>JBBPDB010000146.1:9026755-9043258 GCA_037974465.1 Brachypetersius altus
ACCTGTATTTTGATTGACAGTATGTTTTAAGTAAACACCAGCACTACAGAGACTCAAGTTCAGTCTGAAGCGGATTTGCAGGTGAAGCTGTATGAGGAACAGTTGCACTCAGTGTTGTTTGCTGGTGATATAAACCTGTTTTGTTTGTACAAATCATTCTATAAATAAAAAAAACATATTATAGCGTTCTTGACTTTGCTCCTTGTTTCAGCATTGTAAAGTTCATTCTGATAAGTAAAGGAGCTTGTGGAAAAGGAAACAAGCCAGCCAGCAAGCTGTGCATAATGGCAGACGGTGCTAATATTGTTCACCTGCTTTTGGCAAAACCATTTAGTGTCTTCCTTACGAGGAGAGACTCAGAATTAAACAGCAGGGCAGACCCATGCCCAAGACTGATCTGGTACAAAAATCAGGAAAAAATAACAGGTCTTTTAAGTTCTCCTGGTGTGACGAGGTGAATTGGCTGACTGGAAGTGCTGTGACAAAGAAAATGTGCTGTTGGATTCTACTTGGTTAACATTCATGGGAGCCCTGGAGTATGAAACTGTTGCACAGCCTTGCTGAACCAGAGCTGATGCTTCAATATCGTTTGGCAGAAAGTAGAAGAGAGAAGAAACCGTAAAACAGGTGGGGACAGGCCTTCACACCGCTACTGGCTATGTTATAGGAGCAGGTTGATGTGTATATGATCACCAGACAGCAACGCAGTACTTTCACTATTTTAAATATATAATTGGGAATTTTCTAGCTAAATCTCATCCAGAATTGACATAAATTTAAAGGAGCCCATTCATAAACATATGTCCAAATTTGTACACAAGTAAAGCAGCATCTCTCTAGCTAGTGAATGTGTGTGTGTGTGTGTGTGTGTGTGTGTAAAATCTTTCAAATTTCAGAATTATCTCCACTTCCCCCTCCTTCTCCTTATGGTTCTCGTAAAGAGCACCTTTCTGTTACTATGGTTTCCCACTCATACACTATTAACACTCTTTTAAGACTATGTTGGCAGACAAAAAGGGAGTGATCAATAGCAGACAGCAAACCCTTTTGATTCACCTTCAGCTTGAATCTGTCCTTCCTCCCCACAGGGAAGAAATAGGAAGAATTTTAACCTACCTTGACAGGCACACCTGAGAATAATAATAATACATTTTATTTAAAGGCGCATTTCAATGAGGACATGCCAAAACCAATGGGGCCATTTTGATTTCATAGCTAAATCAGATTGTGAAAAGGTTGTTAAGAAGTCAATCATGCATCATTTTCTACTATTAGCATATCAAACAAACAAATGCTGGTTTAAAGCACTATATTTAGATTTTTTTGAAAGGGCAAATTGTGATGATGGAGGTTAAGAATCACTCACCCCCTGCTCATCCAGTTTGAGGAGCTGTTCTGGTACTTTGGGGGAGTTGAGTGCTAGCCGTAGACAATGAATGTTGAGTTCTGGAACCACATACTCCAGCACCTCCTTTAGTGGGAGGCTACGAGCTGTGCCATGCCTCGCAGTGGAGGGAACAGCATCTTCCAGAATTGCCCCACGGAGAGTAGTCAACTAGCAAAAAAGAAGAATTTAATTTAGTAAGCAATTTACTGTTGTGATGCATTAAGAAGCAAGGAAAGTAGAGCAACACACGATGCAATGCTAAAACGTATTTTAATAATTAGACGACCCAACTGACCTTTCTCTCACCCTGTTTGCTTGTGTTAGCAACCAACCTATTGTTACTGCACACAGCATCTTTGACAGATGCTCTTATTTATAGTAATAGTAAATTGTCTGACCAGAAGAGACAGCAGGGCTGCTTTCTTGTCAATGTTGCCAGAACCCGGCATATTTAACATTTAATGAAGTGCTTTGCTCATGAACACTTCAGTACATGACAAATTAACATCAAAGTCATTCTAAATTATTTCCACTGACGACTTTTCCAACTAAATTGTAAATGTAAAAATGTCATTCCACAGAGTGTAAAGAATGTAATTAATAATGTGGACCATGCCGCAGTTCTGACCACAGACTATTTACTGTTGTGTTGCAAAACTAGAGTGACATACAGATGTTCTTTTTTATTTTATGGATCCATCTTACCTGATCTTTCACATATGCCATGTTTTGAAAGTATTTCTTCCATAGTAGACTGATATCTGACTCCTGTAGGTTTAGTAGCATTCTTCTCTGTCACTCTAATTAATTAACTTCAAATGAAGCCACAGAGCATCACTGTACCGGTAAGACAATGTTTAGAGCTCTGCTAAAACCTTACTTATTGTATTTACAGACCACTGCTGTCCTGTCCACAGCAAACCACTGTAACAGAAGAGTTTCGGAGAAAACATGAAGGAAGTACTTAACTAAACATGACAGCAAATGTTTTCTGTGTAAGAAACTTATTACTGTAATTCTCATCTGTTCCACTCTTCTTTCTTGGAACTCTAATACTGTGCTTTGCAGTGGAAAAAAAGGTCTAAGAATTAAGTGCTACAGACCAGAGATGGGGACTCGAGTCTGACTTTAGACTTTCCTCAACAACACAAGACTTGGCTTGGACTAGGGTGTTGAGAATTGTGAGTCATAACTCGTAAACAATGTTCATTTCATGGAATTATTTATTTATATCACGTACTCTTTCCAACGAACGGAAAACCTCTCACCTCGCCCTGGTGTCCTATTACTTTTGTCTGAGGTGAACAGTTTTCGAGGGGTCATTGGAAAGGTGTCACCAAGCCCCATCTAACTGTGGAGTTTCACATTTAGAGTGCAATATATATTTTTCATATTTAACATTTAGATTCAAGATCATTTACAGCAAATCCTTAAATGAGGCGTGGCCAATTAGCATACATTCTAAACATTTAGAGCTCAACATTTACTTGACTTGGACTCGGTAAAAGTGACTTGTGAACATCTCTGCTACAGACTAAAAGAATTTTTGATGTATTACCTGACTGGTCCTGAAGATGATACGGTAATTGTATGGCGATCCCTCCTTCTCCTTGCCATCTTCAAACTTCTCTCTTCTCACACTGACAGCCACAGGGCCAAGGTTCATATCTACCCCGAAGTAGTTCTGGTGGTCTGGTTTCAATTGAAAGAGAATCGCAAAATAATAATAAAAAAAAAAACAAGAGAGGTTTAGGTGAGAAAAAAGTGCTGCGTACAACAGGAGACTCTGGGTCCTTCATCCACACCATGGGCAATTTGCTTGCTCTTCTCAGCTGTTTCTAAAAATGGTCAGGACTGGACAACAGCCGAACAACAGCTAAGCTACTCTGGCACAACCTAACATGTTACTGTTGATAATGCATGAGTGAACAATAAATCTTGATTAAGCCAAAATTGGGTCAGAAACTATGTCCAATATTGCCAAAACGCCTTTCAATCACACAATGCTTCCATTTCTTACGGCACTGTATGTCTTGATTGTCACATTAGGATCCAGATGCTTCTTCCAGCTGTTTTAATTTTGCATTAGCTCATTCATGGTCTGCTTTAGGTTATGGTGTTGCACTTAGCACCTGGGACTTATTCTTATCATGCAAAAATGAAAGCCATTTAAATGAGAAAAAAAGTGATATAAATGTTTGTACCACAGACCAATATTTCTGTAACATAGGATTCTAAACATGCTTTCAGCAATTTTGAAGAAGCATATAATAACCAGACCTTTACTAAGGAACCGCCACTGGCTCCCTGCGGTGCTTACGGGCAAAAACAGACTTGAACCCCCAAACCATTGATCAAACAACGTGTCATTTCTCATCCTCTCAGGCCTTCAAGCACAGCTTGTCTTGAGCCTTCGCTGCTCAAAAGAAGAGGAAGACATGCGTCAAGACTCTCATCAGTCTTGGCCCCCCAGTAGTGGAATGAACTCCTGATCTGATCATATCTCCTTAAGGAGCACTTTGGTGACTAAGTCCCTATTCTACAGCTTATTATTAAAAAAAAAAAGAATAATTGACTTCTCTATGGCTTATGTATTGTTTGGTAGGAATTGGCTCATTATTATTTGACAGATGTTGCATCAGCCAAATGCTGTAAATATAAATGTAAATGTAAACCATATAATAAGTGGGATAATGTACAGTTTGCCAATATGGATGTGATTTATTTTACAATAATGACAGGACTACACATAATTCCTCAAATTGGCTGTGTGCTGATGAGCAGTTTTTGTGTAGGAGACAAGAATTTAATACGAGGACAAGATGAATGTGGATGACAGTCAAACTGAACAGCGAGAGATCACTCTCAAGAGACTATTAGATGGTCATGCAGAAAGTAATATTTACTGTTCTTATAAATTAGAATTTTCATTCTCTGTAGTCAAAACAGTCTGAAACAGATAGCAATACCAAAACCAAAAACAAAAAGATAGCCAGTGCAAAAGATAGCCATTTGCAAGTGATAAGATTTATCCATATTACAAATGAAACATACACAGGCAGATTTTTAATGCACAACAATCTGCATCAATTGTCTGCATCATTGTCATCTTTCTAAAAATACAGTAATCACAGTTTGCGGGAGTTACGTTCCAAAAAGCGTGTTGGTGTGTTTTGGTTAAAAAATGCCTAAAAATGTATATTTTTATAGTGTAAACCCTAAATCTGCTCCCAAATCTGCTCACAGAACAGTTTAATTTCATTTTAAACTCAGTTTAATGCATTACCCATGAAGAAAATGTAAAGGTAAATAATAATCAAAATCAGAAAACTTTTGCTTAAAAAACGTTAGCATTAACGGTTAGCATTAACAGCGTGCAAAGACTCGTACACAAAAGAACAAGACAGCTCTCTGTGCTGATGCTCAATTACGTCAGGGACAAGGTAGGACATGTTGGTTTATTTGTGAGTGTGTGTGTGTGTGTGTTTGTGTGTTTGTGAGTGAGTGAGTGAGAGGGTGTGTGAGAGGGAGAGAGAGAGAAACACCATTAGCATTAGCTGTTAGCATTAACAGTGTGCAGACTCGTACACAAAAGTAACACTCTACCCACATGTTTAGACAGGGCACAGCTTACTTTTTATGGTGGTTGACACCTTTTCAGTGTATCACTGCCACCGCTGGGCTGGTGACGGTAATAAAGTTCGGTTCTCAAACCAAAGCAAAGGTGAGAATATTTGCAGTTTCCGCGTGAGTTTGGTTCTTTTTTTAAAAATCTGCGTGTGATAGAATCCTCGACTGCTGATCTGTGTTAACCTGGGGGATTGCTGTATTTTCCAAGAGAGGAACTGCTGTCCACACATTCAGCTTGATCTACCATCACCTGAGTCTCTTTCTCACATGTTCTACAGACCAGTTTAACCACCATGGATGCCCCAAAGCTACTACTATGCACACAGTCTTCAGTGGAAGCTGCTGTGACTAATTATAGACTCTAATTAATACTACTACAGCTAATTACAGACTCTAATGGTCATCAGTGGTGAGCTCTGTAGTTTTGTTCCTTTATACACAACGAAAACCCCTTATACTGGCCGGTGATAGAAAGTTGTCAGAACACACAAAGCATCCCATATATACCCCCTATACAATGATCAGATGATCCTTCCTTTCTCCTACTCTCAACATACCAATCACCCTCCACCTTTCCTGAATAAAGTTCTTCATCCCCTGACACCCTGCAGCCCTACCATATCAGCACCATCGTCCTCGCTATACCACTTATATAATAAACGGCTCCATGAAAACAAGCAATGTTCCAGCAGCCTTCAAATCAGCTGTAGTCACATCAGTCCTAAAAAAGTCCACACTCAAGATAACTGATTTTAACAATTACAGACCAGTATATCTTCTCTTATTCCTCTCCAAAGTTCTTGAGCGTGAATTATATAATCAACTCAGCCTATTTCTATCACAAAATAGGCTTCATGACCAAAACAAGTCTGGATTTAACGAAGCACATTCTACAGAAACTACAATTTTAGCAGGTACTGAGAGGCTGTGCAGTCAAAACAGATAAAGTCCTTTGGTTCTAATTTGTTACTGTTAGCTTTTGATACTGTCAAACTTAGAAACATTGGTTCTGCTTCTACTTCACAGGTCACAGTTACCACGTATCATAGAAAGGATATACGTCTACCCTACACAGACTTACCAGTAGTGTTCCACAAGGCTCAGTGCTGGGGTCACTTCTCTTTTCCATACACACTTTCTCTCTCTGTGATATTATATATTTACATGGGTTCTCAAGCTACAGTTATGCTCATGACACGCAATTCATATATCTCTGTGACTCTCAGATCTCTTCCTGGATGTCTGCACACATTAATGACATTTGCCTCTGGATGACAGTGCACCACCTGAAACTAAATCCTAGCAAAAAGGATCAAGTGCATCTCAGGGGATGCGTCCCAATGCCCTGACCAGATCACCAGTTTTGTAAATGTTAACATCACTCCCACATCAAAAGCACAAACTCTAAGTGAAGGGCTCTCATTTTCATCTCACATTCACAAACTCACCTGACCTTGCAGATGACTTCTTTCTAACTAGGCTAGTCATGATACTGAAATTTCAAACTCGATACCGATACTAAGGATGGTACACGATACTATTTTTGATACTAAAGGGGGAGAAAAAAAACCCCACAGGAATATTTTAATTAAAACATTTTAAGTGTGCTCAGGGCCCGCTGCACCAGTTCTCTGCCCAGTCAATATAGTATAAATATAGTAGATAGCAGAATAGACAAAATCTAAATTTTCTTTAAGTCAAAACTTTTTCCCAATTCAAACAAGGTGATCATATTATTATCTGATTCAAGAATACTGCACATCTATGTACACATCGACACGGAAGACACATAATTTACGACATTATTTTGCCAGCCGAACATGGAAATACATGCACATAAATTGAAAAAATAAATAAATAAAATGACATCACTAAAAAGTGCAAATAAGATGCAAATGTCTATTGCCACAAGACCCACATTTATGAAACTGGTAAAAGTCTTTACCTTCAGTGTGTTGGCCTGAACTTATCTGAATATTTTTTTGTTCCTGAACAAATATAGTCTACACAACCAAATCAGAACAATTAAGAACAGCTTTTTTGTATGGATATGGGAAAGGCTTCTTATCAAAATGTTTATCAAAATGTGTGTGTGTGTGTGTGTGTGATTTCTCTCTACCTGGCATTATATTGGCCATGTGTCTCAATACTTTTGGCAACTCTAGATTGATTTAATTCACAGTGCCTCTCAATAGACCAAAGTATTTTTTTTTAATCCCCCCTCCTTATCGTACAGGAAATAACATCTCGTCTTGTTTTAGTCAACGAAAATAAAGAGACATTTTAGAATAGTTTTTATTTTGTAAACCACATTTAGTCTCATTCTTATTTGTCAACAATATTATCGTCACATGACCAGCATTTCTGTTGCGTCTCGTCTCGTTTTTGTAACGTGATAAATGTTTGTTGACGTTGATATTTAGTCATCATTTTCGTTGACAAAAGCAACACTAGGGTCCGTGTAAAATTTTGTGGCACTAGGTTATTCCCCAACCGAGTTACGGGGTTGTCCTGTAAACATTGGGTCCTCCAGTTAGCCGGGGGAGGGGCTGTCTGCTGCAATGCCTGTTGAAAATTGTTGTAGTCTGCCGACAATTTCCGTGACTACCTCTGAAGATCTCCAGAATGCAGCAGCACATCTGGTCCCCAATACACCATAGAACCCTTGACTGACTTCCTATAACACTCGTCTACAAAGCCAATAATGGTCCAGCACTTCAGGTCACAGCTCGCCCTCTTAGAGGATCAAGCGCACTTCCTCTTCTCAAAGGTTGAAGAAGTACATCAAGACTTTCCTGAGATTTGGGACCAATGTGGTGAAAAAAAACTTCTGCTGACTGCTGAAACCTTCACTGTTTTCAAATTGAGACTGAAGACCCACCTCTTCACTAAGCACTTAGAAGAAAAACTACATGTTCATTTTATAAACTGACATAAAATTCTACAAACTTTACTCACCAAAAAGGTCCTGTTTGTGTGATTAGAATACTTTAATTTCTACAAGTATGAGGAATATGTATTCTTGTAGGGCATGTATTCAGAGCACAGATGTGAGTCGCTCTGGCTAAAATGCGGTAAATGTAAGAGTATTTCTGCAGAGATTTTGTTTGAGTTTCATTTTACACTTTATATTTTACATTGTTCTGGTCTCTGTGTGACTGTGCAGTCCTAACAAGAACAACTCCCTTCAGGCTCAATAAAGTTTTCTGATTGAAAGTTAAAAAAATCAATGGTCACAAGACAGCCTACACTAATGGAAATGTTACATTTTCAGTTTGACTGAGCTGGGAAGACTATCTTACTACCACATAACACTGCTTAATTATTAAATGAATTATGATTTCACAGTTTTATAGAATTCTAAGTACGTTGCAAACTCTTCCACTAATTTGTCCAAATCGGGAGGTTAGTCTAGCTGCTATTGGACAGAGATAGGACAAATATATACCTAAGAATTAAAACTACTGAACGTTAAAGCCAGTGAAAATTATTATTAAATTTTACAAAACTATTAAATTTTACAAAATAATCCTTCTTGGGAAAATAGGCTGTAAAAATCAATGTAAAAAGTGAGGTTCACATTTACATTTAGTTTTTACAAATATAGCACTAAATCTATATTTAGGAAGATTTCTAAGACACATTCCAGTGTATTACCTCTCGTGGTGTAACGAAGCATGTTTATCTACTGCCATTTTTTGACTTCTGTGTTTTGACCCTTAGTTATATCTGTCTGCTGGATCCTGACTCTAAATTGTTAGTAAGTTTAAGTACAGATTTATTTGCAACTGAGTTCATTCTCCACAAATCTTTGCAGAATATTTCACCAATAATGGACTCAGCAACCGCAAATACAGTGCAACAAGCACTGGCGTATAAACGTACAATGCATGAGGCATATGAAGGCTTCCTCAAACAGAAACACGATTCACTAAAAGAAAATGTGCATGCCTCGTCAAACACCAACCCAGTCATGCCACTGGAACATCATTACTGCTCTCCATGCTGCCAGTACCCATCTCCATTCCGAGATATAAAATATGACGGTAATCATCATCTTTGCCCTTCTTTGTCATTTCCCTCAGATGAAGCCAAAGTAGCATTCAATATCTCACTACTGACAGATGACGTGCCTAAATGGGCTACAGCCATATGGAACCAAAAACAGGGTTAAGATTACTTCCTCTCTCATTTCAAATCAGTGTTCCACCTGACTTTGCGAAGGGGGCCAGAGAAAGCTTAGTCCAACTACAACATAAAAAAACATCACTGAATGTGCTTAATGATTTCATACTTTCACTACCACTGGAGGATTCAATGAACCAGCTTTAGGAGAGCTTAAGTCTATGAGAGGATTTTAAACTGAGATAGCATTCAGAAATGTACCCCTGGAAAATATTTAACTCTCCAAACGATTAGATAGCTTATAACAAGAATGTACAACATAAACTTCCATAAGACGTTTCCACTTGATAAGAAGGTAGCGAGCCCATGGAAATAATACATACATGGGAGAGTCAAGACACAAGGACGAGGATGCATCAAATATACGTTTATTGCAGAGCTTCTAATCTAAAAACTCGATAACTGCCCTCCGCATCCTCATCTGACTCATCCAAGGTGCTGGGCCCGGGCCAAGCTGAGGAGAAAGCCTTGTGACCGGAATGAGCGTGTTGAGAGCATCACGCTGTTTAGGATATCAATCAGCCATCAACCCGTTTGCGAGTGTCACGTCTCCTCTCTGCGCTCCAACCATTTTTAGGCACTTTATATGTATTTTTATGTAATTTTTAACACAATTTTGGAGTCCCCCCTTTGCAGCTGTGCACAGGTCAACAAAGTGTGTCACTGTTGTGGTTTATAAAAATAACCAGCTTACGTTTCATGCCCTGATACTCCTGTATGGAAGTTTGTTTTTCCACAGCCACATGCGCCCTATTCCTCCCTCCTCCCCAGTGAGCTCCACACACTCCAGCATGCACCCAACCCCCCCTCCACTTTCAGTGTGCACAGGTCAGTTACGAAATCAAAGACACGCCTGTGTTTGTTGTGGTTTACGGAAAATACTCAGGGCCTGAGTGCTTGTTTTGGTGCTAGCCAGCTCCGTTTGCTGAGCTTCACTTTCTGTGTGAAAGATTAGGATAGTAAAGTGTTAATGTAATGTTTTGAGATGAACAGAGATTTTTTTCTGGATCTCTGAGCTGTTTGTCTCCCTGACTACATGCATAGCACCCTCACGGACCCCATTTTGGTCCATGCACTGTGGGTGAAAAATGTGTTTATTTTTGGGATTTTAAGAGGCTTAAGTGTTTTAGTTTGAGAGGGTGATTGCCAGCTTTACTAAATGGCACCTTTTTTACTGCTGTTGTAATTTCTATCATGGCCACATGCATACAGCCGCTCATACCCCACCGACCCACCCTCCCTTTAAAAGGAAAACTTCACATAATTTCCAAAATTCCACACAATGCTAGTGTTATCACTCGGGTACCCTTGCATAGTGGGTTTTTGTTGTCCCTAGAGCCCGATTTTTAGGGCATCCATGGTTATTAATTTACAATACCCAAATGAAATGTGCTATGGTAGATATCCAGTGATAGGGGTCTGGATCTTCTGGACGTCTTCTTTTCCAATAAACCACAGCTACCTCTTAGCTGGAGCTAAGTAGCTGCACCCATTACCCTGCTACTTAAGAGTGCTCCCTGCAAACTATCATGGAATCCGGAGACACAGCAACCCTTCAATAAATTAAAAGAACTTTTCACTTCAGTCCAAATCCAGATATCACTGTGAAAGTAGATGCCTCCACCAAAAGAGTCGGTACTGTATTGTTTTAATGGCAAACAAAACCTGGTAAGGTGTATTCATGTGCATTCATGAATGAGAATGTGCCTACAGCAGACAAAATGACCATGTAAATGACAAGGGACCTATAGCAATCAAATATGATTTGAGTGTCACTGGCTCTGGCTCGGGCTCGAGGGGGCAAAGTGTTCCTTTCTCAAGTTAACAAAATTGGAATACCTTGAAGAAGCCAAATGGCTAATCCGTAGGCAGGCGGGTCAAACTCACTCCATGTGCCACTTAATGAGAGTTAGGTTCCTGCTGAATAAAAATAACTCAATTAACTAAAAACTCTGTATTAAGTAAAGGATGAGCTAATCCCACCTTCCTGGTCTCCACAGGCTCCAGGCCCCCACAGTTTTGTGTACTATTGTGTCTACCTCCCGCAATGAATATGCGTTCATTGTCGCATATTGTCATGATTTGGTAACTGATTTGCTGACCTCTGACAGTAATTTTATAATTACTGACTATTTCCCTAAAGCCTGTTGTCTAGAACCACTAAAGAAACTACCCCCATGGCTAATATCTTGTGTACTAGGGTATCAGCAGTCATTCCCCCCAGAAAAGGATTCTTCGACATCCCAACAGTGGATCAGTGAGCCAGATGTTGCAAGAGAATAGGGAGAACAACAACAGAGGGAATCTTAAAAACTGTGGCCACTCAAAAACTCCTTAGGACCAGCTTATCAGCAGAACAAAGTGTTTGGTTATCCACCAGATACATTATAGGGTGCTAACTAGTGAACAAGGGAAGGTGACGTTAATTTCGGACACTCAAGATGTTATGTTTTTATTAACTGTTGCTTAAATAGTGCTCCGGATCTCGGCATTTTACCTCTGTCGCATTAACACACGTCTCGTCTCTAGTTCAGACACTGCCCGCACAGGGGCTGACTCACTACATAGTGCCCTACATAGTGAACGACTGCACTTTTCAGACACCGCTTGTGACTGCCTAGCACCCGGGTCATTTCAAGGCTATAATACATCGGCTCCTGAAATGACCCGGGTCGCACTTGGCACTTTATTTCCAGAAACACTGAAGTGCTGCAAGGAAGAGAAATTGTGTCTTGAACAAAATTTCAAACATCAGCCTTGGCCTAATACTGCATCATCTGCCCTCAAAGGGCAACACAGTCAGCACCATCTCACTCGTCACTCTTCTTACATGGAACACAGTCACTCCCCTTGTAAAATGTAACAAATATGCAGATCCTTTTAAAGCCTAACTTTAATCAACAAACTTAAAGACACCTGCTTAATAATTTAGAAAGCCAAAATCACAATGGCAGAATAACATGACTGAGAAAAGAGGCATTTGCCTATTAATTCCTCAACATGGATTAAGCCGAATCTTGGTCTAAATGAACTCTGCCCTGAGCATGAGTGAAGCATTCTTCTATCACTATCTATCTGTCTTCTATTGTTGAGGAAAATTGACAATCAAATAAAATCATGGGCAGAGTTTATCTTTACACCACTCTTAGATCATATTCATATAATACATATGATAGTAAATGTGACAACGGTACTGTGTAATATTGCTATTAATAGAGAAGAGTATTCTAAAAGGTTGAAATTTAGGGTTACTACTGAGTGTTTAAAATACAGGACATATTGTTCACAAGTCTTACCTTTCCCATAGAAATATTTATGAAAATAGTACGCTCCCAAGTCGATGTGCTCGATGATATATCTCTTGACTTTTTCGCGGTGGATTGGCTGGTTTTCTCGTGGTACCTCCAGCACAGAAACACCTGCATTAGTGCAGTGTGAGCTTAAAGAAGATTCGAAGGAACAGTTTTCTCCTCCCCCGCTGTAGGTGGCACTATTAGTCCTAGAGAGAGAGATCCTCCTCTCACCCTCACCTCCAATCTCATTGCGGAAATGTGGACAACTTAGCACCTGGCCATTGCTCTTTCCATCACCCTCATCAGTATCTAGATTCTCTTTAGGGTTCAAGTCTTCATGGCTGCCCAGTGGAGATTCAAACAGAGTGGCAGAAGCAGCAGCATTCCCACTTACTGTCCCACCTCCTGGAACCTGGTACTGTGAAGCAGCTGACGCTCCAGTGGTTGTGTTCTTCCTGTGGCCAAGGCTGACTCGGTTTGCTACAGCTTCGCTAACATTAAAAAGTACACTTTGAACATCATAGTGAGCAAAGCATTTCTGGAAGCTGAGATTCTTCCGGTCGTCCTGCTCAGTTGAAAGCCGGAGGCAGTCATGTTCACTCTTGATAGTCCTCAGCTTCCGGAAAAGGGATGTTTCTGATGAGTCCGACTTGAGCCGCCGCATGAAAGACTTCTCTCTCTCATGACTGTATAAAAGAGAACTGTCCACATAGTCATAGCTGGAGATGTGGACAATCTCTCCACGGGCTATCTGAGCAGCCGTCTGCAAGCTAGACGAGAGGGTGGGGTCATAGCGCAGGAGCTCAGGGAAGCTAATTGGAGGAATGCTCCTTTGGTCCAGTGTGTCTACTCTGTAACCCTTCAGCAATGTAAAGAATCCATCAACACCTAGGCCCTGTCGGTCAATAGAAGAAGTGCTGCCATACTCTCGATGCAGGGAGGCACCAGTGTTTGGGTTGATGGCATTTTGGTCCATTATGTCCTCAGCATCAATATCACTGATAGTCACATCACTATTACTTCGCTGTCGAATGGGGTGAAGTCCTTTCAAAGTAGGCAGATTCAAAAGGGCATTCAGTGAATATTTTGTCTCAAGTTCCAAAGGTGCTTCGTTCACTTCAGGGATTTCTATGCTTTGGTCCAGCTGCCCGTTTTGAAAGGCCATAATAACACTTTCGTAGTTTGGTCCACCTCGAGCTTCCCAGTTCTCCTGTTTTGGGGGCCATTCGGATACCCTGGCACGCACCCCCATTTTGGGCATGGCTGGTGTGCCATTGAGTTTTCCACCGCCCTCAGGCTTCCCTTGTGTACAAGCAGGAGGAGGCCCCATGTTGCCATTTAAAGCCTTCAGTTTTCTGTTAAACAACTCTTCTGAAGACTGCATGACGAAGCCCTGAAGCCCTCCGGCGACTGCAGGCAGCAGGTTGATCTTGTAGTTTTCCCCAGGGCTCAAGCTGATATCCTGCTTGTAGCTGCTTGTAAGAGCGAGACACCTATTTATTACATGATCAGCTGTCACTCATCCGAGTCTCAGGAAACTGTTCTTTGCCAGCACAACCCTGCATGAAGGGCCAACTTTTAGCACGAGTTCATTTCTTCAAACGTAAGTTTTTCAATGACAAACAGTAGCAGTAAAATAAGGCTTCTCTGATTAGCAGGTTGACACGTAGAGGTCTCTTCTTTCCACCAGGCTATTGTTGCAGGACAGCTGGTGAAGGTGAATCTGCAAAATATAGAATGAAAGAAAACCATTACTATTTAGCAAATGACATGTAATTAATACATGTAATAACTGTAAAAAAAATGCAGTGAGCTGAAATAATTCTGATTAGGTACAATGTTTAACAACTGGACATGTTTAAACATAATAACCACATAAAAGACCTGGTCATATACCTGTGGACACATTTCTGAAGAAAAAAAAACCCCTGATTCAAGTAAAATGCACCACCGGACAGAAAAATACATGTGACATAAACGCAAAAACCATTAGTCAAATGGTCCCTCCTGATATGGTAAAACATCAGATTATTTTTATTACATTTTTATGATAATATCAGAAACATTACCCCAGGGCTGCATGCAGGTTTATAATTTGCTTTGATAACTTTGGGGGCTAATTTTGCCTCAGCAAACTACACCTCCTCCTTCTCTCCTTCACGGCAATGCAGTCAAACTAGTTTTTTGGATTCCTGTTATGAGCCAGCTCTTAACAGCTTATTTTTACAACAAAATGCACAGCCAGCGAAAGTGTCACATGTTTAACCTCACTTTATCTTAATTATATTATCCTTTCTGTGATGATGAGCAAAGACAACACCTATCAATGACAACACTGTGAGAACCCAATGAAAACCCATCATATCCCATTGTAATATACTAATCATAATGTCCAGCACCAGAAGACATAAAATGTGAGGATTATAGCTGTGGTAGGAAAGTTCATGTGGTTTGGTAATAAGGCTTGAAAACCAGCCAAACAAACGAACATAATGACAGAGTTGAGGTGGTCTTCATCATGATCTTGATTCTCAGCTGAAATATTTGTGTAAGCTAGGAGGGAATCCATAGTTTCCAACAATCTGCATCATCTCTTTCAAGGATTTACTTGAAAGCCAGCCAAGGATAAAGTGGAAAATATGGTCATGTCACTATGAAAACACCATACAGGAATACTACTGAATTTACTACTGAACTGAGACCTTCTTTGACAGGGTGATGATTTTGACAGGCATTTAGTGATGTTTCCATCAGTGCAACACACATCACCAAGGCACTGGTGCAGTGAGGTGTGCCTGTTGGGGTGGGAAATCAAATTGTAGAAGCAAACCCAGGTTGCTGTATAAGAGGCAGCACCATAAGCCACTCCAAATAGTCATTATGTGAAGAAATCAGCAGCTATTATCCGGGGTTAACCTCAAAGTTCATGCTTTGGCTGGCTTTTTCATCTCTCTTCGCCCAGAACAGAAGTTTTTGGCAGTTCTTAAAATAAACCCCTGGCAGCATGGCCTGAACAAAGGCTGAGGGAGCATGTATCACGAGTAAAATGATGTGGTTTATCGGTATTTGGATGTCCCTCTGTCCCAAGAAGATTCCGTGGCAAAGCCAGTAACTAGAGCACTTCAGTAGGCAGGCTTAAATAAAACGATTGGCATTATTAGTTTTGATGTGATGACTGTTTTTAGTTAGTTTAACCATAATGGCCAACAATAACAAACGTGTTTATAACTGATTATAAAAAGCTGAAAGCTTGTTATATAAGTTATATGTTTTCTACACTTATTTAAACTAAATGGGTGTCAAACTAACATGTTAATTTCGATCAATTACTAATTTTTTAAAAAAATGAACGCCGATTATTCGCATCACGTGACTTTAACCCGATCCGGTGTTCTGTCGAAACATGCTACCCATCAAGATTCCACAGTCTTGGGCAACTGTGCTATCTTGTGTTGGACACTGGTTTACGGTGAGAAATTTCTTAAAAGCTCTTTTAATTGTTACTTTTGACTTGTACATGTACTTGTTTACTCCTTCAGTGCACAGTTCAAGGGTGTATCTCTGGGCTCTGTGTCTTTGCAGTCATTAAATAAGCAGTTTCCTTTAAAATCAATAAATGTTTTTTCTGTAGTTTGCAGAATCCTACCTGAAGCTAGGAAACATCAGCACGATTTGAAGTCTGCGTTGCGGTAGCATTTTCTTAGTGTTAGAACCTGACTGTATAAACTGGCTTTATGCACTTCTAAATATCTATCTATCCAGGCTCTTCTTATTCAAATAAAATAAGAATAAAATGATTTTGCATATTATTTGTCTATTTTTCATCATTATCAGTGTTATAAACTGACTATAAATTTACATTTACGGCATTTTTCAGACGTTTTTTATCCAAAGCGACTTCCATTTCCTAACTACAGGGAGCAGTCTCTCTCTGGAGCAACTTGGGGTTATGGGTCTTGCTCAGGGACCCAGTGGTGGTGCTGAAGGTAGGATTCGAACCCATGACCT
>JBBPDB010000146.1:9043358-9055855 GCA_037974465.1 Brachypetersius altus
GCTCTTCGTATGGCTCAGCACCCGTGAAGTAGCTCTCAGTTTCAAAACATTTACAGGATTAATGACTCTTTGCTTTCTCGGCCTCTCATATTTTCACCCTTTCTGTCTGCCACATACATGACACTTATTTTTAAATACTGAGATTTAAAAACTGCTAGAAATAAGTGTGATGTATGTGGCAGACAGAAAGGGTGAAAATATGAGAGGCCGAGAAAGCAAAGAGTCATTAATCGTGTAAATGTTTTGAAACTGAGAGCTGCTTCACAGGTGCTGAGCCATACGAAGAACCACCAGTTTGATATACTAGATATAAACTTCTTGTCTAATAAACATGTTTTGTTTTTTTTTAGATATTGTCATTTTCAAATCAATAGAAATGCAAATGTGATTAAAGAGGAACAGCAACACAATAAAATTCAATGATGGATGCTGTTCACTGGCTGGTTGTGCTATTTTTAGAGCAGGTCCGCGGGCTACTCATGTGGTCCTTGGGGGCACCACGTTGGTGACCCTTGTTTATTATAAATGATAACAGTAATACCTATAGCACACCTCCTTTCTGTCTAATCTAAGGTTCAGAAGACACCTCTATAACATGACAAAATTTGTTAAGATTTCACATTGAAACCAGGCGGTGGCGCCACTGCCCAAGCTTACACAAACACCTTAAACCTGATTACAGGAGTACAGAATTCAGTGTTCTGCAATAAAGAAAGTAAATCTCGTGTATTAATAGGAGGAGAAGATTATGAAAGATTTATTAACAAATGTGGGAACAATGCATGTAAATCAAGCACATATTTTATTCGGTAATACTATATATAATGCAATTGCATATCTTTGGCGAAAATAAACTTTATAAAACATTTTATGAACAGAGGTTAGCGTACAAAAACAACAAGGGTGGTGTCTGTCTGACAGACAGGAGAGACAGTAACAAACTGATACTGAGCTGGCAGCTTGAGTTAGCAAAATGGGAGCAATAGCACAAGTTACATTTCATGTAATGGAGCAAAATGAAGCAATTTCCTTTCAATTATTGACAAAAGGAAAGAAGACTCCAAATACTTTCAAAATCTTGAGAGAATACAGACAACTGATGCATTCACGAGGAAAGAGAGGGGGCATTGTGATCAATGTGGTCACGTTATACAGCACTCCAGGCTAAGACATGCTGCCCTCTCACCAAGTATAAGTAAAGATCACAAAGACCCTGAATGGCAATCTGACTCTGTAAACCTTGTTAGAGGTCAATTCGCAATTGGCAGTTCAATTGGCAATTTGTTCTCATAAACATATTTTATCATCCCAATTCAATAAAAAAAAAAAACTTTTACCCTCTGGCACTTCTAAATGAAAAACAATTGCTACTTCTGGCTGTGACTTCCTATGCTCTTGGCAGTTCATGGTCTACAAAAACAAAAATAACTTACATAAAAACATTCTGAACATTTAAAGATCATTCTACGCTTTTACGACTTTTGCTTTTACGTTTTACCACAAAGTCCTTTCTGTAGTACTTCCGGCAAGGAATCCTATGAGTTAGAAAAAGCAATTCTACTTGCAACATTACAGCATAGACTTTCATGTTTGTGTGACATTTTGTAGTCAGGAGCTTTTTGTTTTTAAAAAAAAATAATTTCCACCCAATGTTGTCAAGAAAGAATGTCACTGGGCCTCTGAAATTAACTTTTATGTTAAATTCAGCAAAGAAACAATAAGTGTGCCTTAAAATGTGCAGAAATGTATTCTGCATAGATGTTGTGCTCTTTAAGAAAATCCACAAATTTAATTTGACGAGGGGTGCCCCTACAGCAACAACAAGGAAAACGTTTTAGTTTACCATCACTAAGTTTAACAAACTAATGCTGGCTGGTTTGTCTGGGGTACTGGGTGCAGCTAAATGAGCAGGAATTGTGGTTTGCGGGTTGCATGTATATAGAGTAATCCAATAGTGGCAGTTCAATTAAACACACAGCATGAAAGAGATCCATATTTCAAAACATTATTCATTTTTTTCCATCGGCAGAAACAGCTTAGACTCAGTGCTCATCTGCATGCTAATGGTGAACAACAAAGTGACGACACTGTTGTGCTTCCCTTCCTTCGGTATAAACTGATGATTTAAATAAAGAGCAGAGAACTCACCAAACAATGACTATCCTCAGATGGGCAAATGGGTTCCTCTTTGAGGTTCTGTTGCACTGTGCAGTGCCATGAGGCAGAAAAACAACGATAAGTGCTACAAATGAGATTCTTTTACATTTCTAAAACTTGGGTTTGAAATGGAACCTGATAACAGGAAGTATATTAGACCTTTCATGTGTGTGAACTGCTGTCAGATGTATGAGATGCCGTCAGTGCATTGGTTAGGATGTGCAGTCGAGAACACGTTGAACATGCAGGTACAAATACATAGAAACGTTCGAACATAGCTACCATGGCTGCCAGTTTTGCATAGGTCGTAAACAAGAAAAAAAGAAAAGCTTTGCTGCTAAGACCAGCTTCAGTTTGTGCACAAAACACTGGAAACAGGAAAAGAAAACATCAGCGGTCAAAAGGCAGTGGAAGCGTCAGTGGCAAGTTCATGTGACAACTTCGAGGAATTCTTTCCCTTAAGGTAACAGGCTCTACAATAAAACAGTTTATGACTCAATATCAAATCTTCATAGTCTAGGAACTCCAAAATGTCTTCTTCAACTTCTTCTTGAAGTGTGATACACAGCCGTCAAGACTGAAATTGGACAGGTTTTACAGGCCACACCACTTCCCTCATTCACCTCTGATTCCTAACACTGGCAGGGGAATCAAAACAGTACATCCTTGGATGTTAAGGATCAATATCAACAGGAAAGAAGATGATTAATTATTGCATCTATCTTTGTATCACAAAAGATGACAGGACACTTGGGCTGAGGTCTACCAAAAAAAAAAAAAAACCCAAAAAAACCCCCCAAAACTTTTGGGCTTTACTAATGCTTAGTAATTCCAAAGTAGGATAAAGGAGTGGTTAGTTCCATATATGTTTTAGACATGCACTCATTCTCTCTATAAACACCACAGGTTCACATGGAGGAGGACACTGATTTTAAGAGGAAGCATGCAAAGAAGATACAGTAAAGAAAAAAAAAGTTACTTCCATTGTGAGAATCTTGATCCTTGACTTTCAGGAAAGTGTGCATGTTTTCCTTTGAGACAGATTTCACTTTTATCTGCCCTCACACAAAAGGCGTCATATGGCTTAGTTCTCCTGTGTGAATGGTACTATTGCCATAGCTTGAGCTTGGTATAGACATTATCTTAAGTGAATAACAATGTGTCCAACATAAAAGGAGGGGGGGGGGTGTCACTGATCAGGAAAAAAGGGAAGAGGCACAATCACCGTGACACAGTCCAGGGCTTGGGAGAACATGTACGAGGAGCACAAAGTCTGGACGTCCACTCGCCTAATTTCTGATGTTTTTCATTGTTTTTGCTTTTTTTGATTTTGGCAGGAGCGGATCCCGGCCAGGTGCAGGAGAGACCCGGCTGCTTCCTTCAGCTCCTCATCCACCTCGGGTCGGACATCGCGGCGTGCCTTCTTATAGGGAGATGGACACTTAAGGACAGCCAAACGGCGGGAGCCCAGTGCAGAGGGATAAGAGCTGTTGTCCTCCTCCGAGTCCTCATCGCTGTGGAAGCCCTCACTTCCGGCCCGCTGGACCTGAGCTGAGTCACCAACAATACCGCCACCCTCCTCTAGAGAGGAGAGCGAGGGAGAGGATGAAGAGGAGGAGGAGGAGGAAGAACGGGAGGAGCAGCGCTGAAAGGTGGAGCTGCTGTAGTTGTGGTCCTGCTTGGGGTCACTGCTCACCAGGACCGAGTCAGGCTGGGACAGATCCATGGGGCTGTCTGGGTCACCTAAAATCAAGAAAAATCAAAAACTCTTCATGACGTATAAGCATGTGGGAAATTCCAAAAGAGCATAAAGCACTACAAAGTAAAACATGCGTCAGGATTTGCCCACAGGTTTATGGCTCTTAAGTAAAGAGAAACTGGCTGAAATTTGTGTGGTAATTCTACAGATTTGGCAGACAGTGATTGGGAATAAAAATGGAACAGGAAGGACGGGAACGAATCGATTTTTTTATACTGATGACATCAATTCTGTTTATTGGTCCGATTCTTTATTAATTCCCTCGTAGATGAATTTTCTGTGCGGGAAAAAAGGCCTACAAAAGGCCTACAAAAGTTTTCAGCATCAGCACAGCTGCGTTATGTTTGCCTGACAACATCTGAATATGTTTAATATAAATTACAATGCTAATTTTTTAAAAATCTCATTATTTTTTTACATTTTCATAAATCACATTTTGTTATTTTGCATTCCAGGTAATATTGATAAAAGGGTACATTTACATTTATGGCATTTAGCAGACACTTTTATGCAAAGTGACTTACATTCCCTAACTATAGGGGGCAGTCTCCCTGGAGCCACTGGGTTCTTGCTCAGGAGGAAGGATTCGAACCCATGACCTCCTGGTCCAGAGGCAAGTATCCTACCCACTAGGCCACAACCTAGTGGGTAGGTTGTTTTGATTAAGGTAAAATAACCTTATTCAACTAAACTAATACAATTAAGGTAAAATAACAATTAAACATAATTAAACTAATAAATAAACCAATACAATTAAACAATAATAATTAAACTAATACAATTAAACAGATTTTTTAAATTTAAAGCTGTTTTTTTGCAAAATTATAAATTTTTAAAGACAAATTTGAGCCAAAGCAAACAATGGTGAAAAATGCAGTTAAGACTTTAGACCACACACATCAGCATTCCACATTAACAGTTAGAGATGGTATTAAGTAAAATTCATTCATTAACATAACATAAAACAATAGCTCTTCAGTATTTATAAGCACACAGAAGCAAAATACAACAAAAGTAAAAACTGTGTCATTGAAGTATATATGGTTAAACTGTTATATTGTCTATACAGTTTGCATAGGTTCTTTAGAATGCACAAATACCTAAGAATCCATACTTAAGCAGCTTTTTATACTTGGTCATACCGTTATATTGTGTATACTGGTTATACTGTCCATACTACTATATTGTTTGCACAATCTTAAGCTGCTATTTTCAGTTATTTTATACTGTTACACCGGTTACAACGTCTACACTGTTTACACAGGCTATACTGTCTATACTGTTATACTGTTTGCACAAACTTCGAACACCTCGAACATTTTTTAATCACTGAACATTTTACTTTACTTTTATTTATATATAATGCACAGAGAGTGGTCCATACTCAGGACAGGTTAAATCTCACTTCCATCAATACAATATCTTTTTCCTCACTTACTTGCTATGCAGAGGTTATCAAGTAGTTATGTCCCTCACTAGCTCTCATCATGATCCACTTGACGTAGAAAGGGGGGCTTTAATTCAATTATTACACATCAAAATCTGTACAGTTTCATAGATTTAACTGTAGGGCTTTGCTAACTTTTTGGAGCCATATTGAGTCACCTGATCTGAATACCACTAATTTGTACTGATAACTAGGAGATATAGACAGAAAAAGACAGCAGGTGGCTGCTAATGTCTATTTTGATGCTATTTACGCTGACAAAATGAAAGAATACACACATGGGTGACATGGTCAGTACGTTACAACTTTTACAGACCTGAATTATGCTCCCACTCCTTTAATTAAAAAATGCTACACGTGTGAAAGTCTGTTCACCATTTTTCTTAATTTACTACTAAAAATGTGCTACATTCAGGCTCCTACATTTAACTGTCCGTCACTGACTTTTCTATATTCAGTCTAAACATTAATCTGTAGGCAAAAAATCTGATTCTACAGAATCTTCTACTTTACTTTCTCTCCCAGGTGTCAACCAAGCCTGCCCTGAAATCTGTAACCAGCACAGACTTCGCTTAATGAAGAATCGGAAATCAGCTAAGATTTGTTTAGTGTAACCTCAGCTTAATGAGGCATTTGGGTGGCAAGAGGGTTGTGGCTCATGACATGAATATGCTTGCTGATTGAGGCGGGGTGTTAGGAAATAATATAATTGAAGCAATTAAGTTTTGTCAGATGTCATAATAAACAGAATGTGTATTCTCCAAACAATATAGTAACATCTCCATACGCAAAAACACTAGAAAATTGCGGAAAACAAGGACGCAGAGACACTGACTCTGATAACACTTCACGGCACCACACCTTTGATAGCAGGCCAGACTGTAAGAGTGATTAAGGTTCATTAGAGCTCCAGAAGAGTACAGTGAAATTAATGAGGATAAAGATGTGTAAAGAAAGATCAATGCTCAGTAATTAGGCAAAGTGATTTTAAAGGCTACAGCCTGTTCCCAAGATCTGCGGCTGCATATTTGACAAAGTTGGAGATATATAATAGCCTCTTCCATTGCTCTGCAAACTGAGGTATAATCAGTAATGTGAAATTAAAATCAGCATCAAGGATTAATCTGTTTAAAAACAACAATAATAGATTCAAACACTGCGAAAAACACTGCGATTACACAACAATACCTAGTGGGTTAATCCACTCTTCCATTATTAAACTGTGTACTGATGATGAGATTTAACAAAATGGAGTGTATCGAGAAGTCAGGAGTGTTTTGCTAACTATATTCTTCCCAACAAGTAAACATTAGCTTCTTTAAAAACAACGGGATCCAGGCCGGCAGACGGGATTCCGCGCCGCCCCAAACTTGACATCGGCCCACCATGCACATGCCCAGTCCGCCGATGTCAATTTTGGGTGCTGATTCCCGTCTGCCCGCCATTTTTTCACAAGCTGCATGCAATCCAAATATTCTTAACAGTCCATACATGTACACAAACAACAACTTATGTATGAACAAATGGAAAATGAGACCGATGAAGGGCTAAAATACTATGTGCATATTAGGGCAGCCACAAGCGATTATATAAGTCGACTAGTCACCGATTATTTTTTGCAGCTTGTCGCACCAACATGCAGCTGCTCTTATGTAACCATCATTTACTCCTGCTATATTATTGTAGCTAACACGACATTACTGCTATAACGCTACAGTAAACACATAACCTACGTGTGCTAAGGCTACTGAAATCGCCATCGCTAATGTTAACGTTTACAGCTATCAATATGAGTAAGTAGCTGACTGGGTGTGTCCGAAATCACGCACTTACATGAGCACTTCCCTCTGTAGTGCACACTGCCGTGGGTCAGTCCTGTCCTAAATGGAACACTAACGTTTTGCACTTAACGGAAGTCACACGATTCTCCAGCCACCAAAATATCTGCCGGTTATACAGCAGCGTACATCAGTAAAATAACTGTATTAACGTTACTTACATTTATACGAACCAGTTTGGGCTTACATTTCACTGGTGACCGCCATTATTCAACTAGAAAACTGGTGGAAAGTCCCGCCCCCTCCCCTACGTGGTCAAAAGGGCGCCCACTTAGTGTGAGTAGTGTCCATCGTTCTGCTCAGCAATTTCTGGCCGTTTTAGATTTAGTTTTAGCTTAGTTTTCAGTGTGAGCGCATTACGCCCTAAAATCGGACACACTGACTGTTTACGTTAATGTCAGCAGCTTACTAGCTTACCGAGACGACTGCCCCACTTCGTAGACAGAAACTGAATCAGCCACAGCGTGCAACGCTATCGTACTGCCATGGAAGGCAAGTGGCAGATTTTGCACTGCACGTTCTTCTCTTTTATTTTTTCAAAATGCTCCCAAATTTCAAGCTCTGTTGTCAGGTAGCCATGATAACAGACACGGTCTTACTGAGCTTAAAAAATAAATAAACAACACGTCAACTATTATATTAGTCTTCGATGATTGTGATAGTCGATGTGATCGTGACTAGTCGAGTCATCATGGCAGCCCTAGTGCATATGATGCTATTCGGTGGAGGGAAATGATGGGGATCATCAAAACTCATACAAGCAAATTGCAAAGACCAGGGAATAAGAAACTGGGAAAAAAAGGGAGGAAAAAAGTGTTGTTAGATTTCTCTTACATGGGTTGACATGGTGACCAGGGGCAGAGTTTAAGAGCATCATAGCAGTGGCAGCGTCAATGTCAGACTCTGGAAAAGGAGAGAACATGCATGGCATTCAACAACCTGAGCTCTGAGTGTGTGTGTGTTTGTGGGGAGGAATCATGGTGCTGGGGTTTCACGGTTCCCATGCCACCCTTCAGGAACCCTGAATTATTCATAAGCAACCAGATAGAGGAGAGTGAACTCAGGGTTAACGAGAGAGAGGCACAGACTAAGTGAAATGAAAGTAATTCGAAACTATAGTGGATAGTCTGGATTTGCCGTTGCTGTGCATTTACCATAGACAAGGCACACGCAGATACTGAAACGAATCAAAACATGCATCATGCACCAGCCATGCTCTGAGAGTGTGCTTGAAGTAGAGTCTGCCAGAAATAAATTGATTCACAGTTTAAACACACACTAGCTAACAAAACTGGTCTCCCAAATACAGTTTAACCCCTTAAATTCCTTAGATGTTTTGGTAAATAAGGCTAATTATTCAGTAATTGCATGGTAAAATGATGCAAAATGGCTAGCAGGAGTAAAGCCTAGGATACATAGTAACATAGTACTACATTTTGTGCTTGGGAGCGTAGGTAATACCAAAAAGAAGTAAGGAGGCTAGGGAACCAAAAGGACTGAATAGTCTGGGAGGCGCTAGAACATATACTTCAAATTTTCCAGTGAAAACTTTTCATTTCAAAGACGTATATTGTTCATGTTAAAGGCTCTGTAGCTATTTTTCCAACCTGCCCACCATAGACACTTTCAATTCTTTGGCACAACCATAAGAAAGAGTTGCACAAATACATTTTCCTGTTATTACAACAATATAAACAGTTATAACAGACATGAATCTAAAACATGCTTTATCATTAATGTTTGTGTTTTTTATCATTAATGTAATGTTTCTGACCCTTTTCTTTTTTGAGTAAGTCTTACTGATGTGAACAAAAAACCATTTTTGTCTTGAAAAGTTTGTTCAGTTCAAGTGTTTGATCCAGACCAAGAGAACTAAACTGAACAACTTTCTGAATTATATTTAGTCCATACTGCATTGTACTACACTGGTTTGTTTAGATTAGTTAGGCACCTCTGAGGTACCCTGAGCAAGGTACCGTCCCCACACACTGCTCCCCGGGTGCAGTGTTCCTGGCTGCCCCCTGCTTCACTTGGTGAATGGGTTAAACACAGAGTAGGATTTTCGTGCTGTTCACACTGTGTGCTGTGGTGTGTTCACGTATGACCGAATGGTCACTTTCACTATTAATAATTGGCATGCAGCATCTTGGCATGAATGTTTAATTGGTAGATTACTGATGACTTAAAAACTGTGCAAACCATTACATCATTTTGAAATTCCAGCTCAACAATGGGTCTACATTATGCAATACCCCATGTATGGCATAACAAGGATCACGTTATATAGGAGATAGTAAATGGTCATGTAGCTTATGTTGCTATTCCTGGGTAGGAAAATATTTTTTTGGTGATGAAATTACATTGCACTGTGTACTTGACCTCCCATTGCTAACCATAATCCTACTAGCCTTTTAGTTTTGGTATGATGTAATAGAGAATTATTACATCATACCCAAAAGGAACAATGTCATATAATGAATACATTATAAAAATGCCTCACCTTTAAGAGAGCAGCCCTGAAGAAAGAGGTTACGGGAGGCTGAGAAGGCACTGCCATACAGAGAAAGACAAGGCGTAAGACCAAGAGAGAGAGGAACAGTAAAGACAGTGAGGTAAAGAGAACACACAGCTTCAGTGTAGTATGTGTCCCTCTACACGCATGTGCATGCATCTTACCTAGGCGGGGAAGCAGGAGGCGTACAGAAGCCATAGGGTGCAGGAAAGTGCTGTTTTTTCAGTGCTTGAATTAAGTTAGGCCTGTATTCTGGGTCCACACACCACAAAGAGCCCTTCCCGTTCACCTGAAACAGGCAGAGGGTAAGAAGTTTAGGAACAAATACAATATCAATATTTACCTATTTACCTGTCGGACAAGATTCACCTTTTACTTGTCCGACAGGTTAAAGAATTTTGTCTTTTGTCAAAAACCCTCAATGATGCACTCTTTCTCAAGTGAGAGTGTGATAGAGTGTCACAGAGAGATGAGAGCTCCTGACCCCTATGGTTAGGCTCAGAGTGCCAGTGCAAAACCCATTCTTCAAAGTGAGAGAGAGAACTAGTGTCATACGACACGACAATATTTCAAGTGCCATGACATTTCCTTCTTCCTGTTAATGAGGGAGCTAGAAATCTGAGTCAAGGTTATAGCCTCCTCCCAGTGAAAGGATACTTTCCGTCTTTTCTGGACTTTCACAAGTACACCGCACCCCACACAACTCCACCCTCTGCTTCCTCTCTTTCTCTCTCTCTCTGCACCAGTACCATCACAATGCATTGATATAGCTTGAGGATACAACTCCCAGTGAAGGGCTCTGATCTTGACTAGATCCAACTCTATGACTGTGTACACATAGCACACATGATCAGCCAGTCAGGGAAAAAAAATTGCTCACAGTTAAGTGCCACATGAAGAACTAGAAGCTGGGTTTGCCAACTAACGAAAAACCAACATTTGTAAAAGAACAGTGTCACAACTATGTTGCCAAGTTGTGGTGATCACATATGGTGTATAACAGCTAAACTGTCATTTCCTTTTAATTTATATGCCGCATTTCAATAACACATGGTTAATTATATTGTAAAAATAATCAAGATACGTATTTTTTCAGATTTTGTAAAATATGAGGAGGCATTTTAAAAGGTAACTTTCTAGCATTAGCATATTTCAAGAACGGCCAAACTCCAGAAACGTAGTCCAGTGTGAAAACTGATGGCATTAACCATTGTAGGTGTGATACTTAAAAACGGTTTGCAGGAAGGCTTGTGCTGAAATGCCAGCAAAATGTGCCCCTTTACAGTGCCTTATTAAGTATTATAAACATCAGCTGTTAGTGGATGTCTGTAATACATACAAACGATAATGTGGTGTTTTGCCGGTGTATTTTAGACAGGTGTTCAACGGCTCTCTATATTAAGACTCTGGCAAACACTGTAATAGAGATCATGAGCTTGTTGAGATAGTGAAGCATCTAGCAGACCAGAGAGGGGGGGGAAACAGGCACTAAAAATGTCTCACCAGTGAATTGAGCTTACCTTTCCGAGGCTCTTCTCTACCTTTCGGAAGCACTTATTGAGGGACAGGTTGTGACGCACTGAGTTCTTCCAGCCAGTAGGAGCACTTGAGAAGTAGGGGAAGTGCTCCAGGATCCAGCCATAGATGTCCTTCACAGGGAGTGACTTGCTAGGCGATTGCTCGATGGCCATGTATATGAGCAAAGAGAAGGAAAATGGGGGTTTGGACTTGAGCAGGTCCCTGTCTGTCCCACGAGACGAGGAGTCAGCTGAGGCAGCTAAGTGAGAAGGGTCACCCTCTATGTCAAAGAGCGGGCTGGAACTGGCATGTGCCATGGGCCCACCAAGCGTGAAGTTCTGCAGAAGGTTCTCATGGAGCCAGTTAAGGTTGGTGAGCTCCTCATCTTCCGTGCTTGAGGCACGATCCAAGCTGGTGGCTAGAGGGCTGGATGCACATTCTGCCTCAGGCAGTGTGCCTGCACCACACACTCCCCGCAGGCCAATCCGATCCTCTAGCATGCCTGGGGATTCAGCTTTCTTATCTGGTGACATCTCGATGATTGGACCCATCAAACCAAGGAGGTCTGGACAAAAAAAAGGAAAATGTCAATGTTTAAAGTATCAACACAGTATTGATAAAAAAAAAAACAAACACTAAATTAATTTAGTATTTATGTAACATACGGAAAGAAAAAAATACAGACATAGCATTCTGACGCAAAACTGACATTTTGCTTTCACACTTTCGCATAGTTACCGTTACATTAAATAACATGAACCTGAAAGTGAACAAACTGCAAATAACCTTTGCTGCAAAGTGCATTCAACTATAAAGGGGATTTGATTTTCTTCTAATACTATTTAGCACTGAAGAGATCCCACCTCACCGTGTCACATGCCTGAAAATCTGGAACATTTAGATGCTTAACGTGGCCATAAACCACCTATTACTATAGAAACCGGAAATTCCGGCAAAATCCTGACACAGGCTAGCCGCACATACTATTAGATTAGTTTAGCATTTGGTTTAGTGTACCTGAACTTGAGTTTCCTGTGCAATTTGGTTCAGACATTTAAACAGGAAAAAGAGACATAATCTTAGGCTCCTAATCTAACACTGTTTACTAGGGATGCACCGAACATTCGGCCACCGAAATTTTTAACTTGATCGAAACAGTGAAGACGCAATCAACAACCGCAGACTGCATGCACCAGACTGGATTACAGTCAACTTGTCTCTAGTGTGGGCGCATTTCATTTCCATATATCTAAAAGGGGTTCTCCA
>JBBPDB010000146.1:9063869-9094132 GCA_037974465.1 Brachypetersius altus
GAGAGAGAGAGAGAATGAAAGACAGTGGGACAGAGTGAGAGAGAGACAGAGAGAGAGAGAGAGAGAGAAAGAGAGAGAGAGACAGAGAGAGAACGAAGGACAGTGGGAGAGAAAGAGAGAGAGACAAAGAGAGAACGAAGGACAATGGGAGAGAGTGAGAAACAAAGAGAGAGAGAGCGAGAGAGAGAGAGAGAGACAGTGTTAATTGTGTTAAATTCAGAACATCTCCTAATATGCACAGTAGTTTGGGGAGTAATATGCCTGATACAGAACAGAGAGGAAACTGTAGGCCTTCAGCATCAGCATAGATAAACACAGCCTCCGAATTTTTGTTAAAATTAATAATCTGATTAATTTTATACAGAAACACACTTTCACTTCCTTTATACTGATAGACGAAAGAACTGTGCTATTGTTGTTTAGCACTTCTACTGAACTCATTGCCACATCCTGCTTTGCACACGAAAGTATACACAGACGGGCACACATGCACACACCCACACTGACGGTTTCCTGACACTGCCAACCCCAGCTGGAGTTCACTGATAGGACTGCTGGGCACCACACCTATTACAGTCCACTTATTACACCACTTTTTACACCATTTATATTTCTTGTTATTTGTTTAATTAGCTGACAGACTTCTGCAATTAACTTTTGGTTACTTAAAGGTCAGTCTGAGATTCAGACGAAGGGATTAATGTCACGGGGAAATGTGACCAAGAGACCCATGAAGGCTTAGTAACAATAACTTGTTACTGTATTTGTAAATACACTAAGAAAAAAAAGTGTCTTACAATTTTTGTGTGATAGAACTAAATTTAGAAAATGAAAAAAGTGATATTAATCCAAGAACACATTCAATCTAATCAAAACAATTAAATTCGGTGTTGCTCTTCTGTTATTTATTGCTTGCAAAAACATGTATTTTAGTTCAACAGTGAATTATAAGTCCTAGAACATCCTCTGGATAGTTTAGCTGTGATAGTCCTGGTTTTAATTAAAGGTTAAGAAGAGGCATTTGGTGCTCCTCATGTATGTCTTGCCATTGCAGTCCTTGTTCCCAGCATGCAAACCCCTCACAGGACCATGACTGGAAAGCCCAGGATCTCCTCTACAGAACACTGTAGGGCTTGATGGAGTCTCTCCAAATACTTAAGGCAGATACAGGTGAACAAAATGTCCACTATAAAGGACATAAACGAAAGAGCGTGGTCTCAGGAGGATATGAGACAGTACCGTTATAACTAATGAGACAGCACCATCTTGTGGTTAAAACAGGCACCGCATGAAAACAAGCCTCCGAGCATAAATAAACACAGAAATATATGAAAAGAAAGAGAAAACTGTGAAATAGGTCAAGTCTTGTTTTGTAACTACAACCCTACTGAGAGCGCTCAAGTTACCATTCTTAACACATAGTTAATAGGTTTAGAAGCCTTTACTAGCTCATATACCTTTTCTGCTTCTTGTCCTCGCCTCAGTCACCATTGGCTTCATTACTAGGGGCTTTGTAACGCTGCTTTTTGACTTCACCTGAGTGAGTTTTCATTACAACTTGTGTGGGATCAAGGAAACAGGGCTTCAAGTGGCAGTTGGAATGCGAACTTGAGTCCGGAGGGAATCTGCTAGGTTAAGGCTTCCCTGTGGCATGTACGGTAGACGGTGATAGTGAAGGCTTTCACCTAAAATGGGATAGCGAGAAGTGGACCAACCTTACTGGCCACCATTGCGGGTGGGCTACAAATGATCTAGGGCGACTCAAAAAGCTGCTGAGTGGGCTCCCCCCTCAAGCCTTAGTCTTACTTGGAGTGGACGGACTTCTGTGTTCTGGAACCTGCACCTGTGTTGTGAAGAACTTGTTTCGTTTGGAGCTCCTGAGCTCATTCTGTGTCTGCGTTCACTAAAGCTGGTTTTTCTGAAGTCTATCCCGCAGTCCTCCACCTGGAAGGTTGCTCAGTAGTAATCCTGTGTTAACAATAACTGTATTAACATTTCCGATGCAATACCACTGGGAAGGAAGTGTACTCAGCTGCAAATAAAGATGAAATACAGAAACATAATTTCATTGCAGCGTATTTGGCTGCAAATAAAGATGTAATGCAGAAAGTGTTGGGCTCATGTATTAATAGTTAATGCATTAATATGTCATTGTCAACTCATTATGAGAGATGTAGTGTGTCTAGGCTCCAGTTAATAGCTTGTTTCCCTGTTTTACAGTTAATAAGAATAAGGTTGGTGCATAGGTGACAGGTGGAGGGCCTCCTGAAGCTTTCATGCCTCCAAAGGAGTTGGCATTAGCCAACAACTGAGGGAGGCCTATTATGGAGGGGGTAGAGCTGGACCCAGGTGGCACAGGAATGTCCACCCTGCAGGGTAATATAACAATCACTCTGTACAGTGTGTACATTTGTGCAGTCATAACATTCTGCTTCATGTGTTGTGTTCAGTGGAGAGGGAGAATATCGAGCTGCTCTTGTCACCTGCAGAGCCCAACATCTAATGCCATCCTGAGGTACAGATGAGTGTGCAAATGACGGTTTCACTAAGTGTGAACCATGCTGATGTGACATGACAACTGTAGCTACTCCTTCGATTTTCAGGAGGATGTGGGTGAAGAAGTCAAAGTCAAAATGAACTGTATTGTCTTAACCATATACAAGTGAGATGAAATGGCAAAGTTTAGGCCCCGCAGTGTACAAGGGGTGGCGGTAGCTCAATGGGTAGGTCTTTGCCTCCAGACCAAGAGGTCATGGGTTCGAATCCTACCTTCAACATACCACCACTGGGTCCCTGAGCAAGACCCTTAACCCTAAGTTGCTCCAGGGACACTGTCCCCTGTAATTAGTAAATGGAAGTCGCTTTGGATAAGAGCATCTGCTAAATGCCCTAAATGTATGTATATTTTAACAGACATAAGACACCGTAAACAACACATTTTCAAAAATGAAATATGGACTGCTCATTCTCATTTTTTGCCTATGTAGGCTAGAACAGACACTGTGCGCAGACTGCACAAGCTTCACTATGCTAAAAACAAAACTTGAAATAAAGAAATTAAAGCTTGAAATTGAGAAGCTCGAGCATGAAAAGAAGCTACTGCCATACACTCATCAGTATGTGTGTGGCATCGTTGAATTTTTACTTTCCATTTGTAGGAACAGGGGCAAATAAACAAATAAAGACACGACAAAACTTCAATGTGTTCAGAGACTGTATCTGTGAAAGGGTCAACAATAACAGGGGACATAGGCATCAGGACTGGGGTCTTTTACCTTCTGATGGTGCTGATCTTGTGTAGAACCACACATGCCGACACCACCTGATAAGCCCTCTCAGGCTTCACATCTTGCCCCTTCAGACACGCAAAATGTGCCTTCAAGATTACAAAAGATACCCCTTGTGCTGGCACGAACTGGTGATCACACTGTTAAGCAAGGACATAATCTGCATCAGTAGCCTATGTGGGTCAGAACAGACTAGCTGAAAACTTGTCAAAGTGAGAGAAAAATGTGAGATATCCTCTAGATAATACATTAACGTCATAACCAATATGGATTAAGAATGAGTCTAACAACATACTAATCACCAGCTTATGTGGATCCAATGTGAAGTAAAGGTGAACTTAATGTAGGACATTACACTGTAAATAGCCCATGTATCAGATTAATTAAGATATGATGAAAGAAACCTGTACATTGATTTCCGTTTCACATAACTGCCAAATGTATTGGGACACCACACAGGAACTTTAATGATATCCCAATCACATAGGCTTTAGTATGGAGTACTTAATATAGGCAGGCACTGTTACTGGACCATGGTTTCTTGCCAAAGAACGTCATTTAATCATTGACATATGTGTCGTTATAGGCCTGCATCAGTGTACACGGGGAAATGCCACCACTTTTCACCACTTTCCACCAGAAAATACGAGAACACTTGATCACGGTCATCCACGCAAAGGCATTCCCGTGTTTTAGGCACAGGAAGAGACTCTTAGTTCAGTTCTGCGATTGGAGGAAATCCTCCATGTGATTCCGTTTCGGAGCGTTTGTTCCTGTGAGGCGTTTGTTCCTGTGAGTAAATGGCTCCTCCTGCAAAAGACCCGAAAACGGAGGCAGAGCCGGAGTGTCAGGACTGTAAAAGGAAAAAACACTACAAATTAGCATCTACGGGGCGAGAGACTGGTGTTTAGCAGTGCAATGTTCTTCGAGCTTCCTCGTTTAGACTGAACTCCGTCTCGAAATATAAGGAAGGGTTCTAGGGATCCTCTGAATAATAAACGCCCCAAATGAACTCCGTCAGAGCTGCGAACCGGAGACCGAGGCGAGTGTCGAGGCCGCGCCCGGCGCAGCCGGAGAGAAACAATCCAGAGAGAGGTGGGTGTATATTTTATTTGGAGTTCCAGACAGCATGACAAATCGGTGGACCATTACCATACACGCCGTTTTTTGACTGTCGCTAGTGTTTTTGAAAGTTGATTGAGATTTTATAGATGGCGAGACGAGCGTTTGTTGTCATGCTCAGCAACTAGGAAACACCGAGGCTTCCGATCGGCCCAGAAGAGCCTAGGCCGCGCTTTGTTTCTCTTGGTTTGCTTTAATCCGAGTGTTATGCATGTAGGTACCGACGTTTTTTTTTTAGTACACTTGTGTCTGTAATGGGGTAGTTTCGATGTGTAAAAGGTAAGGTGCCAAATAAAAGCTCAACACACTATTGTCTTTTAAAACCAACCTCCTCGGGCTTGTGTAGCTCCTTGCACACAATCTAACTAGCCACATGAAGGAAATTAATGTTATCAGTTCCAGTTTTGTTAAGGACTTACAATCATTGTGAGTTTATATAGCTTAATGAGGAACATTCAGTGTGTATCTGTCGGGCAGAACGGTTCAGTAATGTTCCTGATAGCCAGCTTAATATGGCCTAAAGTTAGCTTCGATGCTAACCACAGATTTCCAATGTTAAACCATCTAATTAGTTTTGAAGTGACTTCTAAAATATTCACTGTAAACGTTCAGTGTGCTTTGTTAGTTTCGCAAGAAAACTAACAGGACCAGGTTTGTTTTAAGAGTGTGAATTCTTAAATTGTAAATCAGGCTGTTTGCGCAGTGTGTGTGTTTTTTTTTTTTTAGGTTTCTGGGTCGCTGGGTTTCTGGCCGTTTCGTGTGTTGTTCTTAACCCTAATATTAATCTGTACAACGCCTCTGCACCAAAGGCTGTCCAGATACAAATAATGGAGAAATCGGGTTTAGCAATAGGGTGTCCGTATGAAAATACGGAGTCCGTTTGAAAATAATCTCTTCAGTTGGGTTCAACTGAAGAGATTATTTTCAAACTGACTCCGTTACCAGCTCCGCTTCTCGTTTGATGCACCATACTACTGGTTATTCAAGTGGGTTTGAATTTGTACCCCTCGTTTTTCGCCATTTGCTTTCCCCAGATTTTTAGGTTACGGTTGCATTCGTTATAAACAGTCCGTACTTTCAGGTTGCGAGGACCAGTTTCCACCAGAAGTTATACCGTCGTGACCACTCCTACCTTACTCTTGATGAAGTAGTCGCTGCCTCTCAGCACTGTTTTGTTTGAGGGTTGGAGGGTGCCGTGATATAACGAGACGATAAGAAACTATAGTGATACAGGGTTTTGTCAATACTGCCCACTACCTATACATTTACATTCAGCCTTTTGGTTAACAATATTTAGCATACTCGTGTCTTGCCCAAGCGACATGAAGGGTAACGTGTTTGTTTCGAGCTGTGTGTTTACCTTTATGGCATTTATCAGACGCTTTTATCCAAAGCGACTTCCATTCCCTACCTACGGGGGACAGACTCGTGGAGCAACTTGGGGTTAAGGGTCTTGCTCAGGGACCCAGTGGTGGTATGCTGAAGGTAGGATTCGAACCCTCGACCTCTTGATCCGTCTGAGGTCTTTGCAATTAAGCTTACATGCTTAGCACGCCACATGCTTAAAGTCAACTTGAAAACAAAATGGATCTTCCTTGTTTTTACTTTAGGTATCCCGCATAGATAGATAGTTATTATTTTATTTATTATTTATTACACCACTACCACTACTGTTGTTAATATTACTATTATTATTAGTATTATTAGGGCTTATGTAAGAACAATATTAAACATGACCTAATAGGAGTGCTTTGGCTAAATTTTAGATTATTGCCAAATAAATATATTATTGTCAAGTAAATATACAGAGATATATTCATTAGGCTGTTGTTGTTGTTGTTGTTGTTATTATTGTTATTGTTTTTTTTTAACTACTTTTTTTTTTAAAAACAACACACTGTCAAATGGTGCTGAATGTGCAAATTGACTTTTAACTAGGGGTGTGCAGAGATTATTAATCTCATTGTAATCTTGGAATTAATTTAGATTAAAATTTTAATCTAAATTAAAACGCCTCATTTGCCCCCCAAAATGATCCCAATGCCAATTTTTATAGTGTAAACCATAAATATGCCTCCAAATGTTCTCTCAGATCACTTTAATTTCATTTGGAATTCATTTGGTTTAATACATTACCCTTAAAGAAAATGTAAATATAAACCTGAGGTTTAAATACGGAAAGTCAGGAACGAGAGAGAAAGAGAGAGAGAGAAAGAGAAAGAAAGAGAGAGAGAGAAAGAAAGAGACAGAGAGAGAGAGAGAGAGAAAGAAAGAAAGAGAGAGAGAGAGAAAGAAAGATACAGAGAGAGAGAGACGATCCGCACGCTCCGGAAAAGCCATGAACGAGAGAGAGAGCTATAGAGAGAGCGACAGAGTGAGAGAGACCGGTTTAAAATGGGCGCGATCCGGAAAAGTCACGAAAGAGAGAGAGAGTAAATCCGTGCTGAAATATCAAAGTGAAAGTAATCATAGCTTGCGTAGTATAGAGCCAGCTCCCAACCCAACTTTGTGAATAGATTAACGGTGATATTTTTATCGCGCGATAAGAGTCTCACATTAACGCCGATATGGCCCACCACTACTTTTAGCATAGATTAAATTACATGTCTAGTCGCCCACATGAATTATTTGGCAAAATCAACATTTTAATGTGATGGGTCGGGAACGCTCAACATTCTAGAATGCTGAAACAAGGGGCGGGCCATGAAGTCGAGGGGGCGGGGCATGCAGTGACCGCATTGCTGAGATCAGACTTGATCTGACTGAATTTTGATTGGTGCAGAAGCGAGGCTCTGCGGACCGGCAGGAACCCTCTCACGGACTGGCACCGGTCCGCGGCCCATTGAGAAACGCTGGGCTAGCACACTCAAGCCCACATGGGCAACATGCAGGGTCTGTGAACAAATGTTGTCAAAAATCAATTCTCAGATCCTAATCAATACTAAAATTTTGTATCGAGTTCGATATTAACACTGGTATCGATACTTAAATGCCAGTTTTGCATCTGCCGGTTCACGGAAAATGGCGGCAGACTACAACAATTTTTACACGGACCCTCAGCTAGTGTTGCTTTCAAAAATTATGACTTAATATCATCGTTGTCAAACATTTATCATGTGACAAAGAGACGATACAAATGCTGGTCATGTGACAATAACTAAATAAATATATTATGTAATATTGTTCACGAATAAGTGAGACTAAATATGGTTTACAAAATAAAAACTGTGCTAGACTGTCTACATTTTCGTTGACTGAAACTAGATGAGATGTTATTTCCTGTATGATGGGGATAGGAGAAAAAGTATTGGGACGCTCGACCTTAGAGTTGAACGGCACTACGTCCTAATACTTTTGTCCATTGAGAGGCACTGTGAATTGAAATCTCTCGAGTGGCCAAAAGTTTGGGAACGCCAATACTTTGTAGTGCCAGGTAGAGAGAAATCACTCACACACACACAGTCTCTCACACACACAGCATTTTGATAAGCAGCCTTTCCCATATCCATGCAAAAAAGCTGATCCTAAATTGTTCTGATTTGGTTGTCTCCGAGAACGTTATTTAGTTCATCTTGCTGTTGATTGGCTGCTGCCCTGTGATGCATCTATTTAGACTGGAGCTATCTAGAGTGTTTCTGAGTGTTCTTGTGTTTTTTTGTTTTGTTCTTTTAAAGCCATGTGGTTTTTTTTTCTGTAAATTTATTACTGTACTTACCCTGCTTATACCAAAGAAAATGACCGTGCATACCAAAGAACGTGCCAATTTTTTCATGTTACTGTATATGTTTAATTACAAGTGTCCCTGTTAGACTGAGGTGAAGTGGTCAAGTCAAAGAGCAATGAACTGTCAAAATAAAAGTAATTAAAAAAATTGTGCGTTAAAATAATTGTAGGCATTAAGTAAATAATGCGTTAATGTGATAACTTGCCTAGCCTAAAATATATGAATGTACACTTCTACAATCAATCGAAACACCCAGACATGTAAACTGTAGTCAGCATTTTTGTCTGTAACTTGGTCCAAGGAAATTAAAGGCTAGCCCATCACAGTCCAGGAGTGGCATTTGTTATTGACCCTTGTTCAACTCATTCAAACTAAAGTGTTTTCAAATAGCTGAATTGATTTTACATTTCTTGCTGACCAGAGGCCCTCTTTTGGTCATTTTGGCTCAAGCTAAACTAAACATGCCACAGCCTGACTGGTCTGTGATGTCATGTCTGTGACATGATTGTCAAAAATAGACTACATGTGTATTTTTAGCAGAACAGTGTGGAGAACTGCTGTGGTGCAGCTGATGAAATCACAAGCATTGTCTAGATGGCCACAATCCAGAGAACATGAAATGAAATACGATGCAATATATCAGTTATCTTGTTCTCAAAGTTGTTAGAAGCCGAAATCATATTTAAGACATTTTTTAATTCGATTACAATTTTATCTTCCAAGTGTAACAATTTAGTTCAGTGCGCATCTTCTAAGCAGACCAAATCAGCCCATAGCTTTGTTTGAGTAGCACTGCTACCAAAACTGGGCCGTGTGTTTACACTCCGTGACGGGAAAGTAATAGTCTGATTTGGATGTAATTTGGTACACATGGATACAAGCAATGGGTATGTAAATTATTCGATTTGCAAAGAGCTGGCTCATCTAGCCACCAGACACAGAGGATGCCTCATAGATGCATTAGACAGCAATACCAGCACTTGATAAGAGTTTGATAGGGGTTGCATTGTTGGTTTGCATGAGGTCGGGTGGTCCAATGGGCACGTGAGGGCACCCACACATGCCGTGAAGGTTCCAGTTGTGCCAAGCATTACAGAATCCCATGACATCTGCCAGGCGTCAGGACATAGGTGTAGGACTCTACAACACTCCATGCCATCCCACACCATGTCTCGCTGCCTGACATCAGCGCAAAGATGGCTGTGTTTGGAATGGGGCCGTTACCAGGAGGCTTGGACTGATGGCGAGTGGCGTCATACCATATTCAGGGATGATTCTCGGATCTTGATTAAGTATGGCGTTGCAGAGGAGTGAGAACCAATCCTGTCAGGATACAACAAAATTTTAAGGGTAAAAGCTAGGTAACCATCTGCAGCAAAGCAACAAAATTATATAGCGTTAAGTTGACTGACTTGTCCGAGGTTTGTAGCTGAGCCAAGGTGGGTACTGATCCAGACTTAATTTTCAGTCGTTGGTGAAATGTACAAAACTTTAGGAAACTGTGTCTCACATTTCCAGAGGAAATAAAATTAACCCACTGGTTGTTCAGAGGCTCGCGTGAAGGAACTAAAAAATACATTTGTACTCATTTGTACATCTTGGCACCAAGCAACTGCCATGCTTCACTCGTTTGCAATCCATGTCTGCAGGAAAAAGTGTCTCTCACACATAGCATTGACAGTCGGTGGAGCTAATATTTTTTTAGGGGGTGCGGTGAAATCATCTGGGCGGGCAAAACATGAGAATGGGGGGGTAACCCCTCAATGGTGGATCAAGGCACTCTTTACACCAATCACCATTTCTGGGCACTGCAGGACCATAGGCAGGCTAGGGAACTCGTAGTAATGTTAAAATCTCAAAGTGGAATTTTCATGTCATAGGACCTTGGTTTTTAATGGCATTCCTAAGGAATTTATTTGTTGCACTTCACAAAAAGGTGACCGCAACAACTGTAAAGTTTTGTATAAAAAACACAGCAATCTTGGCTGAATCTTCTGAGTAGTTCAAGTATTATGTCCATTTTAGCTGCAGCAACTGTGTAAAAAAAATAAAGTTCAAAACTAAGTGAATTTGGAGACACGGCATGGGCAGTGTGTAATCTAACCACTTGTGTATTTAAGGTGGACCGAGTTACGAGATGTACAACGTTGTGTTTTGAGAGATAGAGAGGGGGAGAGGGCAAAAACAACCAACAAAACACACAATAGTCTCTGAAAGAACCCCGAAGAGGTATTGAGGGAGAGCTAAGAGTCTTCTCAGACACTCCTTTCGCTTTTGGGTTGTCTGCTGTAAGTTTGTTGCGGTATTGGAAAACATCAAGCCTGGTGTCTTTTTCCCTGTTTACTAGCATAAACTCCCAGATTGAAGTTGCCACAGGTTCATGGTATGGAATAAGGAGCGGTGACACGTGTATATTGGGCCTGTCCGACCGATATCTGACTTGCGGCTGTGTCGGACCCGATACCGATATCATATGGGATCGGGCCCATCTCTAATTCTAATGCTTGTGCAGGAGCACGATTTTTTGACATCTGCAATACCGGTAGCATGAAATTTTGTTTTGAGTCTGTGTATGCACTACTGTGGTCCTGTGATTATAGGGCGCATGGAGATGCTGTTGTGTTGCAGTAGTTGGTCAGACACTGTGTTTGTAGTGGTTACTGTGCCGAGTAGCCCTGGAGAGCCCCTGTGCTACCTGAGCAACAGGGCTGTGTGTGAGAGCTGTCTCTCTTGACTGAAGTTGGTTCAGCTTGTTCGGAGAATGGCTGCCCGTTCTTTTTGAAGGTAAACTCGACTCAATTTTTACTAATGAAATCCCTGTAGCCTAAAACAAGAATTAAGGGGTTGTGTAGTAAAACAAACCAGAATAAGCATAATATTGCCATCTAACGCAAACACATTATAACCCAAACGCAACAGTTGAATCCAGTCGTTGTTCTGAAAGCTTTGAGTTGGTGATGCATGAAAGGATGATGTGATGAGCAACCAGTCACATGAAATATGGGAAGATGCTGAATAGGTAGGTGTTTTGATGAAGATTCAGTAAACGTCACTATCCTCTACACTGAAGTTGCAAAATTCCCAGTTCTTAGAGCTGACTGAGAGAAATAATGAAATGAAATGTTACATTCAGGTAAGGAATGTCTGACTGGAGTTTTGCCTCTTTAGATTACAACGTTCTCTTAATCATTATTTTCATTATCAGTTCAACTACTTGAACGATGAATGAAGAGCCAAGTTTCTCTTCCATGGCAAACTGAGTGCTCTCTTTTTGTTTTCATCATTTCCATTCTGTCTGAAATGGTACAAACCCAAATTAAGAAGGCAATTTTAGCCTTCAGTAGGTGAGTGACTTAAAATTAGTAATATAATAATGGATATGGCCAAGATACACCTCTTGCAGCGATGCAACATAAAACTGTGTCATATAGAGCTGTGAGTAAAGAATAAATAAAGTAAAGCAGTATAAATAAAGTAAATAGTCATATTGGCTGACAGTTTAGCCCCTACAGTTTTGCCTTTTTTTTCCATGAGTATGTTGTTGGTGTGCAAAGCTTTAGTTAAACTGATGCTGTGCTATTGCTAACAAATAAATATCTGATTTTATATATTAATTTGTCAAATGTATGTAACCTGAAAAGCACCATGTCCCAGATTGGTCTAAAAGCTGAAATCTTTACGAATAAGATGGGCAGTTGGTTTTTAAATTACCACACATTTGTTTTGTTTAAACAATTAAAACTTCCATATTGGCAATTCCTCATGATTCCACTGTGATAATGATGCAAATGGGAGGGTATTACCATGAGTGAAGAAAGGAGACAACATGCGTGGTGTGACATTTTGCACCCTACAGAACATATTGAGATGCGTGGTAGTCATATTATTGTATTGTATTATTATGGTATTGTTTAATTTGCTTGTAAAATTGCAGGTCACTGAAAGGACTTTCAGAACATTGGCTAGGTTAAGGTAAGGACTTTTGACTTAGCCATTCTGAAATGTTAACTTTATATTACTTTAACCATCATTTTTATAAAATGACTTATGCACTTGGTCATTATGACATTTTTCTATTTTTGATATTTCTGGTGTAAGAAGAATACCTAGAAAGTTCTGCCGACCCCAATACTTTTAACACACTTTACCCAGCTCTGCTTCTTTGATATGTCTATTTGGTCATTAATGATGAGTGTTTTTTGACCGACATTTGACAGAATAATAGTGTTTTTCGGGTGTTCACCGCAAGCCCCGCAAATGCCGGTAAAGGGGGTGTGTCACGCGTGTTCCACAGCAGCAACATGGGGCTGCCCATAAATGTACATGTCTATTAATCGTGCCGACATCGGCCAATGCTGATCATGTGAAAAGAAATATCGGCCTGATTAATTTGTCAGACAGATAGTCGGTCGACCTGCACTTACTAACAATACCCATCATTATTAATAATATATATTTTTTATATTGCACTTTACATTTTACAAAAAAAATCTCAAAGTACATACAGACAGAAAATTACATATTAAAGGAGAGAATTAAAAATCTAGGAGTAAAAACATTAAATATTGAAATACAGCAAGCAATCAAATAATCAATTAAAACATTAGTTAAAAAGAAATTTTTAGGCTTTTCATGAAGGGAGGTAGTCATTAACAGAATAAGATAAACCTTTTATTAGTCCCGCAAGTGGGAAATTTGCTTGGTCACGGCAGAAAGTGGACAGTACAAAGTTAAGAGCAGCAAAAATGAAGAAAAATAATAGAATAGAATGTGACTGATGTGTCGATAACTAGTCTTTCTATATAATTCAAATAACTGATCTTCAAAATGGTCCTGGGAAATGCACGTATTGCCAGCCTAACTCACTGCATAAGAATGGTGCAAAATATTCATTGTCTGGGGGATTTTATTCTCTTGCTTCTGGGTCGCATTTGTCCTCAGAGAAGTTTGGAGTGGAAGTGGATCAGTGACATGATTTAGACTGGTTCTTGTCAAAGGAATGCTACTTGTGCCATTTATTTTGGGTCCAGAGGGGTGGGCTAGTGTCATGGTTGGGCCCCTGCAACCATCATTTCTTTATTTCATTTCATTCAAGTCTCTCAGAGCTCGTCATCTGCTGTTGAGGGGATCAAGAGTAGGTCCACTGCATTTCTTGCGACTGCTTGAGCAGCACAGACTGTTATTAGGTCATATATATTATCTAGGTCACCTTCTTTTGTGCAAGTCCAGTATTTTATTTTAAGTTGTTTGCAGGACAAATTGGGCATCTGTTCCAAAGATAAGGAAGTGTTACAGGCATAAAATAGTATTTTCACCCCAACCTGTAAAAATAGCATCATTATCCACTACATAAAACTAGTGCTAATTTAATAAAAGAAATAACATGCTTGCAAATGGCCTATTATAGTTCATCATTTTTTTGATTATACATGATAAAACATTCCATATGTTCAATAGCAATTCACTATTTCAATGCCAGTCATTCAATTCCATGTCAAACATGGAAAAGTAGGACCATTGTCTGCTTTTCACAATAACATACATAGATTTTAAACAAGCGAGCAAAACAACGCCATGTTGGATAGTTTAGAACGCTGACTGAACACTGATTGGTCGAGAGGAGATGTCACATCCATCCAGAAAAACAGGTATATCGCTTATTGAGGTTTGGAAAAGAACTGCAATTTGCAATAAATTTTAAACAAGGAAATGTAGCCTTGATGGATTTTATTTTTTTATCGTTTCGTATGGAATCTCCAAAATTTTCAAGTCCGATTCACAATAAAACTACAACAGAGAAAAATTCTACACAATGTGTTGGCCTAGTCTGAATAGGCCCTTAACAAGCTCAGAAGTTTATTGGTTATATGCTTGGTGGTGTTGCTGGTTTTCTCATTGATTAAATAACAGATTTTGTCTCATACTTTATTGCAGCTTATTAAGGAGTTCAACCACATGTTTTAACAATCCCAGACAGTTTCATTGTGGGCAAAAAAAAGTGCATGCTTGGAAGTGTAAGTCGGCTCCTTTTTTTAATGTGTGCATCTTGTCTGGCCTATTTAATGATGGGGAAAATGCTGCATTGTGTTCTGCCAAACTACTTGTAGTTTGATCTGGAGTCTCCAAACTTTTGCATAGAAGCACATTCTGAGAGAGAAGGCTGAATGTATCCCTGCAAATAAAGTAAGTAAATAATTAAGTACAACTCTGTCTGCTGTTTTCTTATTTTGCTTTAGATGAGGAGGTGGCTGCAGACATGGTCGCTGAAGAATCTGGTCCAGGAGCTCAGAACAGTCCATACCAACTTCGAAGAAAGTCTCTTTTGCCTAAGAGATCTGCGTGTCCAGCAAAGACAAACATGGAGGCAAGTGTATGAATCTTTAGTGCTTGGGTAGAATTTTAAGTTTTCCTTACTTTAGATGTGGAGAATGTGGAATAAATATGAATTATCATAATACACCCTCATATGTTTTTCCGAGCATATTTTAAAGGTCAATTGTATATAAGACTGAGCAACTCTATGATTTATTGCAGTATAAATCAGCCTGTTTAATTGGATTTAGTGCAGTGTGAAATGTTGGGATTTACCCATTAACCACCCATTGTGATTGTTTTTATTAACATGCCACTGCTGGTATACTCTGTGTTCCAGCTAAATGTAATGTGATGCTGTATTTTTGCTATATTGAATACAGATGTCTTCAGGTTTAAATTAATGACATTCTTTACTGCAAAATCCATGTTAACATCTTACAAAGTAACATAGCATGGGGTATCTATAGTATATAATATCTGTAAATGTTTTTTAATTGGTAGGGGGCTTCCACGTCAACAACAGAAAACTTTGGTCATCGAGCCAAGCGTCCTAGAGTGTCAGGGAAATCACAAGACTTACCAGGTAAAAGAAAAATTACATCACATCAGTCTTCCTGACAGAAGCTTTATTCCTTTCAGTGTAGACACTAAAAGCCAGTACACTCTGTGGAGAAGCTCCCGTCTGTAACTACTCCGTCTCTTTACTTAAGCTGCTCCAGCAGAGCAGTATCTGCAGGTGAAGCTTCCAGATGAGGTAGTACTGAAGATTTTCTCATACCTGCTGGAACAGGACCTTTGTCGAGCCGCGTGTGTGTGCAAGCGGTTCAGTGAACTGGCCAACGATCCTATCTTATGGTAAGAGAGTTTTTTCTGTTCTGCCATTCTGAGTTTAGAGACCTCCTAAATGGTGCATGTACAGTTACTATAGAGCCTTTTTACGTTATGTAGCCATGAATTAAACTTTCATGCCCAGTTTATATTTCTGTGTAAAATAGTCATAGAACTCGCAGGCCTATGCTGTAGTTTGATGTGACCATAGACAGTCACTCATAAGCTGTGTCTGAAAAGTGCATTATAGTGTTTGCTATATAGGGGGCTAACTCGTAAACATGGTGGAGGTGACGCTTAGTTAATTTCAGACACTCGGGACGTTAAGTTTTTACTGTTGCTTAAATAGTGCCGGATCTTGGCAATTTGTCTCTGTTACGTAAACGCACGTAAACGTAGAATGTCTTCTAATTGCATTCACATTCTGCTACATGTGGTCTATGGGGAGTATCAAACACTACAAAATGTCACTCCACTTGTCACAGTTCTGTAATTCTATAATTTTCCAGGGGTTAAAGAAAATATTAAATTTGTTAAATTAATGAATTAATACATTTATTCGCTTAACAGGAAGAGGCTCTATATGGATGTTTTTGAGTATACCCGTCCTATGATGCACCCTGAGTCAGGGAAGTTCTATCAGATCAACCCAGAAGAGTATGAACAGTCCAACCCATGGAAGGAGAGTTTTCAGCAGCTGGTAATGTGATGTCCATCTCATCAAACTTGCCTGTTTGAACTGTGTTTATTTTTTATTTTTTTTACATCTACACTGCCAAATAAGTTCTAAATGGGAAGAACCTGTAGTTGGTTAGGGTTTTCCATGACTATGTCTGCCAACCTATCCCCTTAAGTCAGAATATAAGTGAAGTGTAATATTTGCATTTCTTTCAGTATAAGGGAGCACATGTGAAGCCAGGCTTTGCGGAACACTTTTACAGTAATCCTGCCAGATACAAAGGGAGAGAGAACATGCTGGTAGGCTTTTGTTTGTGGACTTATTTTCTGTTCAAAAAGCCCTTTTCATTTTTATTGATTGCTTGTCCATTAACACCCCTTCTCTCCTCCTTTCTAAGTATTATGACACCATTGAGGATGCATTAGGAGGTGTCCAGGAGGCTCATTTTGATGGGCTGATATTTGTCCACTCGGGCATCTACACAGATGAGTGGATATACATAGAGTCACCAATCACTATGATTGGTGCAGGTACGTATAAACTGACATGTGCTTAGCTTCTGGAAAATGCTTGCCATTGTAACCTGTTCTAATTGACATTATACTCCAGCACCAGGGAAAGTAGCAGACAAAGTAATCATTGAGAACACTAGAGATTCAACATTTGTGTTCATGGAGGGGTCAGAAGATGCCTATGTCGGCTATATGACGATAAAGGTAAGTGTTTTCCTCCTTTAAGCAAACTGAAAGAACTTTAAACCACCATATGATGGAAGTGAGGGAGGTTTGTCATGTTGCATGACTCTTGTTTTGTTTCTATGCAGTTCAACCCTGATGATAAATCGGCCCAGCATCATAATGCACACCATTGTTTAGAGATCACGGTCAACTGTAGCCCCATTATTGACCACTGCATCATTCGCAGCACATGCACAGGTTGACAGAAGTCCTCCCCTTTTTTTTATTTTCATGTGTATTGGATATGCTCTCATGTTTGACGCACCCTTGGTCTTGTAGTTGGCACTCATGCTGATTTCTTGCTCTGCAGTGGGTTCGGCAGTATGCGTGAGTGGTCAGGGCGCGTGTCCCACCATCAAAAATTGTAACATCAGTGACTGTGAAAATGTAGGCCTCTACATCACAGACCATGCACAGGTAACACAGCGATTCCTATGTTAACACTTATTCAGTTCAACAGTGAAAACATTTTCATGGGCTGTGGTTTTGAGATCACTTGATTGTTGAGAAGCGTGCGTGGTACTGATGAAACAGAACTTTCTTTTTGATATTTTCTGTATCAGTTGCAGATGACTTAAGTTTGCATAGTTAATGAATTCATGCTTCCTGTAATGGTAGTGGCTGTTAAGGATTTTGTATTATTTTCTTCATTTAAATGAATAGTTTGCTATTTGCCGCTTACCCAAGGTCATTGATAAGGCAAGACATGTTTTCTGTCTAAATAGCTGTTAGGCTAACATCCTCAAGTCATTTCTTCCCTGGATGTTTTCTGGGGTAAATACTTCATCAAAAGTTCTTTCAGTTTGCTGAAACCACATTAAAGGTTGCTTTTTTTGTTTGTGTGGTTAAGGACACTGTGTGACTAAACTACAAAACAGCACTGTGTAGCTAAATGCCGTGGACCATTTTAGGTTTGTGTGCACAAACCAGCTTGGTTAGGATTACTGATCTAGAATCAGTTTTGTGATCATGACCGTCCTAATTATAGAGGAATCTGAGTGAAGATCAGTCCTTCTTATGACTACTTTGTCAATACTAACCCTTATGTTCTTTGATATGGCTGCCTATAGTGTGACGTCTGATTCATTTTAATGAATGGCAGTGAGTCATACTTTGTCCTAAACCACACTGCTAAATTTGTACCACCTTCCTGAAGGCCTGGATGCCATTTAAGTGGATTGAGAGACGTTTAGGTGAAGTATTTTTACAGAAACAGGGTGTCCGTTGACATCCGGTGTTTATCTTCAAAGTAGAAGTGTGACCGCCAACCTTAACTACAAGCATGTGAAAAATGTTAATTAGCAAAAGTTTTTCTTTAAAATGACACCATATGAACCTTAAATATATTACTATCCACATAGATATGACATTATGATCATAGTGTATCAGTGCTGCTAAAACTGAATCGGTAATATTGTGATACCAATTGCAGTATGCAAAATGTTCCCGTAGTCATTAATGTATTTTTATTTGATCCGATTTTAGGGCATTTATGAAGACAATGAAATATCAAATAATGCTCTAGCTGGGATTTGGGTCAAGAACCATGGAAACCCGATAATCAGACGAAACCATATCCACCACGGTAGAGATGTGGGGGTCTTCACCTTTGACCATGGCATGGTAACGTAATTCATCAGCCTGTTTACATAATCCTGAAACTTGGGGAAAACATCTTTAGGAAGTTAGTCTTGATCTCAGAAATGAAATCTTGGCATTTTAATCCTAATTTGTTCAATGCAGTAGAACTGCCTCTTGCCAGAATACATAAGGAGCTTAATTCAAACCTCCCAATATGCTTTTAGTAAATGTATGGTTATTCTTCCCCCACTCCCCCCAAACCAAAATGTGTTTGCATGTGTGAAACTTACAATTTAGAATATATTAATTATATTTGGGAGAAATGTAAAGGTGTTTTTTCCCCATATAGGGGTACTTTGAAAGCTGCAACATCCATAGGAACCGGATAGCAGGCTTTGAAGTGAAGGCATATGCAAACCCGACTGTAGTGCGTTGCGAGATCCACCATGGGCAGACAGGAGGCATCTATGTGCATGAAAAAGGCAGAGGGCAATTCATTGAGAACAAGATCTATGCAAACAACTTTGCTGGCGTATGGATTACCTCAAACAGTGACCCCACAATTAGGTGAGTATTTGAATCACAGGAGAATGTTTTCTCCTGTGATTCGGAGAATCAGTTTTTGAGTTTAACTCAAAGATCTGAAACATTTTCTACATACAATAAATACACATTACTCTCAAATATTGTTCATAAATCTGTCTAAATCTGTGTTGGTGAGCACTTCTCCTTTACCGAGATAATCCATCCCACCTCACAGGTGTGGTGTATCAAGGTGCTGATTGGCAGGAATATTGCACAGGTGTGCCTTAGACTGCCCAGTGGCTTTGGCGTGGCGTCCCTCCCGTCTGTTTCGCCTCTCGTATATAACTTTTGTGGTAAATTTCCTGCTCTTTGTCAGCTTGTTAAAAGCGCTATATAAATAAAATTGAATTGAATTTAGGATCTGCAAGCTCTTAAGTCTCGGACCTATTAAGCCTGAATCTTTTATTCTGGGTTTTAAACGAAGATAATTTCCGCAGCTATTAGCGGACATACCTGATCACCTACGCAGCACTCCTCTCATCCTGCTCATGGTGGCCCATGGTGGCGGTGGGGTTATGGTATGGGCAGGCGTATGTTATGGACAGTGAACACAGGTGCATTTTATTGATGGCATTTTGAATGCACAGAGATACAGTGACGAGATCCTGAGGCCCTTTTTTGTGGCTTTCATCCACGTCCATCACCTCATGTTGCAGCAGGATAATGCACAGCCCCATATTGCAAGGATCTGAACACAATTCCTGGAAGCTGAAAATAGTCCCCGTTCTTGCATGGCCAGCGCACTCACCGGACATGTTACCCATTGAGCATGTTTGGGATGCCCTGGATCGGCGTATACGACAGCGTGTTCCAGTTCCTGCCAATATTCAGCAACTTCACACAGCTATTGAAGAGGAGTGGAGCCACATTCCACAGCCCACAATCAACAACCTGATCAACTCTATACGACAGAGATGTGTTGGTGGCCACACCAGATACTGTGCAATATTCATGCTGTCTAATCAGCACCTTGATAAGCCACACCTGTGAGGTGGGATGGATTGTCTCGGCAAAGGAGAACTTACACAGATTTAGACAGATTTGTGAACAACATTTGAGAGTAATGGGTCTTTTGTGTATGTAGAAAATGTTTCAGATCTTTGAGTCCACCTCTCTCTCTCTCTCTCTCTCTCCTCTCTCTCGCTCTCGCTCTCTCTCTAGATATATATATATATATACACACACACACACACAGTGGCTATACAAGTAAATAGAACACTGTAGATACAGATACATACAGGTGTGATAGGAATTTACAGTAGTGAAGAGAGGAAATGTATTCACTTTCTTTAGCATTTGATTAACATATTGTATGAAGTAGCCGCTGAGTCGGATGATTTTTTTTAAAATCTGCTTTATGGATCCATAATTAGGGCCTTATGTGTCCAATTGCAGGGGTAACGCGATCTTCAATGGCAACCAAGGTGGGGTTTACATATTTGGTGATGGCCGGGGTCTTATAGAAGGAAATGATATCTACGGCAACGCCTTGGCAGGGATTCAAATCCGGACCAACAGCTGCCCTATTGTCCGGCACAATAAGATCCACGATGGACAGCATGGGGGCATTTATGTGGTGCGTTAAAGTTATCAAATTACAGTTTTATCCATACTCACTGACTATGAGCAACATATACATGCTTCTACACACGGCTTCTTTGCACAAACTCGGAGACTGCACCTAACATCAGGGGTCTGGCCTCCTACTAAAACTGCTACAAAGTTAACATGGCACTTTTAGCTATCCCAAACTCTAAAATTTAAAAATTCTAAAAATGCTCTACCACAGAATACCCTACTTGCACTACCTGCCTGTTTTTATAAACTGATGCTGCAATTTTGTACTTGGATGCGACAATATAAGTTTTTGTCTTGCACTTCGTCTTTTCTGTAATACGGCCCCTTTTGTTGATCAGGGATCGTATTACAGAAACTTCCTAACTTGAAAATCATATCTTAACTGTGTGGTAACCATGGTAACAGCGTATACACTCCCTCCCGTTTGTGGTACAATTAACAAATGCACTTCTAGGTAGGTAATAGATGCAAAACTGAGTTCTGAGTCAGAACATAGCTCACAGCATCCTAGTAGTGTACCATACCTTACCTTTTTGCTGTATCTCTGGTAGCACGAGAAAGGCCAGGGTGTGATTGAGGAGAACGAAGTGTACAGCAACACATTGGCTGGAGTGTGGGTAACCACAGGGAGCACACCTGTACTGCGCAGAAACCGAATCCACAGTGGCAAGCAGGTACAACTGCCGTATCATCACACTTTATATGCCTTGCATTTTTTCCGAAACAATCTTCCAGCTAATGCTTTTTACGTGCCTGATGATGCATATGACAGACATTTAAGGCAGATCTTTTTGACTCATGACATTCTTAAGTCATGTATTGCTAAATAAGCATTTGGTTATAAAACAACCACAGGCACTCTAAATGATCGTCATTTCTGCCTTGATTTTGTTTGTCTGATGTAAAGAAAAAAAAATCTAAATAGGTCTCATAAATCAGAACATCTTTGGTAAACTTAGGTTTGACATTGCACAGCAAAAACAGTAGTAGAATAATTTCTACTATAAGCTTATTACTTACATTTGTCTCATTCAGCACAAAACTGAAAGAAGCAATTTGTCTCAAGTATTAGAATGGTGTCAGAAAATCAAAGAAACAAATCTAAGAGTTACCAAAATGCACAGTTTGGGATAGGGATGCAGCTACAGGAGGCAAACTTTGGACTGGACCTTTTAATTGGTATGATTTTTCAGTATGCAGTTAAAATGGGAGATTCATCATTCTATTTACTGATATGTCTCTATATCTCAGTTTTCCTACAAATCTGTGTTTAGCTCAGTGTAGCACGCATATTTTAAAGGATTTTCAGTGGAGTATAGTTCATTCTTGTCTTAAGCCTCCTCTTGGTATCGTGTCTGAGTTGTCTTTCACCTTTTGTCCACAGGTTGGGGTTTACTTCTATGATAATGGACACGGTGTGCTGGAGGACAACGATATCTACAACCACATGTACTCTGGTGTTCAGATCAGGTCAGTTCTCAAACACAGCATAAATAATTTTTGTCCACTTTGTTTTTACTTCCATATAAATTTGTGATCAGTTGATCAGGAGCCGAGTATTGATGATTTGAAAAATTTAAGAGCGTGGTTGAGTCTCCTTTAAAATGTGTGTCGGAGAGAGAGAGTCTGTGACTTCACAGGTAAGGGGGCCAAGAATGAACAAAAAGTAGAAAAACCCAAACACGAGGAAATAAGCACTCAAACACTAAAGTCTCGTTCACATAAGCGTTCGAATCTTGGATAAATGAACACGCTTTTGTTGCATTCTTGTAGCTTGATTTACTCCAGTGAGGCATTACTTTGGCGTTCGACTGATTCACGGCAGCCTAGAGCCCAGTGTGTAGATTTGTGCATATACCTGTGAATGCAGTAATGTAGGTCGTCTTTGTGGGTAGTTGTGCTAAGGCGATAAAGACAGGAAGGGAACAAACTGACACTGATACTGGGCTCACCCTCTTACTGCACAACATCAGGTCAAATGGACGATTTGTGAAGACATACAAAGATTTAAACGTATTAATTTCATTATTTTTATTATTAGTACTAATAACAAATCAACAATAATATTTATAATAATGACTATATGGGTTAATTAAAAAAATATATGCTTTCATACACTTTCATTTTAAACACAGCCTTATACATTACCCTGAAAAAATGTAAAGGAAAATACAGTGTACGTATTGTTACTGTACAATGTACACTGAACTGTCTCCCACACTGCTAGAATGTAAAATACCAAAGTTACCAATGTATAGACTGTACTGGAATTTATACAAGCGTGTTTTCTTTGGTATAAGCAGGGTATAGACAGTAAATTAATTTTAACTTTCAATAATAAAAATGCAGGGCTTTAAGAAGAACAAAATGGAAAAACGGGAACATTCTTAAGAATATAACAACTATGTTAATCATAAACACACAGTGGTGGGCTGGTGCCCCACCCAGGGTAAGTCTCTGCCTTGCACCCGTAGACATTTACATTTATCAGACACTTTTATCCAAAACAACTTCCATTCCCTACCTACAGGGGACAGTCTCCCTGGAGCAACTTAAGGGTCTTGCTCAGGGACCCAGTGGTGGTGTGCTGAAGTTAGGATTCGAACCCATGATCTCTTGGTCTAGAGGCAAGTATCCTACCACTAGCCCATCACCACCCACCCATCAGCATCCCCCTTGGTCTTGTGCATAAATAAAAATGGAAAGAAACGCATCTCAGATCATCACCCACCTAAGCACATGACTGCCGTGCCCTGATGCAGACCCTTCTGTTACGGCCAAGCCACATTACAGGGATTGTCTTGGTTTGTTTGTTTTTGTTGATTTTAGTCAGCAACAGTCCAGTCGGTGCAGGCAACCTTTTCAAATGAACTCAAAAAGGGGCTTAGATTGAGGAAGGAAGCTAAACTTGAATGACTTGACTTGTTTGACGTTGTGAACAGTACTTCTGACTTTTCCATTGAGTGCAACACATGCATTCTGGTCTCAGTCTTCAGTGACTTAAGGCGCCTTGCAGAACATCGGTATTCCAGCTCTGTTCGTTTGCGTGTTATGCAAGAGTACCATGCAGCTGAAAATGCAAGTTTCTTTATTTATTGATGCAGCAGGCCAGTCCATAGGTGGAGCTCTGAGCACAGTGTGTGCTGCACGTTGACTGTTTAGAGGTTTTATTACCTGTTGGAATCTATTTATACACTTTCCTAGTCTGGGTCTTGCTCCACTGTCAGTAATTTGCACCTGCACTAACTCGGGCGAGTCTGAACTCAGGCACACTTTCACTCCCTTTCTTTTTATTTAGGCAGCCCAGCTCTTTCCGGTGTGTGTTTTCTTTTCTTTCTTTTTTTTTTTATACACACACACACACTTAAACTGACACCTATGGGGGCAGCTTAAGAGCTGATACAGTTTCACATTTGTCTCTTTTACTTGCCCGTACATGACTTTGTGTCTGCACATGAGGCAGTGTAGAAGCTGTATATGTTACCGTGGGCAGGAGGGTGGTATGTTTTCGTGTGTGTGTTTCTGTTTCTGTCTGTCTGTTCATGTGTGTGCGTCTGTGCGTGTCTATTCACTCCCAGTTACAGGCAGACTATTTTAAGCGAGGGGCCAAAGGCCCACTTGGATTTGGTTGGCTAGAGGCACCGTCTGCTCCACAGAGCACTCTTGTTAGCTCGCAAGTAGTGGCTGCACCCTCTCTCTCTCTCTCTCACACACACACACACACACACACACACACACACACACACACACACACACACAAACCCACACTTCCTAGGACTTCACTCCACCCTCCTGCCCCCTCCTGTGCCGTACGCCCCTCCCAAAACACAAAGTGCCAGGCTCAGCAAATATTTGAACCTGAGCAAGTTAATCATAAGACTGGAGTCTGCGAGCCAGTAGGGTGGTGAGAGCACGAACACGCAGCAAGCCGGCTTTCGGAGATGGTCAGCGGTGGGGCCAGCAACCCCCAGCAATCATTAACTAGCTCCCCAGTTTTCACTACCCAGCTTTCTCTCCTACATTGCTAGTGCTTGGAGCCCCAGGACTGTGAGGCTGTTGCACCTGCTACCTGGACTTTGCTTCCACCGCCGGTTGCATTTTTTTTTTTTTTTTTTTTTTTTTTTTTTTTTTGGAAAGAGCTGTGTGAAAGCTTCTGGTTGCTAAATCTTAAAGAATGGGGCTGCAGTTGAGGACTTGAGGAGACTACACATTGGAATTACAACACAGGGATACTTGTCTGGATTTACTCTGCAGCTGGTTTACTCAAACATCTCCAGAACATGCACAATTTGCAACGTAAGTGTGTTCTTTGAAAACTTCAGAACGCTCTGAGCAAAACTATTGGTCTTGGCAGTAAAAATGGCAACTGGGGAAAAAGTTGCAAAATTTGTACCTAGATGGCCTGTGTCACAGGGACATGAATGGCGTTAGACTGGTTTTTAAAGGTGCTAGTTAGTGGGGCAGTCAGACTAGGTTCTTTTTCTTTTTTTGTCTCGCTGTGAAAGGACCCGTATCTCGCCGCTTCGTGCCTCTCGGTGTCTCTTTCACAGACGGTCGATAAGTACAGACTCCTGACAGCCAAGTTCAGAGCTCAGCGTGCCAGTAAAAGTGGGATAACCAGTTTGACTCAGCCTGGCCTTGCCTCGACATGACCGAGCATGTGTGTGGAGACACGTTATGCATTGACATGGTCAATCAATAGCAAATACTGAGTTCCAGTATTGCTTCACCCCTTTTTTAATGGCTCCAACGAGCTTTATCGGCTTATTTAAATCCAGCATGTGGGGGTGAAGCCACGTCATCTTTACCTTTTGCCTTAATTCCGGTGGTTCTTAAGTAGCTCTCTGCCACACTTGACCCACTCTGTGGGTGTGAGGTAGCCTCTTCACTGACTTGTCCTGAGAAGGGGACAATAGGCCGTGTTCCTGGGTTTCTTTTAACCCTACTGAGAATTGGAGCTATTTCAGGTGCTTCTAGTCTCTCCTGTCTGGATTCTCCCACCCCCACCCCTGTGCCAGAGTCGCCTTTGGGGGATTATGAGCGGTATTTGCGAGCACTTGCCTGCCTGTGACCCGGCCATGTGCTTGACGTAGCAGCTGCCTACGTGCCGCTGCAGCAGCGATCAGCGCGCAGAGCCTTTGTCTGCCTGCCAGCACAGAGGCTAGTCTCAACCACCCCACTCGCTGAGAGGAGGAGCTAAGGAGACCTGCAACAGACAGAGAAGAGGGAGGGAGGGAGGGGAGGCAGAGAGAGAAAAGGAGTGAGACACCAGATCCTCTTTTCATTCGAAAGATGCTGCGCTGTGCTTCGCATTCAACGTCGTTATCTCGGAAGTGCTGGTCTACTCTTGACTCTGCGTTTTTAATTTAGCCTGGTTGGATACTACTGAATGAAGCAGAGGCAGCTTTTTTTTCTCGTCTTTTTATTTTATTTCTCTCTGGACTGGAGTGCGCTTTCACAATGACATCATTGCGTTCAGGAAATTAACGATATAACGGTGGGCAATGAGGCAGGAGTGGCCAGCAACAGTCCCACAGCGCCATTGGCTGGGGTAAGTGATGTAATGGCTTCAGCTGACCCTGCTGGTTTAAAAAAAAAATTTGAGCTGCGTGTGAAGAATTCCATGAGTTACGCAGAGAAATCGCGTGACAGTTCTGGATGTGCAACACGGCGTTGACTATGACCGATTGTCCAGGTTTGGATCCAGGCTGTGAGACTGACCTGCTCTTTTACATAGAAGTAGAGCCACCAGGTAAATGCTGAAGTTGCTGAAGATTTGTTCTTTAGAACGTCTGTTGCGGTTCTAGATGCGTTGGATGTTATTGTGACAGGTGTCTAGCAAGAAGGCTGTCTATTGTTGGTGCTGAACGACTTGCGTTGAGATTGCTGCCATTTGTTTTATGAGCATTTTCCTATTTAATAATGTGGATCAGACAGCATCTTTTTCATGCTTCTTCCACAGAGCTGTGAGCTTTGGTGCATTATTTTTTGCAGAGTGCTCATTATTACAGATGCACCTACAGAATATCTAGGAGTCTGGTGAGGAACTGCTGCTGCTGCAGTGGGCTTAGTCCTGCTTAGTGACTGAAGTGAACAAAGGAGAGAGTGGGTAGATGAAGGGGATAAAAATAGCCCATCGCTTGAGCTCTGCCTCATGTTCCACAGAGACCACACAGCCGCCGCAGCTATCTGTCACTCAACTCAGCAGCCAATCAGCTGCAGCCTTTTCCTGTTACCAATGATGCAACATGTTCTCAATGGCTGGTGAAAGAAAGCATCGTCTTTGCCTGAGCATGTCCGTTACGGTCTTTAAGTAGCCTGTCAGTATTCCTTCACTTATGACCACTAGGTCATTGATTTTTTTTTTCCCCCCCGATTTTTGCAGTGTTAAAGATGGTTGTCATGCTCTGCTCGCTGTTTCCTCCTCATTGAATGTCAGAAATGGGCTGTGTGGTTTAGTCAGGCAGCAGTCCAGCCTCATGCCTGCTCCATTTCTGATTTATTGCTGCTTTCCTGCGAGCACCGAAAGAATGGCAAGGGTTTTCTCCTTTTTTTCTGAATGAAATGTATTCTTCCTTGGTAATGCTCAGCCCTCCTGCTGGAGAGGGAGCGTCTGCATTCTTTCAGCTATGCTAACAAGGAATTAAAGAAGGCATGGTGCAAATCCTGCAAAACGCAGAAGCATTTAAAATGTTTGTTAATTTGCTTAAGGGTAAGAATTCAGATAAGTGCCTTTTTGCATTACAGACTTTCTTCAGTCTGCATCCACATTACATGGACATGTCTGAGCGCTTGGGCTGATCCTTGCCCAGACATGTTTCACATGTAAATTGCCTTGAATAGAGCTGGTCTATTTTGATGTAAATCAGCGCCGGCTTATATTAACCTGCTGTCATCTTGTCTCCACAGCACTACCTCCAAAACCACCCAAACCAACCCCCATCACTAACAACGGTATGAACAACAACATGGCTCTGCAAGATGCTGAATGGTACTGGGGGGACATCTCAAGGTTTGTTCATTTACTGTAGTTCATCTTGCTTTTGCAAAAAAAAAAAAAAAACTTCCTTTCGACAGTTCTAATGTTGAGGTTTCCTCTCTTGCAGGGAGGAGGTCAATGAGAAGCTGAGAGATACAGCTGATGGAACGTTCTTGGTCCGTGATGCCTCCACCAAGATGCATGGGGATTACACCCTTACGCTGAGGTATTTTTCTCAACATCCAATTTATTGTGTGCCACTGTGAAGCATTTGACATTCGTCCATTTTAACGTGTCTTATTTCATTTGCTTCACAGGAAAGGAGGAAACAACAAGCTGATCAAGATTTTCCATCGCGATGGGAAATACGGTTTCTCAGATCCCTTGACTTTTAACTCAGTGGTTGAGCTGATCAACCACTATCGGCATGAATCTCTCGCACAGTACAACCCCAAATTGGATGTGAAACTACTGTATCCCGTGTCCAAGCACCAACAGGTAATTCTGGTTGTAACACATAAAAAAAATGAAACTGGCTCCAAATTGACTGAAGTATGGTGTGAGATATAAAATGTTTGTTTGCAGGATCAAGTGGTGAAAGAGGACAACATTGAAGCCGTGGGCAAGAAGTTGCACGAGTACCACCTGCAGTACCAAGAAAAGAACAGAGAGTACGATAGACTGTATGAGGAGTACACTAGAACATCACAGGAAATTCAGATGAAAAGGACTGCTATTGAAGCTTTCAATGAGACCATAAAGATCTTTGAAGAGCAGTGTCAGACGCAAGAGCGCTACAGCAAAGAGTACATCGAGAAGTTCAGGAGAGATGGAAATGAGAAAGAGATCCAGAGGTGAGTTTTAAAAAAAACTGAACTGAATCAGCGCTTAAGACTTACTACCAACTTTCATGTAAATCTGATTGTATCAAATATGTCCCACCAGGATCATGGTGAACTATGAAAAGCTAAAATCGCGCATTAGTGAGATTGTGGACAGCAAGCGTCGCTTGGAGGAGGACCTGAAGAAGCAGGCAGCGGACTACAGGGAGATTGACAAGAGGATGAACAGCATCAAGCCTGACCTCATCCAGCTCAGGAAGACAAGGGATCAATACCTCATGTAAGTACCTCAGCCTTCATTAAAGCTCTTAAATGAAATAAATTGGATGCCTCAGTTGGATTGCATTCTCAATCGGATGCCAATTTGTGTCCCCTTGCTCTTGAAACACAGGTGGTTGACGCAGAAGGGAGTCAGGCAAAAGAAACTCAACGAGTGGCTGGGAATTAAAAACGAGAACCAGGAAGAGTGAGTACCCACAATGTGACCTATAATCTATAACTTGGAACACTGCATGTCAAGTGTTGCTATAAGAAATCCTACACGACTCTCATTGACTTTCTGTTTCTATGTGCCAGTCAATACTCGATGGTGGATGATGACGAGGATTTGCCGCATCATGACGAGCGCTCCTGGAAGCTCGGGAATATTAACCGCAACCAGGCTGAAGCTCTGCTGCGGGGCAAGAGAGACGGAACATTCCTGGTTCGAGACAGCAGCAAGTCTGGCTGCTACGCCTGTAGTGTTGTGTATGTATCTCACCCTTTTAAAGTAATCCTTTCTTCGCTTTTAATTGTGAATGAACCCTGCTGCTGCTGGTTTTCTTTTCAAACTACTATGATCAGACAGTCTAATGGTCATTCTAGGCTTAGACATGGTTTTGTCAGTTTTGTAGAAGTGCCTTGTCAGTGAAACATATTTTACTTTATTGTTCTGTTCCGAGGCACCGGTTTTACTGCCTGGTAGTCTGGAAGGTGTGTTTAATAAGGGACAGCCTCATGAAATGTTTCAAATAATGATTTAAAATGATTTTGTTTATTTACAGAAGTCTCTTGTTTATTATACATTTTTGCCATGATTTAACCATTGTTGTCGATATGTCATTAAACCTAAGCTATTACTACTACTTTAATCTCTAGTGTCACCAAAATAATAATGTTAATGTAGGTGTAAATGTTATGTGCATGGTATTTGTTGTCTGGAGAGTAATGAGCATGAGTGAGCGATTCAGATGAGGGTGTGTTAAACAGTGTCTGTTTCGTTGCAGTGTGGACGGCGAGGTGAAGCACTGCGTCATCAACAAAACTCCCACAGGCTTTGGCTTCGCAGAGCCCTACAACCTGTACAGCTCACTGAAGGAACTGGTCTTGCACTACCAGCACACGTCCCTCGTTCAGCACAATGACTCTCTGAATGTCACGTTAGCATACCCGGTCTACGCACACCAGAGGCGATGAGGACTAGTGAGAACACACTCTAGTGAACACAAACTCTCGGGACTCTTTCACAGAGGATGCGAGGAGTTTTAGGAGGGGGGGGGCCTCATCTTGCACGGCAGTGCCTCCACTTTGGCTTTCGGACGGAGGGTTGGATTCTTTCAGCATGGAGGAGCGGAGCCCGCTGAGGGCGACAAAACCTGGAACCCAAGACATTTCAGCCCCTGACTTCCTCCAGTGCTGAGTTTTGAATGTAGTTTTCTTCTTTGAGGAGAAACTGCTGAGCGTTTATCTCTCTCTCCCAAAGTGGAGGACTTCGGAGGCCTTTTCCAATGGTGCTTGTTCGTTTAAAAAAAGCTTTACCCGCTGCTGGAATGTGAAACGCTGTCGACTATAACCTCTGGAGTGCATCTTTTTTTTTTTTTTTTTCTTTCTTTTCCTTTCGGAAAGCTGTTCAGAGCCGAAACCCGAACCCACCTGTTCAGTTTGGGTTTACACTTTGTGTGTGTGTGTGTGTGTGTGTGTGTGTGTGTGTGTGTGTGTGTGTGTGTGTGTGTGTGTGTGTGTGTGTG
>JBBPDB010000146.1:9094232-9112935 GCA_037974465.1 Brachypetersius altus
TTGGGGTTAAGGGTCTTGCTCAGGGACCCAGTGGTGGTGTGCTGAAGGTAGGATTCGAACCTGTGACCTCTTGGTCCAGAGGCAAGTATCCTACCACTAGGCCCTCACCACCCCGGGATAAGCTCTGGGTGCCTCAGTTACAGAAAATAAAATGGTGTTACAGTTTTATAGAATCATGGGACATATTCAGTCCTTCAGAACGTCAATCGAACGGCATGTGAACACAATGAGGTTTTTTTTTTTGCGTTCATTGGGATTTCGACAGAAATTTGATGCCACGAAGATGTTGCATGCAACGTTTTTTTGACGCCAAACGAATGCAGGTGCTGAACGCCGGTGTGGACACTTTGACTTGCTCCAATGAGCAGAAAAAGTCCGCACACAGTTCATGTTCACCTGATGCCACAAACACCAGAAAATATGCACAATTCAGACATCTGTGTGGGTGAGACCTAAAGCTCAGGTTTGTTATTAAAAATAAATTAAATACATTTTTGTTTTAATGGGAAAAAAAAGCCTGTGAATGGTGCTCTGCATCCTTACTCAGAATCAGAAGAGTGCAGTTTGTGCTCTTAAGCTCAAAGTTTTGGCCATAAAACCAACGTTTGGGTGTCTCTAAACGCTGGTTTTATAGCAATCACACTCTACTTTTTTTGCAGCATTGTATCTAGCTTAAAATAGTGACCTGGGCTTCTCTGCCAGACTGACATGGCTTTAAATACCTAATTGGTTTGTGTCATTGTTTCAATATGCAGGACTGGAAGCAACCCAAAAATCAGACGAAACAAGATCTGGGGTGGGCAAAATGGCGGCATTCTTGTTTACAACTCTGGTGAAGTGATACATCTCTTACTAGCCCAGTCTTTTGATTGAATACCAAGCTAAATAACTGCATGTTTATGTCCGATATATTTTGTTGATTGTTGTCATTCCTTTTTGTTTTGGTCAGTAGTTAAAATGACTAATGTATCTTAATGTGTTGTCAGGTTTGGGCTTCATAGAAGACAATGAAATTTTTGACAATGCCATGGCAGGCGTATGGATCAAGACAGACAGCAACCCAACACTCCGTAGGAATAAAATCCACGATGGGAGAGATGGAGGAATCTGTATATTTAATGGGGGACGAGGTTGGAGCTCTAGTACTTTGACTAATGTGGCTAATTACTATAACCAGTTAAAACTAAGTTACCAGAAATCATTACATACCTTAGTTCATTCAAAATCGAAGAGACATTTTTATATATTTTGTGAATATAGAGGATGCCAAATCTTCAGCTATTCTTTGTTACTTAGATTATAGTTTTTCATTTACTGGATCAGGTACATCCCCACACTTATCATTTGTATTAAGGTGATTAGGCTATATACATCACCACTGTTTAATAATTAGATAATGGTTTTAATGACGTCTTTTAATTTCAAAGGGTTGCTGGAGGAGAATGACATCTTCAGGAATGCGCAGGCAGGGGTCCTCATTAGTACAAACAGCCATCCGGTACTGCGAAAGAACAGAATTTTTGATGGCTTTGCTGCAGGTGTGTGGAAGAAACCAAAGTTGCTTCCTTTCATTATTTTCCCAATATTAATTAAAGAGACAAACATAGGTTAAAGGTAGGTGTCAGAAATGGCCAGTTTGACTAATGACTCAAATATGTCTCTGGATTAGGGATCGAGATCACAAACCATGCGACTGCGACCTTAGAGGGCAATCAGATTTTTAACAACCGCTTTGGTGGGTTGTTTCTCGCTTCCGGCGTCAATGTAACAATGAAAGGTAAAGTTAAAGACTGCCCAGATGAGTGAACCTTTGTAGCATGACTACTTCAAAACGGTAAACCGTCCTTCTTAATTCCTCACTACAGATAACAAAATAATGAACAATCAAGACGCCATTGAAAAAGCTGTGAGCCGAGGTCAGTGCCTGTACAAGATTTCCAGTTACACCAGCTATCCAATGCACGATTTTTACAGGTAACGACACCCTTTCTCAGTCTTGGTGTCTATTTTTGACCATACTTTATCGAATACAACCAAAAAAATAATGTCCTGGGCTTTTTCTTCTCTCCATGCAGATGTCACACCTGTAACACAACAGACCGCAATGCAATTTGTGTGAACTGCATCAAGAAGTGTCATCAAGGACATGATGTAGAGTTTATCAGACACGATAGGTTGGTGCCATCTGTTATGTTAAAATATTAGTGGTACCCGTTTTCATTTTTGTTATGTTTACAAAATTGGTGCATCATTGTTCGTTCTATTATGCCTTCTTTGTTCATTGTGTAATCAGTACCTTAACTCCCCAGGTTTTTCTGTGACTGTGGTGCTGGGACTTTGTCGAACCCCTGCACGCTAGCTGGTGAACCGACACACGACACGGACACGCTGTATGACTCTGCCCCTCCTATAGAGTCCAACACACTGCAGCACAACTGAGGCAGAGCACATTTCACCAACCTCAAAGAGACTCTACATCCTCAGTACAGTACTGATATTACTCTAGAAATAATTCAATTTCACCTTGAAAAATGAAAGCAGAACACTTTAAAAATGGAAGAAAAATCAACATGAAAGACTGCTTTCTTAATGCAAGCTATGAGGACTTTTGTATTTAAAAAAAAAAAGACAATATTTTGCTGTGGATATTGCGCTTCCCCTGCTTTCTTTTCATGCAACCAGTTGAAAAGAGATGGTAACACTTTCAGATGCTGTTACAGTGACGTGGAATGTTTGTGAATGGCATGAGAGACTCTGCCCTCCACAGGAGGAGAATGGCACCACAGTGCTCTGCCAACTCTGGACTGAGGGAAAACTTTTGAGCCATATTAGAGAAAAAAAGATGACTGCTTCAGATCTTGAAGAGGTTTACAAGCTCTATTTCCTAAGCGCCTGTCTCCAGGAAACCATTGCCACGCTATTGTATCTATATGGGGGATAAAATTATCCAGCACTTCAGTAGTTTTTTTTTTTTTTTTTTTATTGGTATTTGATTTTAATTCTCATCAGTTTTGTATTTTCAAGCAAAAATCTTAAATGTACTTGAATGTGTTATTTTATTAAATGTTAATTTTGGGGCTTGTTATACCTTGACTTACTGTAATTGCACTCATGTTGCAGGATGTATGTTCTTTCTGTGAAAGAGATTTATCAGGAAAATAGAAAATGAAACACTATTCTCCAGCAATGTTTTTATTTTAAATTGAAAAATGAAAGGGTTTGAATGCTAGAACAAGTGTTTTCACGAGACTGGAGTGCAGATTGTGACTTGTGCTCTGTAGTTGTTTTTCTTTTTGTAATTCTTTAAGACTGTAGAATCCACCTCTGTCCTGAGATTACCCTCCCTCTGCTCAGAGCGGTTTGTTTTTTTGCTGACATTTACCGTCCAATAGCTTCTGGAGAAACGTCTATATAAGCAGTCTCGTGAAATCACTGTTGCCTTTTCTCAGAATGTCCTGGGCGAAAGGGTATGAGAACTTTGCTGGAGAAAATGCAAAGCGGCTTCTTGCAATGTTGAAGCTCTGAAGTATATATACAGCTTTTTTTTTTTTGCTTTTTCATCCAACTGTATTTGGTGACTGTGGGTTCTTATACAGCCTGAATTGTATGCATGTTCCATGACATCTAGACTTAATATATTGTGGAGTACTCAATAACCATTATGTAGATGTTAGTAATTATCAAAGGTTTAATTTCCTAGTCAGAGGAAAAGTGTTCATTTTTAAAAAATAAACTTTATTAGATCATGTCTGTAGCAGTGAACTGTTTTGCAATAGAACTCATGGAAAGAATTTTCAGTTACTGGCCAATCATCTGAACTATGTTAACAAACTGATCATTACTGGCGGTGAGATCTTCAGCAAATGAACAGAGCTTCCTGTAGCAAGAGAGAGGGGGGGGAAATCAAGATTGGTGCAATGTACATGAATTGAATGGTTACTGAAATGTTTATAAAATTAATACTAAATACTACCTACTAAATCGATGGAAATGGTGTTTCTTACTTGAAAGCCCTTAGGGCCATGGTACTTCTCTCAAACTCGCAGGCTTTGCGGTGTCCTGATTGGATGACCTCCTCAGGTATGTTGGCTAAGCGGGCAGCATTGAAGCCATAGCTCTTGGGACAAGCGCCACTGATGAACTTGTAGAGGAAGGTAATGGTCTCCTGGCTGGGGTCCTCACACTCATTCTCCACCATGCAGGCCTGATAAAAGTGCAAACTTAAAGCTTCAAACAGCATGGTGATCTAAAATTGCTTGTCTTCATGTAGAAAAATACATTTATTAGTATAAAATGTTAACATTTACTAAATACTGGAGACCCATGATTTCCTTTTTAGTCCAAATGAAAACCCTCATTCCCTCATGAGTGACTTAATTGTAAGATTTAAAAACCTAGATAGTTTCTCAGAACAGCTTCCACACATACACACACTTTGAATGTCCATACCAATTATTTTAGTTGACTGGGTCCTTACTACGGTTATAATTCATTGACTTGCGTTATGTTTAAATTTTAATAAACAAACTAATTCAAGCAGCCTGAGTCTATTCATTCGTGTAGGCAATGCTTCAATTAATTCATAAAAGCTGGAGGAGGTGCAACAAAGCAGCAATTTTTTTTTTTTTTTTTTTTTTTTTTTTACTAGTCCATAATTCCCCCATTACAAGCAATTCATTTTACACCTTTAATTGATCCGGAAAAATATGCCATTAAACTAATTCAAGGCATGTTTTATGATGTTTTTTGCTAAAGACTTCTTGACTAGCATGTCATGTATTCTTAGTATCCTCAAACCATCATTTCTTATAAAACAACCATCTATAAGGTTAGTTAGAACCTTGTGTGTTAAGTCTTACCTTTAGTACTGACATTAGTATATTCAAGTATCCAAAAGATTTAAAAAAAATTACCATATGGCCAAGTTTGACAGCAGGATCCTGGGCATGGTCCTCCACCAGGGAGTGGTAATGCGTGGAGAACAGGGTCCGGCAGCAGATGCTCTCCGACAGCTCTTTCACAACTGCACTAGCTATTGCAGTGCCATCATATGTAGCTGTACCCCTGCCTGCAGCCAACGACAGTGTGGTGTTCAGAAGTTTCTTTTTAAATATCATACTTTTGAGTGAATAAAGAGAAATTGTGATCTACAGGCACAAAAACAATGTAGAAAAACAATTTGAAACGTTACCCAGTTCGTCTAGGAGGACTAGTGAATGTTTTGTCCCATGAAGAAGAATACTGGCCGTTTCGCTGAGCTCCACAAAGAAGGTACTCTCGCCTAGAAGACAAGTTTAATAAATAAAGTATCTAAACCAAAGTATATTAAGTGTTCCAGAAGGGTGGTGGAGGTGGTATCACAGGAAGACTGTTACATACTGAACACAACAGTTTCACCACCGTTCAGAAGATACAACTTTACAAAAGTGTGATGACAAAAAAAAATTTGAAAATCAATTCAACACATGTAAGAATGAATAAGATCTAAATAAGTTGAATATACTGCATAAAGTCCTGCTCGACATGCAAAGGTTTTTTTTTTTTTTTTTACAATTTATGACATTAGCATTCATCTGATTTCAGTTTTTTCATTTTCACAAACAGGTGCCTGCCGATGACATTTTTGGTGACAATAATTGGATGTTTTTAATTGAGATGTCATAAATTGCTTGGTAAACTACTGATTACTGATTAAGTAGATCAGGGAAAAAAAAGATCCAGGATTAGCCTTAATTACTACTGCTGTAATATGAACATGATAAATCATGATGACTCCGTGATCCACATGATTCACAAACGTTTTTTTTGATGAGCAAAAACTGACAGAAATAGCAGGTTGTCCCTGAGGAGGCGACTCACCAGACATGATACGATCTGAGGCACCAAGGCGTGTAAACACTCTGTCCACAGGAGTAAGGCGCAGACTTTCAGCAGGTACATAGCAGCCCAGCTGAGCCAAAATAACCACCAGGCCACACTACAGCCAACAAACAGTGTTTCAGGCCAGGAAAGTATTTAAACAGTTAGAATTTTTAAAAATGTTTTTTGCTTTTGAAGCAGCACAAACTAAAGGCTTTTTAAAATGTGGAGTTCTGAAAAGAACAAAAAAACCCACAAACGAAAGCTTTACATAAAGAAACTAAAGCCACATCCTGCCAACATGAAAACAGGTGTTTGCTTCATCCTTCCTTCCACATTCAGAGTTTCTTGAGTTTGTATTCTGATTCAACAAATGTCCACTCTTAATATACACCCACCTGTCTCATTAGGGTAGATTTGCCTCCCATGTTTGGCCCAGTGACAAGCACGCATGTGGATTTTTTCTTTCCATTTTCACTCTCCTCTTGCTCAGTGCCAGGACAACCAATGAAGATGTCATTGGGGATGAAGTCATCACCAAAGAAAGTCTTAGAGACACAAGGGTGCCGGGAGCCTCGGAGTTCCAGAAAAGGTGAAGAATAAGGACTATTACTTGGGAGAACTATCTCTGGTCTTGCCATTGGCCCATCCCCACTCTGGCTGTACCGGGTCAAGCTCAACAACACATCTGCAAAAATACAAACATCGCCAGTTACCATCCCAAGTGAACTGGAGAGCAGTATCAGTGCAATATTAGGATGAATCATTATTAATTAGCATTGAATAACAATGCTGATTATTCTGATTGTTAGAGAGGTCATATATAACAACTTTCAGCTTAATTTTTATTTCACTGCATATTTAGGTGTTAAGACCATGAGGCCATTTCTTAATATGCTTCACAAAGCACAACTAGTGCACATTATAAAATACTTTCTCTAATGATATCTAACAGAAATACAAGAACCAGGTGCCAGATGTTCTTTTATAACTACAGTCAAAATTACATTATTAATAATAAAATACCAATTACATGCTTACCAACTACAGCCATGCACTCCACAGCCGTTTGCCAGTCTCTGTAGTTTTTATCAAAGTTGTAAAACAGTCTTCTCATGCAGTCCTTCAGAGCTGCATCCCTCTTCTCCTCCCAGCTTTGCAACTCTGAGAACAAGCGCTCTATCTCTTTTGTCGAATATCTCTTCCAGCCCTTCTTTGTGGACCTCACTTCATAATCCTCTGGGATATTCCTTTCAGAAACACTGTCTGGAACTTCCATCTGATAGCGATTTCTTCCAGTGCCCCAATAGGACAGAGTTCTGTATCCAAGTCTTTTCTTCTGTCGATCCAAGTAGTCTTGTAGACCTCTTTCACACTCCCTGATTCCACTCAGGGCTTGATCATATTCTGGGTCAAAGCCAGCCTTGGGTGTGATGACTCCACTGGTACGTGCTTTCTGATGATCAAAAGCGGCGTCCCAGCGGTTCAGCTCTGGTGTTAGGTCAGGAAACAGCCCATCTTTACTCTTTGTTCTCAGGACCACCACCTGAGACAGCAGTTTAGACTGGAAGCCTTCTGAAACAGACTCCATGAGTGCCACTATTTCCCGCATAACCTTAAACCCCTCAAGTGCAGAGAGGAAGTCAGCAATTTTGCGCTTGCTATACACTACCTCTTCATAGAGAACGGCCCGGCTGTCTGGATGGTTCTGTGCCTTCAGAGGAGTCCCCATGCTATGGATTTTGCTGAGCAGCCTTTCAAGGTCTGGAAGCTTCTTCAGGAGCTCTGTAGCTTCAGTGGCTTGTGCTGGAGCACCCATAAGATCCTCAAGGGCATTCAGTCTATCATTAATGGAAGTGGGATTGCAGAGGGGAGCACAGAGCCATTGCTTTAGCAGTCTTTTGCCAAATGGAGTACAGCAGGTATCCAGACGCTCAAGCATAGTACCCTCTGGGCCTCCACTGGAACCATTCCTAAGGATTTCAAGATTGGTCAGAGTCACTCCATCCAGGACCATGCGTTGCTGAGTCTGGGCAAAAAAACATGACGCGCCCTCTGACTGCTCCATTTCCCTATCCACTGGAACAAACTCCTCAAAATTGGCCATTGAAAAAAGCTCCTGGTCCACCAGACATTTTCTAAGATAAAACATGCAACCACCCAGAGCAGAGAGGGCAAGTTCATAGCCCTCTTTAGGAGTGAGACCTAGTGAGTCGCTGTCTGAGGTCATTGCTTTTAGAGCACTTGGGAGAGCCGACTCCCCAGTGCCAGTAGCCACTTCCTCTTTGAAGTAATCCTCTTCTGCCAAAGTTTTCAGGGTCTTTTGGGCATCCCAGAATTGTGACCCGGCACTGAGACCCTCCTGCATGGCTGAGGACAGAGAAGCCTTGAAGATCTTACGTGTCTCAGTGGACAGGTTGCCCCTCTCAAACAACACCTGGGCCGGGGCATAATGTGCTATCAGAGTACGGAGACGTGAACAATGGCGGTCATCATGGAACTGACCTACATGAAAACGGCCAACAGAAGTGTCAATGAAGCAGACTCCATAGATGTGACCATGGCCTGTGCTTTCGTCCTCATTTTTCTCTTTCACAGACAATAAATACTTGCATTGGACCTCAGAAGGAGCTCCATCAAGCACACTGTACGTCTGTGTACCCCGGGTAATAACTCTGCATACCTCTCGCCGTACCACACGATCAAATTTAGTGGGGCGTGCCATTGTCTTGCATCGTGCTTCCATCATTTCAGGGGTCTCAGTCTGTTCCACACGAGCCACTTTGTACCCTTTTTGTACAAGTACATCAGAAAAACGGCTAAAGCCTATTTCTGGGAATCCAGAATGTGCCCAAGTGCCTTTCATAAAGGTAAGTCCCAGTTCGTTGACACCTATTACAGCATCCATGTGGTAGAGCTCATAGAATTTTCCTACCTTATAGAACAGAACAGCATCAAACATCTCTGACTTAAGCTGCCACCAGCGACGCATACCAGGTGTAACCCTATTAAGGAAGTCCTCTGGCACATACAGGGTAGTTGGGTCATAGTCCTCATCAGACTGACGCTTCCGTCGACTATCCTTTCTCTTGCCTTCCTGCAACCAATCCAGTTTTTCGTGGTCCCACACTCCGTGCCCTTCGACTGCACCACTGCTTACCTGACTCTCTAAGCTGTCTGCAGCAGAGAAAGCCAACAGGCGTGACTTTGTATCAGCTGCAAGAGAAGAAATGTTTACAGGAGCTCTTTTGGGGATCTCTGGAGGCATGGATATACTCTTTGTCTTAGACTTCTCTGACACACGTTTTCGTTTTACAGGTTTCACAGGGCTGTCTGGTTCAGATTCAGACATAACCTCCTCCTTCTCCTCTTCCTCCTCCACTCCACTGCTGATGGCATCATCCTCACTGCTGCCCTCTGCCTGATCAGGCTTAAACTCATCATCAGAACCGTCACTGTCTGAGGCCACCACAATACGCCGCCGCTTGGGCTTCTGAACATTTTCTGCTGTAGCACGTGATGAACGTCTCCTGGGTTTCACTTTCTCAACCTCTTCCTCTGACATCTCTTCATCTGATGGCACTGACTTTTCAACCTAAAGTGAAAGTGATTCAGGTGAAATGTATGCAGTTAACTGGCAAGGCAATTTACTACAAGCTGCAGCTCACAGCAGAACAGTAGCAGCTGTAGAACTATTACAATTTTTACATTTCATTGCCTACACCAGTGGTCAGCAAACCACAGCTCTTTCCTCATTGTGTTGTGGCTCCCTGTGGCTTTGGAAAATAAATAATAATTTAACACTAGAACGGTGGCTAACTGGCTATACCTATAACGGCTGCATGTTCAACTGACGCGGTGCCCAATTTCGCACAAGACACTTCCTGATACGACGTTGCTGCAGTTTGTTCGGGCTTTAAGCCCTGTAGCCTGCCGGCACACATCCACGCTGCAGCCAGCAGACACAGCAAGGGTCAAGGGGACTCTGGACCCAGAGCCCATTGTACAGCGCCAGTCGCAGAATCAGATTCAGAATTGCCGAGTATGCAAGAGACACATACAAGGAATTTGATTCCAGTGTCTCAAGCACAACAGTATAAAACAACAATATCTAAAGCACATGCTCGCTGCTCCAATAGGCCAACAGATGCGATTCTGATTAAATTAGCCATTCGCCATTCTAAGTATTAAGTGTATTTTATTTTTATAGGCACACTAGCCTAGTTTTTATACACAGCATAAAAGTAAAAATATATATAAATATGCAGTGTTATCTTTACTGTAGGTGTCAAAAAGGATTTGTGGCTCCCAGTGTTTTCTCTTTTGTGGGAACTGGGTCCAAATGGCTCTTTGGGTGTTAAAGGTTGCCGACACCTGGTCTACACTGGTGTCATTTGTACTTGCATTATAGACTGAAGAAATATTCTTTTGGCATTAGCATATTCAAAGGCAATTAGGTAACCATGACAAACCTACATCTACATTTAGCCCAAAGGCCCTTATTGCTGACATTATCATCACAATTACATATAGCCCGACAACACTGCTCTTAACCTACAGACTGAAGGCTCTGGGGGGGCGAGGTAGCCAGCCTGCTTCCTATCTCATAAGGTCAGACAGGCAACTGTGATGAAAAGGCATAGACACAGTTCCATGATTCTTTTATATTCATTTTCAGATCATAACAAAATAATGTAATAATTTTGTGCATGTCACTATATTATACAATACTGACTATAATTCACATATGTTGCTGTGTAATACTTGTATTACCCCTTGCCTAACTGAGATTCATCATTCATTCAACTAGTTTTGAAAGTTATTCACCATATGTGCAATCTAGATGCTAGCAAAAGGTGATTTTTTTTTTGTAGCAGCTAAGATTTTGCAACAAATATTCATTATTTGTTAAGTTCTCAAAACATCTGAGAGTAAACAAGAGAAGGCTGGCTAACTACCTAACTGGAGCTGTAGAAAAGTAATCAGTCTGCACCAGGCAAAAAACTAAAAAAATAAAAACCAAAACCTGATAATTCTTTCATAATTTTATAATATGATTGACCACATGTTTACCTTTATTTATCAATCTTAAACAATATTTGGTAGAATCAAAAACAAATATTCTATATATTTATACTTAATAAAATGATAGAATGGAAAACCGCATTATATTTTAAATTATCATCAATTAACAGAGCAGCACCAGTAAACTCAGTATTACCATTTTTCTGTCCTACAGTCTATTGAACATGACTATCAATTCCCATTTTTTTTGTTTATTACTGTATACCTCCATCTCCTCGTCTTCCTCATCTGAGACATCCATGCAGACTGGCATCTTTAGTCTCTGCTCTGGACTGTCCTGTAGCACACGATCCGCCTGCTCCATCGCACTACGAATCACTGGTTTGCCACTAAAGAACAAACCGCCTGTTCTGGCATCAGCACAGTCTGAACCTGTGAGTTGCACCCAAAAACCAAAGTTAATAAATGTTAAAAGTGCATGTTAGCTTCAGAATTGTGGAACCATGAAAATCCAAGTTACCCTTAAATTCTTGAATGTATTTTGTTTTGACCCAGCCCCGTGTTGGCGGCTCATCAAAGAAATGCACATGCGCTCTCTGATCTTGGCCTTTGCCTCTTATTTGTTGTCCACTCAGTGGGTGGGGCACTACCATACAGGGCCACCAGGGATGTCCTTCTAGTTTAGCCCAAACCAGATCACCCGCATGGAAAGGGAATGCCAAGCTGAAAGACAAGATCAGGTCAATAAAGCATATACTGTGAGGACAGATTACTTTATCAGGCAATTCCAAAGATGCACTTTAATGAATACTGTTATTAATCAACTGATATTCCAAATCAAGCATTGAAGGCAGGTTTTGATCAACAGTGCTTTAAAGTCAGCTTCAAGACCCGAGACAATGACCCACTCTGAGTAGATATTGGCTCGTTCCAGAGATGTTCACATGTCATTTTTAGCAAGTCCAAGTCAAGTCCCTGAGTGGCAATGTTTACAAACAGCAACTCTATAGGTGGGATTTTTGAGCTGTAAAGATTGAGCACTAAATGTTTAAAAGATATGCTAGTTGTCCACGATTACAATTGGCTGTTACTTAGCAGGTAACGATTACAATTGGCTGTTACTTAGCAGACTGCATGCTGTAATATGTCAAGTCAAGTAGATTTTATAGTCATTTCTACCATATACACAGTACATAGTAAAAATGAAAACAACGTTCCTCCAGGACTATGGTGCAACACAAGAGCAGAACAGAACACAAGTGCAAAACAGGACCGAACAAGAGCAACAATACCACTAAACGAGACGAGGACAAGACAATGTATAGTGCAAATGACAATGGCTACATTGAGGATAAGTACAGTATTTGACCAGTACTGTAGTGTAGCAGCACAGATGTGCAAGAGTGCAATAGAATGCAGGACATCCATAAATAAATGTGACATTTAAATAAAATGTGACTGTGCAGTTTGTAGCAGCATAAAAACCATGACAGAGAGTGTTGTGTGTTATACAGAATGTGTGATATGAAAAGAGTATTTTAACTGGTTATTAAAGTTTTCCAAGGGGGGAGTAGGAGTGAGGCAGGGGGAGGTGGCTGTTTTGTGGTGTGTGTGTGTGTGTGTATATATGTGGTTTACAGCTACTAAACCACATTTGCAAAGACTCAATTAGTAAAGGCTTCATACTTGTGTACCTCAAAACCACTATTAGCATGTGAAAAACAAAACCAACTCCACGCAACAAAGAGAACCAAAACAGCCAACCATACCTGAGCGTGCCAATCACAATTCACAGCCACTCAATTAACAGTTTTTGTAATGTCACAGTACATCTACATGTCCCTTGTATAAAAACAGTGATAGCTGCAGGGTAAGCTAGCTAAATGGACAAAATTATCATAGGTATCTACAGAGGAGGCCTTAGACTTTAAAAGTTTTGAGAACTGCTGTTCAATTATTTTGTTAAGCATACGAGATGTGTGGTCCTACCATTAAACAGAAGCAAGGTCCCAATGTCCAAGTGGGAAGTCACAGGCTGAGGTCGCTCTTCTAGGGAGGATAGACAGTGGCCCAGCATACAGAATGTCTTGTTACTATCAGATGACAGACTGGACTTCCTGGGGAGGGTGTAGTTTAGCGAGACCTCACACTTCCTGGTGGTGGCACAGAAAGAGTTTACTGGAGTATACTGCAGACTGTCAGTGTTACACAAATATTTACTAAACTGAATAAACCTGATGCTCAAGTGTATACCACACCAAACAAAAACTCCTAAATGAATATTAGCTAAAGTTATTTCCTTTCCTCTTAAATGTGGAATCACAGATCCCTATTCTTTGAAAAATATAGTACACAGCGTATTGTGAAATTTTCTATAAGCAGTTTTTTGCAGCATTGCCCATTCCTAATGGCATGACTAAAACTGAACAATCCTTCAGAAAACCACACGGAATATAGTTTGCTTTGCTGATCACCTAAATTAACTAGTAAGTGTAATGTCACAACTGACTTACTTGATGCCACACACCCAGAGCACAAGACGGCCATGGATGTTCTTCTTGCCCTCAGGCTGTTGTGTATAGGTAAGAGCCAAGTGTTGCCATTGGCCTGCAAGCAACATACCCTCACCAGACTCGGCCTGGGCCAGCAGACCAGCCTTCGTTTCATCATTTGGATCAATGCAGATCCTTGAGGCATACAGGTAGAATCACACCAGTAGCATGGCTTATTACACAAATTCATTCACAGTTTTTATTTTATTTGTTTTTCATTTATAAAGCAACTTAACAGCATAAAAGGCACAGAAGTAGATAAATGAAAACATTTTATGATATGATTCCTACCTGAAGGTGCAAGCTCCAGTAGAAATGTCTGCCCACACTTGCAGCATTAGAGCTTTAGAGCCCAGAGAGAGTACATGAAGGAGGCCCTTCTCCTGTTGCCGTTCTATCAGATGAGAGGCAACATGCCGATCCACCCATTTTAACTCCTTATCTGGAATGTGCGTAATTAATAATGCACTCACAATTAAAAGCAAAGAAAACGTACCATTGTAAATTTCATTGTGAATCTCAGAGTACAGTGAGATTCACTCTACAGGCTACAAAGGGCAATTAAGGGCAACAGCTGGGATGCACAACAAAGTGTCTGTTAATCATTACTGTGATATCCATCTCTGCAATACTGATACTGCAGAAGGCTGAAATATGCAAACAGCACTCTTAACAACTGCTGTGTTTCTGACAGGGTAACTAATTACACCTCCAGGTAAGTTACCGGGTGTTCGGATAAATCAAGATGCTGATCCAAGATGCAATCCAACAAAAAATATTTTGTCTTTAAAAGCACTATATAAGGCACTTATACACTATTGTGTGGCCCTGTATAAGGCACTTAGACACTATACACTATAAGGCACTATTTGTTTAATAGAGTGTGTATTTTATATTTTCCTTCATTTTTATATCTAGTGTTTTGTTTTGGTTTTGTGTACCAAACTGATTTCATAATTCAATCTTACCTGACATTTTTTAATGATAAAATTAATCAGGTTGTGTTTGTTACTGTTTAAGTCTAATATAAGTAACCGACTTCTTTGACTGACTGTTTTGTAATGCAGCTCATTCGAAACACAGCATGAGGCTGAAACACTCTTAGGACTTCAGCATGAACAGGGAGGCCTACACTCACTGCTAGAGAATAAACACAGAAATATGTGGGTTTTTGCCATCACAAAAGCAGGCTGTTTTTGCAGGTGAATTTCCAGTTTGGATGAGGTAGCAAATATTTACATACATTTAATTCCAGAAAAGTAATGATACGGACGTTTAACATATTAAAAGGTATTGCAATTACAATTTATAGCAGTATAATCACAATACTAATATTCTGTCCATTTGGGGTAGCCCTAGTCAAAAGCATAAAATCTGCAAGCACTCTGTTACAAATAAGGCCCTGGTCAGATCTTTCTTTTGCTGGAAATAGGCAGCTACTGAAGGTTCCTCTTACCTCGGTGTGATGACCCCTCCTCATCCTCGGTCTTGACAGTCCGTACCCAGAGTGAGGCACTGAAGCCACTGGCCATATGTGGCCAACAATTCTGTCCCACCAGGGGAAAATGGAGAGGAGCGATGTTCCAGGGGGAAGCGTACGAGCGCCCTGGCCGCCTGTCACCTTCACCGCGGCCTGGGGACTGCTTGCCCCTCCAAAGCATACCCACTCCTGTTCTAGCTCCAGTTGCCAAGTTAGTCCTCAGCCCCACAGAGGAGCTAGTTCCCTGGGCACTGACACCCAGGAGAATGGGGAAGGATAGGTAGTACAGAGGCTCTGTATCGGTGTTAGCTTCTATCATATGGAGAATACCCTTCAACAAGATCTCCTAGTGAACATATAAAATTACAAGAAATATGTGAACTACAATGAAAAATCATACAGCAATGAAATCATGTTGTAGGTTAAGTAAATAACAGTTCATTGCAAGAAAATAACTTCAGAGTTAATCAAGCTGACGGAGGAAAATTCGATGCCCATAAAGACATCTACATTTCCAATTAGAAAAATAATCTCTCATTTCCATAGCACTGAGACTAAGCAGGATGAGCACAGAATTAAAAAAACAACCACGTTTTTGACTCAAGTAAATTCCAGCTTGTTACAGAAAATAACTGTGTTTAAAGCACCAAATAGTCTCTCTGGTTCTCCGATTTTGCCATTATAATGGTTTACCGGCACTTACAATGGGAGGAGTCTTGTCCAAGAAGAGGCGGATCAATAAAGCCAGCTCCTCTGCTGTTATCCTGTTGCTTACCATGGCAACTAGCAGTTCCACAAGTACTGTCTGGCACTCTGTGAAAAACAAGTTAAGCAATACAATGCACAACACACCACACATATTAATATTTATTTAAAAAATCTTAAGTCTAAAAATATGTGTCCAGTGCTGGTGTACAAGTGTATTTCTCATTCCACTTTACACCAAAACTTTGAAAATGCACATCAGAACAGCTGGTAAACTTGTCTACAACTGTCAGACCCTGCTTCAGAGTGTGGAACTTGAGTGTGTATCCTTTTTTTTTAATTGTACTGTTGAGCTCCACAAGTTGTGGTTCACGGACTCAGTCATTCCTAGATTTGTTGGAAACCACAAATATCCCTTGCGGTTTTTTTTTTTTTTGCTTTTTTGTGACAATGTATCATTTTTCATGCATTTTACTGCTAAATTATTAAGAAAAATATTATTTCCCAATTTTGTTTTACATAAATAGTTCTATATACAATACAATATACATTTTCTGGCAGATGCAGTCCAGCATTCACACATCATAACAGTTTCCCGAGTTCACCTATAGAATTTTTTTTAAGGGTAATGTACTAAGCTGTGTTTGAAATGAAATTAAAGTGTTTTGGGGGCATATTTCCTGTGTGACTTGGACTTCAACATGTATTCTGAAAACATGACTTAATGTATAATAATGGAACATGTTACTGAATACTTAGGACTGTCCATTCAGTTTTTAGCCATCGCTACTTTTTCCAGAGTATTCTGCCCAAATCTACGAAAGCTTCTCAGATGCACATAACCAGCTGTTGTACTTTTTTATTCACTAATCACAGAACTCTGTTCACTGCACATAGAATTTTGACCAAAACCTAGCAAACACTGTAAAACACAACGTCATCAAACAAGCAGTTAATTCATTTATATAATTTCCCATAACTTGGTGGCAGAAGTGCATTAATACACACCTTTATAGGAAGGATCTGATTGGCCGAGAATGTTCTGAAAGCCAGTCAGAATGCTTTTCACACCTCCCTACAGAGAAAGGAAAAGAGTTGCAGTGAAACTCTACAGTTCATGACTCTGCCAAATAAGTGTAATGTTTAAGTGTAATGTGCAAATGAGTCAGTTTCAGAACAATACATTTGCCAGAAAACAAGCAAATTTAAGTTGCGCACTAACTTCTGTATTAAAGGGCATTTCTTTTAAAGGCACTGGATCACCATGTAATACCTGATATGAAACCATTACCTTTATAACAATACTTTTGTTGCATGTTAAAACAAGTTAATCCATGAAATGTATGTAAATGCAGGTGAAAACTTTAATCTGACTAATGAATTAAACCCACATAGTCACTGCTAAATCAGGAATTACTGTACATTTTAAACCTTTTCATATTTAGCAGAATAGCTGGATAGCAGTAGTGAAAGTAGATTCAAGGCACTTGTCCAAAGAACATATTGTTTTCCTTTAGCACCTCTACAGCACCTCTAATATGTGCTGTAGAGATGCTATCAATTTCATAAGTGACTCTGCCATTAACATTCTTTGAAAAATAGTACAAGAATCCATTCTTGATATGTATAAAATGTATATAATGTCATAAGAGTCACACCTGCTGGTATATCATTGTTGCATTACAACGGTGGCCTCGAATGGCTTCTAGCAGACTCCCCAGTATATGGCCCAGTACATCTAGGTCTGGTGAGCTGCTGGCCAGCAGCTGCAGCTCCATAAGGCAGATCTCTGGGAAGAGTAACAGGCCTTGGCCACGGCCTTGAGTAACACTGGCAGGCCCAAATGTACATTCTAACTGCGATGCTGCCACCTCCACCTTCACACCTGAAACAGAAACAGGACTGCATAAATGCTGCAAAATACATAATATGAAAAAACAAAATTTAAGTCTATGGAAGCCTCAGGGACATTCTTGGAAGATCTCAGAATGTTTTTCAGGAACTCAAATTGTCCACACAACTTAACACAAAGAGAACGAAAAAATGGGAGTCTCTGAGGATCTGCTTGAGAACTACTGTTCTATATTGTAACAAAAAAAGACATTTTATTGAGTTAAAAAGAAATAACACATTATACATTTTCCAGGGGTGTCAAAAAAAACTGGGTATCTTGCCTCAGATACATGGCGTGTATGTGGGTTGTATGTTGTTTGTAACTTAATAAAGTGATGCGATAGATATGTCTATAGATTTATTTTTAAATCAGCCTCTCTGAGTATGACACCCATTCCATGCCAGTGTCTGCTAAATTCCTACACGAGAACACCTCATTCTGCTGATTAGCTGATCTCCTGAATCAAATGTTTATAATAACGAAAAGTATTAAAAAAAGACAAAAAAAACCACTGCTGTAATCAACACTCAGCTCTTGCAACATGACCATTTAGATGACAAAATACTTCTAGCAGCACATGAAAGGTAATTATTGCCATTTTGTTTGAGTGGAGATTTGTATTTATGAATTATTTAGGTTCTGTAAACACTGCATAATTTCTCTTGTATTGATGTATTGTCATTTCCTTTAAAAAAAAAGATACTTTAAAGGACAATATTTTTATTTGGAAATTAGAAGAAAGCAGTTCTTAAAAACTAAGGCAACGCTGTTTAGTTATAAAAGATAAAATCTGAGAATTCAGGAGGTGGTGTAAATTGGAAAGACACAGCTGCTCATTGAGTACACCCTTCGTGGCCAGCACATTGAGCAAGGTGAGCTCTGGGGGGGGGGGGGGTTTCAGCCAGGCAGCTGGCAAACAAGTATCGATAGCATGGAGATTAAGAGAAATAATACCATAACGCTGTATGTATGGTGGAGGAGTTTTAATTCTCTGGATCTGATTTTCAGGTTTGGGCTTAGGCCTTCTTGGTTCCAGAAAAGGGTCATGTTAATGCTACAGCATACGAAAAATATTCCAGACAAAAAATACCTCGATGACCGGAGGTACCAGGTATGGCAAGGCACCCAGTCTGCTTCACGTAGACTATCCACTGGTGTCCCACAGGGCTCGGTCTTAGGACCACTTCT
>JBBPDB010000146.1:9113035-9126519 GCA_037974465.1 Brachypetersius altus
TATAATGATCATATAATAATCATATACTGAGCGTTTTTGAAGAAACAGTGGTAGCTGACTGACACTGATCATTATATGTGGTGGAGGTAGCTCAGTGGGTAGGATACTTGTCTCCAGACTGAGAGGTCATGGGTTCGAATCCTACCTTCAGCACACCACCACTTAACCCTAAGTTCTCCTTAACCCTCCAGAGAGTGCCCCTGTACTTAGAGAATGAAAGTCGCTTTGGATAAAAGCGTCTGATAAATGCCATGAATGTAAAATCTATGCCACAGTGTTGCCTGTCTGACTTCACGCTGAAAATATTGAAACAGTTACTTGATGGGTGACTGCGGTTTAATCAAAGCTGCATGCAAGTCTATTGCAAATCTAATATTACTCATAATTCAAAAAGTTGATGTGACTGAAAAAACCTGAGAGCAGATCTGAAATCGGCAAAAACTGGTTTAGAAAAGTGTGTTGTGGTTTCTGATGATTATTTTTTGTTGTTGACCTGTGCAATTACTGCTATCTATCTCATTATCCTTTTCATAAAAAATATAAGTTTAGTAATCTGTAATCATTTATCATCAACATTTGCTTTTAAAATCAGAGATAGGATGTGTTGTATGTTGTGTTGTCCTTAGCAACTTAGTACCTTTCAACCACTTGCTCTTTACTTGTGAAACCATGCTTTTGTCATTCCCTTGATACACAGTTTACAGTCCACCGGTTACACAGCCAACATAAGGTTCTGCTCACAGCAGAGCTGTTCACAACACTGTGTGCTGTGATATGCCCTCACCAACATGGAGGATTTGAATTAAATGATCTTAAATCTAAATGTTAAATATGAAAAATATATCTCACACTCTAAATGTGAAACTCCACAGTTAGATAGGGCTCAGTGACATCTTTCCAACGACCCCTTTGAAAACCGTAATTTGCTGAAAAGTAATGGAACACCGGGGCGAGGTGAACAGTTTTCGAGTCGTTGGAAAGAGTGCGAGATATAAATAAATAATTCCATGAAATGAACATTGTTTACGAGTTATGACTCACTAGTCGCAACACCCGAGTCCGAGTCAAGTATCAAGTCTCTGAGGAAAGTATAAAGTCAAGTCACAAGTGTTGAGTCCGAGTCTCAGACTCGAGTCCCCATCTCTGGCTCACAGCGGTGGCATGAGACATAACCGAGACATAGTCTCCTAATGATCCATTTTTGTAAATTAGATATATGAGTATGAATGTAAAAGATCTCCACTTAATCTAAAGGTCCTTCAATGGTATAAGGGTTTTAAAAAGCTTGTTTGCTTTCATTTACAAACAGTCTCTCTTGAAAAATAGCCATTGAATGGTTCTTTAGGCCATCACACAAAGAACCCTTTCTGCCACATATGTTTTCAAAACTTAGACTAATATCAAAACCAATGAAAAACATTCAGAGTGGCAGAATCGTGCATATTATTCGCAACATCTGATCAGCTCAAAAAGCTTATTTGTCTCTTTTTTGATGTCCCTTTTTTTGTTTAAATCCACTTTTTGACAATCTCTCATGCTCTCTTGTGGTCTTATTCTTCTAGGCTTTGGAATGACAACACCAGTGACTGTGGCTGGCAAAATTTTCCTGATCTTCTATGGCCTCCTTGGTTGTGCAGCCACCATTCTTTTCTTCAATCTCTTCCTGGAGCGTATCATCACACTGCTGGCAGTAGTAATGAAGGCATTTCGACTGCGTCGATTGCGCACCAGTGGTCTCCTTCCACCAGGGATCTGCCGGGACTTTGCAGCCAGTAGCCTTCCAGGCTGGAAGCCATCTGTCTACCATGTGATGCTGATCTTGGGCCTATCAGCTATTATCATCTCCTGCTGTGCCTCAGCCATGTACTCCCCCGTCGAAGGCTGGGCCTACCTTGACTCCCTCTACTTCTGCTTTGTCACTTTCAGCACCATTGGCTTCGGAGACCTAGTGAGTAGCCAGAGTGAGGCTTACAACTACCAGGGACTGTACCGGTTAGCCAACTTTCTCTTCATATTGGCAGGTGTCTGTTGTATCTACTCACTCTTCAATGTGATCTCAATCGTAATTAAACAGGTGCTCAACTGGATGCTGGGTAAAATGAGTTGCCTTTGCTGCCAGCGTTGCAACAAGGCCAGTGCTTTCTTAGGACGGCGTAATGCCATCCGACCTGGCTCACGCCTCAGGAAGGAGCGCTTTGGTCGGTCACCTGATGCAGAGGGAACTGACACAGAGGGAAGAAGACTCTCTGGTGAGATGATTTCAATGCGAGACTTGACAGGCTCAAACAAAATCTCACTGGCCATCATGCAGAAACAGCTTTCAGAGTCAGCAAATGGGTTTCCCAGGACAGTGTGTGGAAGCTCAAGGCACAATGGTTTCTCTGGTGGAGTTGGGGCCCTAGGCATTATGAACAACAGACTAGCTGAAACTAGTGACACTAGGTAGAGCCATCGTTTGGATCAACAGAACAATAAAAGAGAATGGTCATATTATAGTTTGAAGGGAAGTTCGGCTAGATGTCAATAAGTTGTGACAGATTTTGTCTGGAGTATATTCTCACTTTGCTTGTATAAGAGCTCTAGTAAAACAGCATGATTTGCATGGATATCTATGTTGAGCAAGGGTTAATATTGGGGGTGTAGTAGCCCACTGGTCAGGGTATTTGACAAAAGGTTATGGATTTCATCTCAGTTTAGTCAGGCACTTGATGGTTAAAATTAGCCACTTTAGTGAAAGGACTGGTGTACTGTGATTCCATCAAATAGAGACAAGAAAGAGTCATGAACCAAGAAACAGAGCAAATTATGTAAATCCAAAAAACAGAGCATGTATATCAGAGTGGTGTTCATATACAGTATAGTACAGTATGGCCCCAGGCTTATATATAGAAAGAATACATTATATAGAAGTCCTTCAAAGTCCAAATATACTCTTCAAATTTACATTTTCCCTTTACAAAAATGGTTCATTTAAAGATTCATAAATTGACAAGTCTTTAGAATCAAAATCGTAAAACTACTCGTCCCAGAGGATATTGCTTAGCAAACCAAAAGTGTCGCTTCTGTGGTATTTCTTCAAAACCTCTTTTTGCGAGTGTAGAGAATGAAATTAAGGCTGGAGAGACATTATGCTGCATGTACTGTTTTAATAGTTTCCTTTTGTGATATAATTAAAACATTCTCTTTGATATTCTGGGATAATCTCACGGTGAATGTTTCAATAGAAATATAGGCCCAGAGTTCACATTAAATTCCATTTTTCCCTCTCCTGTAAAGTTACTATTTTGGAGTGGAATTAGTATTGGAAGTAGTAGTGGAATTGCTGTTTAAAAAGTGGAACATAATTTCATACACTTACTAACAATAATAACAATAATCTCTGGCAAAGTAAATGTCAATACATTTGATCTCTTTTAACAGACCTGTCCTCTGCAGTTCTCCTCAAAATCTAAATTTTGGTGACTTCAACCACATGCAAATGTATATTTGTTGTTTTTTTATAGTATAGGCAAAAATGAACACTGTATTCTAGTAACAGAGTAATTAAGGCAAAAATATATGAGGTAAGAATATACAGGTAAAAAAATGAGAATGATTCCTGCAGTTTCCAAGTTGGTGCAGGGGTTTCCATGAACAATTATTAGTCCCAAACAAATGATTGATTTAAAAGGAATGATTGTTTTAGAAAAAATGTTTGGTTTATGATTGGTAAATATAACTAAGAATATGATTGTTTCAGAACCGCAACTGCTGATCTGCGTTAAAGTGAGGGTTTACTGAACATATGCATGTATATAATATATAACATGGTTAGGAGAAAAGCTCAGTTCAGGAGTGGGTTTGTGTGTAAGTACAGTTTTGATTCTGCTCTGATTAAGAAGTCTGTTTGCCATTCCATCCTGGAAGTGAAGGCCTGTATGCTAGAGAACCTTCTGCCAGAGGTCAGGAGAGAAAAGATGGGTGTGTGAGATACTAGTGGCTTTGGGGATCCAGTGTGTGGTGTAGATGCCTTTGACAGAGGGGAGAGACCTCTGTATGGTCAGGCGATCTGAAGCCGACCAACTTCCAAACCAGGCAGAGTGTACTCGCTATAGACCCTCTGTAGAATATGTTATGGATGGGGAGAAGCACTGCTGGAGTTTCTTGCCAATGGAGCTGGTGCTGAGGGTCCCCATGAGGTTCTCTGCACTTTGAATTTCAAAGAACTTGGTGTGCTGGAAAACATCAACAGCAGAATCAACAGGTTGTTCCTACTGCACCAGTTCCTTAGCAATTGTATCACTTCTCTGTACCTCATCCTCTTGTTCTCAGCATTTTTACATAAGTGTCTTTTTGTCCCTGTTTCACTCTGATTGGTCATAGCCTGTACGTTATTGAGTCAAACTTCTTGTGGTCTTTATCTTGTCCTAAGGGCTCATGGGGCTCATAGAAGGCACACAAGTATTTGAGGATAAGCACAAAGCACAAGTTGATTGCAGTTTATTTACTGTCATTAAATTTCATTAGCATTTCGTGGCACAAACATCAGAATTTTGTGTTTTTATTGGTTTTATTCAAGCAAATAAAATAAAAACTTGCTTCTGAATGATAAGGACAAGTAATGTTTTTTATATTTGCTAGAGTTTACACACTCTGATTGCCTATATATGATTATTTGTAACTTTAGACATTTGTAAAAGTGTATGTACACAATAGTGCATAATTTCATGTTGGCGCAGCATAGTGTTAACTACAAAGTAAATATAGCTAACCATATGATTGTTAACCCTCTGAGGTCCGAGGCTTTTATGGCACTTTCATGCAATTTGCTACCCCTTTACATTTTTAAATATTGCATCTAACTAAGAACATCTATGCCAAAGTGACAAATATTCTTATATTCTGGAAAGTCTCAGCTATAAGAATCACACTAGGTACTTTTTCTCTGCTCTTTCACATGCATATCCATTAGATGGGTGTTTCACACCTGTGACTTTCCCCTCCTTGTCAATGGCCATGTGGAGGCTGTCATTGTCTGCCTGCTCCTGCCCCCAAAGCACTACAAGCTACTTGTGTTACGCTGCACCCCCTGCTGCACAATGCGCCAATCACACCACTGCTGTTCATGTATTAAGATTGCTGTTTTACATCTGAATAGCTGAGAGCATGGCTGCAGGACAGAAAATCGCCTGCATTCTTTTTTTATTGTATTTACAAAGCACCATCTATATATTTTCATTTTTTCATATTTCAACTAACATATTTGAAATCTAGATTCTTCAAGGTTTCTAGTGGTGTTACTTAAATGTTTCTAGGACAAAAACACACAGAGCTTCAGATGATTGTTTTGGAAATGTCAAACTGTTGGGAGCTTAGACCTCAGAGGGTTAATCGTTAATCTTTCACATGGCCATTAATTGTCAGCTAAAATTTCATAATCATGAAGAACCTACTCATGAACACCTTTAAATGAGCCAAAATAAGAAACAGGACACCCTGTATTTGGGTACTCTTTGTGTATTCGTGGTTATCCATGAACACACAGACATATAGCTGTAGCTGAAAGTCCACAACAATGAGACTACACCCAGCTATTTGAAATTGGCTCAAATCCCTAGTCCTTCATTTCCAAATCCCTCGTTCTTCATCTCACCGTTCCTTGTCTGGTGTCACAATTGCTTGGAATCTGATCAGGACTAGAGGACATAGATGTATATGATAGTGCAGAAAACACATGATGTACTTTCCTGCTGGGTTGTAAAAGAAAAATTTGTCTACATCATGTCATTATATTTCTTAAAAATCAGATTTAGCTTAATGCTGATGTGTATTCCCAATACCATTCCTAATTTAAGGGATGTATTAAGACACTTGATGTGTGCATATCATTTAATCTTTTGAAATAATTTATACATTATTTACAGAAGAAATCTCACCTTAATAAAAAAAAGTCAGCAAAAACAAAATACTGGGTTGAAAGCAGGGATGCAGCAGTAGATTTAATAAGGCTCCCTCTATCAGCAGTCCAGGTTTTAATACGTATGTCTATAGCTAAGAAATGCACACCCCACAGTGGCCTGGACCTTATTTCACCATAAAGGTAACCTTACAGGAGAAAGAAAAAACTATTTAATATCTATTACTTGGTTTGTCATTAACCTTTGACAGTGTAAATGGTAACAGTCATTTTAAAATTATGTAAAAATATAAAAACAAGAAAAAATGCGATACGAGGATTTGTTCTGATAGTGCCAAAAAATAAAGTGGCACCCTTTTGTTTATGCTCTCACAAAAGCATTTGGCCAAAATGAGGATTTTCTGTTCATTTTATTTTCTGTTCTGTTATTTTTTCTATATTGCTTAGGGTAAGCACTCCTTATGAAAGAAGCACCTTTGATTGAACCTTCAGGAATCAAGCTCAGCAGTGTCACATTTCCCTCCTTCAAAGCACTGAGAGCAGGTGCACACACAGTCTTCCATGCTTGTAATAGTTTTATTTTTCTATAGATAAAACAAAAGGCGAACGAACCAAAAGAAGAACGAATATTCACATAAGAGATGACTGACAACCCAGGTCCACCTAAACAGAACTTACAAAAACCCCTGAAACAAAACACATACACTTACTCCTGAGTACACCAGCAGCTGAAACCAATAACTTAAATTAACTCAAAGCTCAAAATAAAAGACACAAAACCAAAAACCCCAAACTAAACCAAGAGCAACCTCTCCCTATCGGGAGTTCCCCATGGACCTTGTAAAGGGCGGGGGCCCCCTGCCTGGAGTCCCTCTCTGTCCTTGGTGCCGGAGCCCCCTGTCGGGAGCCCCTCTTCATGTCTGTGGTAGAGCTCCCTGCCTGGAGCCCTTCTCTGTCCTCAGTGACATTGGCCCCTCCAATGAGCCTTGTACTGCCCCTTTCTTGGAGCCACTCACTGTCTAGAGTCCCCTCCCAGGAGCCCTTCTGCGGGGGATCCCCTCGCTGTCCTCGGAGCTCTCCGGAGCCCCTTGCTGTTCTCAAGTGGAGCCCTCTCCTTGGACTCCACCGGAGTGCTCTGAGAGCCCCTCGCTGTTCTCAGGAGTGGAGCCCTCTCTGTGGACCCCACCAGAGCCTTCCAAGACCCCAGTACCCCACCCCAAAAATTCAGGGGAACACCCCCAGCCACTGGTGGGGTTACTGGCCCCTTTCTGCCATCTAAAGGCCCATTATTAAGCCCTCCCTGGGCTTCTAAACCTCAGCTAAACCCTCCCTGGGCTTCTTATTCCCCTCTACCTGGAGCTAATGGGCCTAGCTGCCTGGCTAACGGGCCTAGCTGTCTGGCTAACCGGTCTAGCAGCCCTACTAATGGGCCTAGCGGCTTCAATGGCTCTACTAATGAGCCTCGTGGCTCCTGTAATGGGCTACCTGCTATGACCTCTGGGCTACCTGCTATGGCCTCTAAGCTACCTGCTACAGCCTCTGAGCTACCTGCTATGCCCTCTGAGCTACCTGCTATGCCCTCTGAGCTACCTCCTACAGCCTCTGAGCTACCTGCTATGGCATCTGAAGCCTTTTCTAACAAGCCTAGTGGCCCCTCTAATGTACTGTGAGCTCTCCCAGTAGCCACACTTCTTCCTCGAGGGTGAGCTCCTTGATCCCCCATGCCACGTTAGTGGCGACTGCAATTGGAGGGTCAGTCCATCTGTCATGTTTCCCTTCTTCAAAGCACTGAAAGCAGGTGCACACATAGTCTTCCATGCTTGTAATACTTTTATATTTCTATAGACAAAACAAAAGGCGCGAGGGCCAGTATCAGCGAACCAAAAGAAGAAGGAATACTCAAATAAGAGTCAGGGTGATGGTGGATCGACAACCGAGGTCCACCTAAACAGAACTTAAATACTACATACAGAAACCCCTGACACCAGTCACAAAACACATACATTTACTCCTGCGTACACCAGCAGCTGAAACCAATAACGTAAGCTAACTCAAACCTGGTGTACTCAGGATATCAGAATAAAAGACATAAAACCAAAAACACAAACTAAACTAAGAGTGACCTCTGATGGTCGCTGTCGGGACCTGACAAGTAGCAGTCATGCAGCATGGACTACCTCAGTTCTCAAAATTCATGCAAGTTCCCAAAAGAATCTAAATGATTTAAAATTTAAAAATTCTTTTTACTGGAATTGTCCAAACCAAGATTATTATTTTTAAGAGTGATCTTATGTAAATATAAATATGGTTCTGTTTTTTGATTACATGCTGTAGGGGAAGTTGTAAATCCACATACAGATGAGTGTCTCGGGGGTCGTGGCAGTTGTCACGACGCCGTGCTTTACCCCAGTGGTCGCAGAAAGGCAGGCAGGCATCCATGACTGTGTGTTCTTTATTAAATAAAACAAACCTGGCTCAAGGGCCGATACATAATAAATAAACTGAAAAGCAGTAGTGATGCCAAACGGGATGAAAGAGTGGTGGACCGACACTGAGGTCCACATAAACTGAACTTAAATACAAGACAGACACAGCCAGAAACCAATCACAAAACATAATCACTTAACAGAATACAAGATACCTGAAACCAAGATACAAAAAACAAACTTGCACGAAATTCAAAATAAAAGCCCTCAAAACAAACCAAAACAGTGGCCCTACTGGCCACTGGCCGAGCTGTGACAATGAGGTTATTCTGGAAGTGAAAGTCCTCTGGGATTCAAAAGGTAGCAGGAGCAAGTAGTCTGCTCCCTAATATCCTTCAGTAATCCCAAACTGCACATTCTGACCACACTCTCTCTGTCTAATAAACTAAGACTGCTTTCATAGATAGCAAGGTCTGTGCTTAGAGTACTCTCACAGCCCACCAGCTCAGTGTAGCTCACTGTCTATCAGTACCATCAGTCACGGCACCTGTTGACACCAACCGATGTAAATAGTTTTGTGGTGCCCTGCAAAAATTCATAGTAGAAATTATGCATATTTTATGTTAAGAAAAAGAGAAGATTTGAGAGAAGAACATCTGCCACAGAGAAAAAAAAACCTCTCAGGTAGTGAAAACTTCAGGCTTGATGTAGTTTCCTGCATGCTGTTACGTTAAAGCCATATGAGATAACATTTGTATAAACCTATAAGTATTTTTTTCTCATAGGTATATTTTTGTAATTCCTTACGAGTGCATAGAAGGACATGCACTAGTAGAGGACAGCTGTCTGTTTTAATTAGATAGATACAACAATTTACTAACTACAAGAACAAATATAACATGACATAGCAATTGTAAATAGTGAATGATGCGCCCACACTGGTATGAAATGCATAAAACGTAGAATCTTGGTTGAGCCTGCGATAAAAGGCATTTACTGTAGTATAATATACTTTTTTAAAAATAGAGAATGCATCACAAAGCCTTTTTAAGATATTTGCGGTAAATCCATTTAGGGTAACGTATAGTGACAAAGAATACATTGAATCATCAGAATCAAATGAATAATTTTCTTTGTGTAATCACCTGTCGTATCATATAATCTGTTTTTGCATTTTGCAAAATGTATCTCCATTGATTGCAATGGATCTAAATGCCTCAGAGTCCACCTTTCTCACTACTGCAGGACTGGGGAGTTTTTTTTTTTTCACTTTTATTAAATTTTTTTGGTCGGGTTAAGTAGCTAAATATCCGTCAGTGTCTGCAATTTGAACAGTCCTAGGCGCTCTTATGTTTTTCTCTACAGCAATCCAGATCCAAAAGTTGCTGTGAGGTGGCCTGCTTTCTATATCTTACAATTCTATGTGCCCTATCTGCCCAAGATGCATAAACCAGGTTTTGATTACTAGTACTAACAGTCAAATGGCAATCCCTCTGCTTGTGTGAGGGGTGGAATTAAACACTGCTCATGTGAGTGACATTAGGAGGTTAAGCAATGCGATATTTAATATGGTGTCCTGAGGGTAAAGACACTGTGACATTTACAGCACATGAGACCTGCTGATGTCATCACTGCTACACAGCTGGAAAAGAGACAAGCCCAGGGAGTTCAAAAAGTGGAATATGGCAGTGGTGTGTTGAGGACACACCTTGGAACAAAGATAAATAGTCATAACAGCGTTGTCTTTGGGTTTTGTTTATTTGTTGTTATCAATTGTTAATTTGATCATAGGACAATTACAAGGCTCGGAGTAAATAGAGACACACATTCATCTTAATCATATCTGCTTTTTGATCTCCTCTTTTTTTTTGATCTCCCCATTTTCTCCATGCAAGATGACAGGCTATCGCTTGTAATGGACTGGAAACTAAATTCAGACATGGCATACACACTATTCTAGACTTAGTTAAGATGTTGAAAACAAGCCATTATAATGCCATTATAATAGACATAATGAAACGAATGGATTGATTGTGGCAGTTACATTGCCTGAGCAGTCTAAACCTGCATTCATACTTCTTAGGTCATTCATCTTTGTCCCTGTATCTATTCCATGTTGCCTGCATTGTGCTGTACCACGGACTTATTGTATGCAATTTCCTTCTGGTTGCAAGTTGCACATTTATAAAAGATTGTACTTTTATATTTATGTAATTAATGATAAAACTTATACAGAACATAAAATGTATCCATGAAAAATAAAATAAAATTTATTCTAAAAAATGTTGTCTGCTCACATTTTTCTAATGAAGAAGGTTGGCAAAGATGTTGATTGCTGTTGTATTTACATTAAACCGTGACAGCCTTCCCTGCCCTTCTTGTGAACTTTGGACTAATTTAATCAATTTCTGTCTAAGAACTACCCATTCTATCTGAAGCAGATGTTTGCAAATTGGTACTTAGGACCCCACAAGTAATTTCTACTGAAACACTTTTCTTGTTTTTGCCCATAGTTGCCCCCAATTTAGTCATGGTCAATTCTTATGTTAACTAGCTACGTCTCTCCCCATCACAGCATGCTTACAAGCTAGGCAGTGAGGGCTAGTACATGCTTCCTCCAAGACACTGTTCTGCAGTTATTGGACAATTCTATGCCCTTGGAGGAAATCATTAACTCCCAATTCTGTTATATCAGTCAACAGACATATCAGACTAGCATCACACTGACTGGGGGAAAAGGCCAGAAAGAAAAGTTTCATAAAACCTCAATATAACAAAGATTTTGCAGCAATTAGCCTAGAACCATAAACCCAAGCCGAGAACCATTTAGGTACCTCTCATTTGTAGAGTGTGATGAACATTAGAATGCCATGACTCATCAGGTAAGATATTTTCGACTGTGTGTGTGTGTGTGTGTGTGTGTGTGTGTGTGTGTGTGTGTGTGTGTGTGCGTGTGTGTTCGTTTTGATCTAGGACATTGTTAGCTTTAGTTTTGTCTGTTAGCTTAAATGAGTTTTAACTGTATAAAATAAAATACCATTCATTTCAGTCTCTCCTTGTCACTGCTAAAAATGTATTTCCATATGAACTGAAACTGTGTTTGGTGCACACCCCAAGGTATGTGGAAGCCAGCAAGATTGCAAGGCTGACTGAGTATGCCTGATCTACAGTTGTTTCAACAGAAACATCTGCATCAAGCTGTCACTTCGATGTTGTGTCTAATGTGCAGATCAAAATGGAAGTCCTGTAATGGCATTCATTAATAAGATTACCTCTAATCCTCAGATACTCTTCTCAATAGGGAAGGACAGACAGAGTCCCCAAACAAGCTTCTACTTATAGGTGCTTGTATGCAGAAAGAGCAACAGCTGCTGAAGGTCGAGGAGAGACTATCGGCAGCAGAATGTACAAGAATTGGCGGCTGCTTCGCTGTGTGCCGAGTGGAGTGAGGTAAGTGTTTGCACAACTGGGGACTAAGTCACAGGCCCACAAAACGCTCCTTCCGTATGAGGAAGAAACCATTCTTGCCATACTGCAATGCAGACAAGCTTTCTCTTTTTCTGCTTTATTTCTTCCACTTACTTTATTCATAAGCAGATAAAAAGTCTTGCTTTATATTGCAAGTCTGCTATAATGTGGATCACTTTAGCTTTCCATTTTGAATCAATGTAAAAAAAGACATACGGATGGGGTCAGGTACTGGAACTAAAAAACGGCCCTGGACTTTCTTCACTCCCTCTCGGCTGTGGTTTGGGGGGTGGGGGTGTGGGTGTGGTCGAGGTGCGAACAGAGTACTGCATCTCGGCAGTGGTTTGGGGATGTGGGTGTGGTTGTGGTGGAGGTGAGCTCAGAGGCCTGTGTCTCGGCCGTGGTTCGGGGGTGGGGTGTAGTCGAGGTACACTCAGAGTACTGCGTCTCGGCCGTGGTTCGGGGGTGGGGCTCTGGGGCTGTGGGTGTGGGTGTGGTCGAGGTGAGCTCAGAGGCCTGCGTCTCGGCCGTGGTTCGGGGGTGGGGGTGTGGTCGAGGTGCGCTCAGAGGCCTGCGTCTCGGCCGTGGTTCGGGGGGCGGGGTTTGGTATGCACGGAGGTCTGCATCTGGACCGAGAAAGACAGGCCAATGGCTGTGCGCCGGACGTCTGTCCTGGACTTTTCCAGAACGCACAGATTGCCTGTCCGCCCCTGAATGGGGTGTGAAAACAGCATTATTGATAATTACTAATTGAGCTGAATTGTCAATGTATAACGGTGATGGGTGAGGAAAGGTAGCATCCCATTGATGCCGCAATAACTTTTTGATGATAGCACAGTTACAATGCAGGTGTTACAAGCTGCTTGATGCCAGTCTTGCTCACTGAATGAGGACATTGTCTCACACTCAGTAGCTGTGGGAGACACACACAACATCAGTATATTTAAGGAGCCACATATGATACAAGTGTCAGAATAATTTAGGTTCCCTACAGCTAGATGTGAAATTCTATTGGTTGTAGTCGATGTTTTGGTGGGATATAAATCTCATTATACAACATATTACTTGTCGTTCTTGAAGCTGCCATCACAGATGTCAAGTGGGTACTATATGAAAATATATTTACCTTTGGGCAGAAAACATCCACTGCTCTCTTTAAAATATATTCAGATTTGTTCTCCCAGCAGAAACAATACTGATGTGGTATTCTACAGTGACATTTAGATAAGCAAGCTAACACCAGATCAAATGTAAAATAAACTTTACCTCAAAAATGCTAACAGTGAATAAAGGGGGACAGTTAGCTGCATTAAACTCATTTAAGATCATGTTAAGACTAAACATAATGTCACGGCTTGGGCTGATGTAGCCGTGCCCTGTTTTGGTTTTCTGTTTTTGTTTTCTGTTCTTGGTTTTCTGTCCTTGGTTTTCAGTTATAGTATTCCAGCATCTGCTGAGGAACCTTAGTTAGTCATGCTTTCTGTTTAGTTATTCAAGGAGTCTGTGTCCCTGTTCTTATCTGTCCTGTGTATCGGTTCTGTGTATGTTTTCCCTCCATGTCTCCTTGCCTGCTCTGTGTCCTTGCCCGCCATGTTCCCTGCCTGCCATGTGTCCCTTTCTCTCTCTGTCCCTGTCTGCCCTCCAGGTCCCAGTCCATGTCTTCACCTCAGCCTGTTCCTGTTCCTGCCTGTCCT
>JBBPDB010000146.1:9133983-9169555 GCA_037974465.1 Brachypetersius altus
GTTCGTACGCATGGGTCAAAGTTGGCGTACATTTGCGCACATTCTGCCGTCAAGTTTTTTTCTATAGATCGCAACGTAGCAAGAGGCGTACGCATCTTTTAGGTCCCGTTTTGTGCGTACGCAACGGTTATAAATGAGACCTCTGGTTTGTGTGTGTGTGTGGCTGTGTGTGTGTGATTTTTTTTGTTTTTTTCCCCCCCAAATTTCAGCTGTAGCTTTTTGTGAGTATTCTAAGTGTTAGCTTTCTGTGTGATCAGGTGTCTAAATAGTATTTTTTTTACTTTTATTACTGATTATTTGAAATGTCCTACACAGAATTTGCAGATTGGAGTGTGGTGAGAAAATGCTGACGTTTATACACATACACTAGTTATAACTATTACGCTACATAACATTACATTACAAGTAGACGTGTCCATTTAACATACGTTGTACTGACATTTCTCTAACCTCAGCCCAAATTTGGAATGGCAAGAATTCTGGCTCAGTAACCAATGCCACTAATTATTCTGGTCTGCTTATGACCCTGTGGCTGTGCTGTAGTCAGTGGAACTGGTTTTTTAACCTCCCTGTTTTTTTCACCCCCCTGTTCTCTTCTGTGCAATAGTGAATGCTCTCTATTTAACTATGTGTTCCACTCTAAGTTGCATGTGGGGGTAACCATAGGCCCTTGCATTGCTCCCAGCAATACTAATATTGCTCCTAGAGTGATCAGGGTGCTGCCAGCTGGATTAGCAGAGCACTAACAGGACCCAGGGTTGAATCGTGACATTTTCTTTGCTAATATTTCTTCATTTGATCCCGTGCAGAACACTAAAGCTGTGGGTAGTTCTCCAAAAGGCAGTGTGAATGGAGATGAAGCCGCCTCTCCTTTGGTAAGTACCACATTTCTGGCAGCGACTTACGGTGTAATTCTGTAATGCTCTGAATTTGTGTCATAATGTATTTTTCTCATGCCATATTACTGCTGACCTCAGCCCAAGCAGTCTTTTTCATCAACACTTCTTCATATTCAGAGGGAGGAGCCACAGTCTCTTGCACAGAAGCTGCAGCAAAGAGTGTCCTCAGTGGAGTCTCTCTTCCGGGGCTCAGGCCGTGCTGAGGGTCTTTTCCGCTCTGGCTCCAAGGAAAGCCTGGTTCGCAGCCCATCCCGGGACTCCCTCACCCCACTGGGGGACACTGATCTAACCCCTGTGTACGACCCCTCATCAGACATCGAGAGTGAGGCAGAAGATTCACCTGGAAATGCAGAGGCTCTTTCTAAAGACCAACTTTTGCATCGCCTACACAGAGTGGAAAAGAGCCTGGCAAACTATAGAGGGAAATATTCTGAGGTACTAGAAAAAGTGGAGACTACAAATTGGAGAGTAGCAGATGCATGTAGTTGTTCTAATTTAAAATGTCAGCTAGCAGTTATCAGGGAAGTTGGGTTTATTAACTTTTTTATATATAGGATTCTAATTCTAATTGATGTTGTGTGTCATTAGATTTGTCATTACCTTTAAAGCTAACCCTGAAATAATAGTGGCTTAGACTTTTGTCCTTGGCTGCAAAATTTGGGGTGCATCAGTACTGAATTTTCTAAAGCACCAACATCACTCCTAGTACTCCCCTAGTGACTGGATGGTTGTGTTTAAAATAATAATAATAATAATACATTTTATTTATAGAGTGCTTTTTAAACCTGATAATTGTGCATTTTTACATAGAGTTTGGTTCATTTATGCTTTATTCAAATGAATGCCGTTTTATAGACGTTTTTAGATAGAATGGTGTATTCTTTAGTTGTATGCTAGTGTTTTAATTAGCCCCGATTTTCTTTTTCCCTGCTTGCTTATGCTGCATTCGAGCTATAACAATCTCAAGGTGTAATGAGATTAATAAAGTTACCCCTGTACCACTGTCAGCTGCTGCAGGGTCTTTACCATACTTTTTTGTCCTGCAAGATTACATGGCCATTCTTCTATAGAATATATAAATCTGTTTGCATTTCATCATAAAATTTACTATTGTAGTTTAGAGATCCTCAGGGCCTAGCAAATGGCTTATGACCATTTTTAACTGTAAAATTCCTGCTTTACAAATTTCCTGAAATTTTTAACTCGTTGCTTTGTGCAACCATAATATAATTCAAGCCCCCACCATGTAGTTAGTATAGTCTGAGCTCACCACCAATATATCAATAATAGCCTGTTCCGTGTCCTGGTATTGGAACTATAGGAGCCGATTGTATTTCATTGCTTGTATTGGGAGCAGTACCAGTCTAGTATCTGTATTGTTGAGTGACAAACTTTCAATCATAACAAGTCACTTTAACTGTACTTCATGTTTATGCTAAAGACACCCAAATTAATCAGTTTTCCATGAGTTATTTGCTTGTTTGGTTTAATGGTTACATACCTCCTGATCAGTTATTCTTGTCTGATGTTCTTGTTGGGAAGTTAAACAGAAAAAATGTTGTTCATTCAGCAACCCAAAACTGTTTAATAAGAAAGCTTGGATGTCGTAGTAAGACTGAAATGAGCTTTGCTTTTCTCTCTCCCTTATTTCTTAGCTGGTCACAGCGTACAGGACGGTCCAGAGAGATAAAGAAAAAACACAGGTAATTTTCTTATGTGGACAGTGAACCAAATCAGCTGTTAAATTTTCTGCGCACACTAGATGATTTTTTGTATTCCGGCACAGGAATACAAGAATGTGGCTTTTTGAATGAAATTTGACTGTTGATACACACACATCACAGTTTGACCATTAACATTAATGAAATCTTCTATTCTTCTATTCTCATAGGCTATTCTCAGCCAGAGTCAGGACAAAGCCCTACGAAGAATAGGAGAGCTGAGAGAGGTATGCTAACATAGACCCAGGACTGGTACTAAAACACCTAACGTATCAATAGTGTAAATATGTAATTACCATGTAGCAGTAATTAGTGTAGTATATGATATTGTATCTTTAACAACTTTATTTTTATTTACAAGAAAAATTGTAACTGCGTGTATCACAGCAAGAAACAGCCCTGATTCAGCAAGAAACAGCCCTGATTTTTTTTTCTCCTCTATACATCGCTAGACATGTAACAGCATTCTGAATTTCCAGTCATTCTTGTCCTTGTCTGTGCCTTTTAGGAACTCCAGATGGATCAGCAAGCTAAGAAGCATTTGCAGGAGGAATTTGATGCCGTTCTAGAGGAAAAAGACCAGATGATCACTGTGTTGCAGACCCAAGTATGTGTTTATACCCGTGCATGTGAGTACTTGTTCTGATGCACAGTGCATGTTTTATGTGAGACTAATGCTTTGTCTCACAGGTGGCTTATATGAAGAAACGGTTGCAGAGTGTCCCTGGGACTTTGGTCTCAGAGAATGGAGAGGCCCAGACAACTGATGCTGCGGAGATGACCTCTGATCTACAAAGTCTTGCTCAAGGAGATTGTACTGAACTGAACGAAGGTATGTTCACCTGTAACTCTTGTACTAACACCCTTCTCCCAACACATGTATTCTGAAAATGTGGAAAGCATTTAAAATTTATATTTTGAGGCATCTAACAGTTCCTAAAGAAATGATGTCTACTTAATAAACACAAGTTTTTCTTTAATCCAGCTGGTGCTGTGCCTAAAATTGGTTGGGGCAGCTGGTAGCCTAGTGGTTAGGGCATTTGCCAGGTACCTCTGAGGTACCCTAAGCAAAGTGGGTGCCGTGTTCCTGGCTGCCCACTGCTTCACTTGGTGAATGGGTTTAAATGCAGAGGATGAATTTCGTGCAGTGTGTGCTGTGGTGTGTTTACGTATGACATAATGGTCACTTTCACGTCACTTTCATTTATGTGCAGCAGGGGTCAGAGGTGAGCCAGGCAGCACTATGGAAGCATTGCAGAAGCGAGTGCTGAGGCAGGAGACGCTGCTTAAGGGCTGCAAGGAGTTGATCCGCACCAGCAAAGAGCGCAACACACAGCTCAGCAGTGAGAATGAGGCTTTACAGCAGCAGCTGCAGGAGAGACTGCAGGAGCTGGAGAAGATGAAGGTATGCATCTACTCACTGTGGAAAATCACTGTAAACTATTCAATGGAAAGCTCTTTCAGTGGTATAGACAAACAAAGACAATTGTGTAGACCTGTGAAAAGAGCTTTCTCACATATGTACTCCCATCACTGATGATGTTGCCATCAAACAGTTCTGCAAGACACCATCAGATCGTCAAGACCAATTTTGAAGAGATAATGGTGTAATCACATATGTATACCCTTGTCTTCCATGGAGAGAAGCGGTGGGTTGAACACTGACGATGCTTTTGTTTTTATGATCAGTGATGCAGCATAATCCACTCTACAAGTACTTAGAGTTTGAGCTGTGGTGGTTGCATTCCACTTTATCTGAACTGCATTGCCAGAAGCCGCATGGTGTTTGGGTGGCTTTGAGTTTGATAAATCCCTGTTCTTTAAATAAAACAAGGCAGAATTTTAAATGTTTAGAATCAGAGCTTTGTGTTTGTCATTATAACAGAGAAAACGCCTCAACTTGTTCTTTGTTTGTTACATTTCGGTTTGCTGCTGCGTATATCATGAATTATGAATTGTCAGAATTATTTCTAATTGTTCTTTTATTCTTTATTGTTTAATAATTTGCATTACATTAACTGATGCACTGCCTCACTTGGAAACAGTGTTCTGATGCCTACATCCAGGCAGTATGTCTATTATGTAACTGAAAGAATATTATGCAGTTGTATGAATATTATATTTAACCAATTTATAGATTTTTTCAGAAAGGCTATTTCTGTAGTTTTGAGAAAAATGCGTATAATGTTGCTTGTTTTCAAGATTTTTATGCCAGTGGAATTAAAGAATTTAACTTGATAACATTATTTCCAAAAAAACAGAAATAGGTTAATTAATCTTTAAACGGTTTTAATATAACAAAAACTAGACAATATATTGAATACATTTACAATGACTTTGCTTGTCCAGTTATGATTCTACAGGGTTAGGGTAGAGGGTAATGAGAATGCTAGCTATGGTTTGTGGGGATTGTGTGTGGGTGTGAAGGAGGGCTGGGGCTACACTCTGTTGTAGAGAGCAGATATTAACAGTCCCCTTCTTAACAAGTGATTAGAACTACCATCACATTCTTTAAAATACTCATTCACCAGCTGACAACCACGAGTCCACGAAAGCCACCAGCAGCCCAACAAGGCTATAATTGTGGTCTGAGCGTTGGTTCCTTTGGTCTTATGGGTTGTGTAGGCAGCCTGTGTAAGTGTGTGTAAGTGTGTGTAAGTGTGTGTGTGTGTGTGTGTGTAGCCATAAAAGGTACCTGAAAAAGTTTAAAGAAACTGACCTTACTTGACCTTAAAGAAACTGAATATTGATTATTTTCCACCCCACCCCCTTCACACACACTTTTTAGGAGCTCCATACCGCAGAGAAGACCAAGTTGATCACACAATTGCGTGATGCCAAGAACCTGATTGAGCAGCTGGAGCAGGACAAGGTGAGAGAAATCACTGGCCTTTTGGCTTGACAGAGGTTAATATGTAGGGATTGACATAAATGGTATGCAAGTATGCACGCGCCGGATAAACAGTAAAATGCCCTAAAAATCAGTCTTCAAAGTGCAAACGCGCTCCTAATTTGAGTAACTTCGTACTGGATCTCTAATTACCACCAGGTAAACCCTAAAAAGAAAAATTACGTTTTAAAAATTGTTAAAAGGGTAATGTGTTTTGGGAGCATATTTTGGGGTATATTTACCGACATGCATTTGGGCATATTTTTACCACATCACAAATTCCGCCACAAATGTATAGAAAATAAGATAAAAGTGCTATAATGGTTTCAGCAACCATGGTAATTTGGGTGCGTACCAATTCATTCATGAAGGGTACTTATTAGAATATTAGAGCACCAAATGATGTCGACCCCTGCACATATGGCTTCTCCTATAGGCTCCGCTGTGTGTGTTTGCCATACAGGTGTGTGTATGAGTGAGAATGAGAGAAGAGAAACTATATACAGTGGTACCTTGACTTATGAGTTTAATTTGTTCGGTGACTGAGCTCGTAACTCAAATCTCGTATGTCAAATCAGTTTTCCCTATTGAAATAAATTGAAATGCCTTTTATCCGTTCCAAACCTCCGAAAAACCACACAGCACTTCCATCTGCAGGTGGTTTTGTTACAAACCTGTCCACTGTGGTCTGTTTCCTCTCTTTCGGAATGGTTCTGAAATGAGTTATTCAAGTGTTATTAAGTAGCGCTGTTGCACGCCCAGTTGCAACTTTTTCTGGGTGTTTCTTTTGAATAAAGTCTGAAAGTTTCTCTCTCATTTCCTTTCTCATCATATATTTCCTGCAAAACCTCCATGTGCTGCTGCATCTGTAGCTCCGTTAACTCCTCCGTTGTCAGTTCCTCCGAGTGCTCCTCGATGAGCTTGTTGATGTCGCCTTCATCCGTGTCCAGGCCCGTGGACTTACCAACGAATACAATCTCCTCCATCACTGCCGATATCGAGTCTTTTGATATTTTTTTTTTCTTTAATTCGAGGCACATCATCCGCGTAATCTTCTCAGCACGGTCCTTCACATCCACTTTCTTTGGACACAAGATAGTAAAAATACATTTTGGCAAAATAACTGCAAATGCTAATACAACACTGATGCTTCTGCTGCGAGTTAACCGAGATGCTGGGCGGATCTTGCGGCGTTTACTGCGCCAGCTAGTGGTGGGGTATCTGAAGCTGGGTCTAGGTAAAGACATCTACCTCAGCTTCAGAAAACAGGCTGCTAATTGTAAATTCCCGGGAACGCAGTTTTCTTGTTGATATAAGTTATTGGTCTAACACTTGTTGGCCAGTGTCATCTGCCTTCGTATGTAAATGTAACAAGATTCAAGGAGTTTTACATTTTCTTTTGACCCATCATAAAAAGGTTGACATTTGATTCCAAACAGTACAAAAAACCTGGTTTTCGCTTTCTTTTATTTATTCAAGCCACTTACTTATGCTTGCTCCTTTCTAATCTTGTTGTATAGGGAATGGTTATTGCGGAGACAAAGCGGCAGATGCATGAGACTTTGGAGATGAAAGAGGACGAGATTGCTGATCTGCGCTCCCGGGTCCAGAAGACTGTGGCCCAGAAAGAGGAGCTTCAGGAGCAGAAAGAGAAAGCTGAGAAAGCCGGTAAGTAAACACTCCATGTTGGGAGTGTGCTGTGTAATTACTCCTTGTACACGTTTATTATAAAGTCTTGTGTAATCTCAATCTCTACCTAGCATTTGAAGAGCTGGAACGAGCCTTGGGTGTGGCCCAGCGAGCAGAGGAGGCGCGGCGGCAGCTGCAGGCTCACGTTGAGGAACAGATAAAGCAAGTGGAGCAGGCAAGTGAAGAGGAGAGGAAGAATCTGCAACAAGAGCTCAGCAGAGTGAAGCAAGAAGTGGTAACCATTATGAAGGTTAGTTTAACATACCTACCATATGTTCAGTACTCTGTAAGTACTCTTAAGTTTTCCAAATCTTGTTGAATTTTAGCTTAGTTTTCAGTGTGAGCACACTACGCCCTAAAATCGAGCGCAATTTCGGACATAATCTAACTGCAGTAAATTGCTTGCAACAGGATAGTTTTTATGGTAAGGACTTAGGACCACCGCATAAATCTTATGTGAAGCACTAGATACAAAGGAGCTATGAAAAACAACTACAAGCAACACTACGATCATGATGATGAGCCTTTACTTGTCACACTGTTACATGCAGCTTACCACCCAGCTCTAAGTGTGATTCACTAATTCAAAAGTGACTGAAAGCAGGTCAAATAACTGCTCAGTCTTTCTGCATATATCAGACAATGAACAAGTTCACTTTCATTCATCAGGACTACTGAATCTTTAATACATTTAAACAGGGTTAACTGGCTCATCTTAACTGTAATTCAAAGAAGGTGACACATTTTCTTTATTCAATCACTGGCCAGTTCCTTGAAAATGTAATGTAGAACACCAGTGTACATGAAAACACAGATCACCTTTATAATATACCTAGTACTAGATTTTCTTCCAGCATTTATTAACAGATGATGTTAATAAAGTTAATAGGGATTGAACAGTGATATTTTGTCTTGTATCACCTTTTCAGAAATCAACAGAAGACAGGATAGCAGAAATTGAACAGCTGCATTCAGAGGCTTTAGCTGACAAAGACAAGGAAATGAGCGCTGAAATAAAACATGCAGTGGTATGTTTTGTTCTGTTTCTACTTCTTTAAAGGGGACATATTATCAAAACTCCAGTTATAAAAGGTCTGTGGGCTACAAAACATGTTCATGAAGTTCTTTGCACAAAATCACGCTCACATAAAGAGATTCACCAGCTTTATTCTCCACAGGTCCCTTTCAAAGCGAGCCTTTCATGCATATAAGCTGTTGCTGGCCACGTCCCAGCCACCCCATGCTCCACCCACCCCTTACGCTGCTCGTTTGTCACGTGCAAAACTAAATAAACAAATTAGTTCATACTTAACTGCGATAGAAACACAAAAGTCATTATTTGAAAGTTCTTCCATCTCCCTCATCTGCTGACTCGTCCCAGACAGCAGGTCCAGATCCTCCATGACGCTAAAGATAGCCCCTTATTCACAGATACTTATTCAGTTCTTCAGTTTTCTGTGTCTGGAAGAAAGTGCAGGATTTGTGCTCATCTTTACAGCAGCAACACAACTCTTCCTGAGTGACTCGCCTCTGCCTGTAGACACAGCGCTCGGTTTCTCCGTGCTCTAACACCAGCAGACAACATGGAGGATCTTCAGCTAATCTGGTGTTGGGGCGCAGCGGAGTATGCCGTACCGTATACGTTCACAGGAACAAAATGCACATTTTACGCCTTCATCGGTGTATTTTCACACCAGTTTCTTTGCCTTAACCAATAGTGGAGGTTGTTTTATTGTGTTTTGAGTGAATATTGGACAGCTGGGCGGAGCCAGCTTTTGCCACTGCAGTGGTCAGGCACGTCTGAATTCAGGATACATTAAACACAAGCATATTTACAATCCAGCATTTCACCCTGTGTTGCTGTTTGAACATAAGTTTATAGATTTTTTCTCTGGCACATATAACTTCAGAGTCTTCGCTTTGAAATGAGTCCAACCGCAAACAAAATAATTATTTTTGAGCTTTTAAATTTGGGAGCTGCAAAGACCCAAGATGTCTGCTGAAAGGTGTGACAAGCAACAGGCTAATAGGTGGGGTCTCAACAGATGACGGGCAGTTCTATGCAAAATCTATGCAAAGTGGGATGTCGCACTAGGCCAGCCGTCCAAAAGGGACCAAAACTGTGAAAAATAAAGCTGGTGAATCTCTGTGAGAGTGATTTTCAGTTAAAAAATTTCATGAATATGTTTTGTAGCCCATAGACCTTTTTATAACTAAAGTGAGTTTTGCATAATAGGTCCCCTTTAATTAATTACAACAACTGTACGTTGATACTACATTAACTGAACATGAAACTGTGTATATGGGACAATTTTATTACATTAACATGATGTTCACTGTTAAGGAACATTGTCGAGAAGAGCTGTTAAAAGCAGCTCAGGAGAAGGAACAGCAGGCTTCTCTGGCTCTGGAGGAAGCAGAACTGCAGAAAGCAGCCCTGCAGGCAGAGAACGAGGCCAAAATCAAAGATCTCCTACTAGAGCTGGAGAGTGCAAGAACTGTGAGTTTATTTATTCCCTTCCTAACAAGTCTTATCTGAGAACGCCATGTTGCGGTATCCTTTCATCACCAAATGACCCTGCCCAGATAAAATACAAAATCAATCACACTCTTTTAATAACACTTTTATTTTCAATCACATCCACATTAGAGCTCAGTCGTTTTTTTCCTTTTGTTTTAGAAAATTCTTCAGCTGGAGAGTAAGTGCATACAAGAGGATACTACCAATTCAGATCAGCTCTCGGCAGAATTTGAAAAAACAAGGAAGGGAGATGAAACCGAGATAGAGGAGAAGCAGGAGCAGGGAAGATTGGAAGAAGAACAGATAAAGGTTTTGAAGCAACAGCATTCCAGTGCTGTTAAAGAATTGACACAGGAACACGAAGCCATGCTGAAAGACAAAGAAGCAGAGTTTTGTGCTCGTTTTGAAGATATGAACCAAAAGACACTGCAGAAACTGGATGTCAAGCAGGCTGAACTGGACGCCCTGTCATCTGAACTGAGTGAATCACAGAAGAGTAAACAAGAGCTAGAGGGGAAGCTTACAGTCATTGAAGCTGGTAACAGTGCAGCTATGCAGGAGTTTGTAAGAGTGAAGGAGGAACATCAGGCTGAGGTTGAAGGCATAAATCAGCAACATGAGCAATCACTTCATAAAGTACAGAGCACTCTGGAAGAAGAGGTTAATCAACTGAAGTTGGTGTTGGAAGAGAAAAATAAAGAACTTGAAGAACGTCTTCTCAGGGAAAACAATCTGGAGCTAGATTTGAAAAAGACTCAGCAGCATGTTGAGGCACAGTTAATAGAAATGGAAAATTTGAGGCATATGGCGCAAAGTGAAAAGATGGCAGTTGTTCAGGCCAGCGCCCCCCTTAATTCTCTAAAAGAGGAACTGAAACAGTCCAAGGATCTCATGGAAGAGCTACAGAAGCTTCTTGAAGAAAGCAATAATGACTGTCAGCAGAAAGCGGATATTGTCCAACAGAAGACCACTGAAAATGAGGAACTACAACAGAGGGTACAGAAAGCCATCAGTGACCTGTCTGAAAAAGAAAAGTCGCATAGGGAAACGTGCCAAGAGATGGAGAAGGAGCAGAATAATTTAAAGAAATTACTAGACGTAGAAAGAAGTTCGTATGAGAAAAGAGTGGAAAGCCTAAAAAACGAAATAGACAGCAAATTGAAATGCCAGCAGACTAAGATGGAAAGGGTCAAACAGGTAAATAAAGAAATGCTGGAGAAATTTAAGAAAAAGCTTAATGAACATGAAGAAAATGCCAAAGCGGAGCTAGTTAAGAAGGACAAAGAACTTTGGAAGAAAGACCAACAGCTTGAGACGGCCCAGGCAAGCTCAGAAGGCCTTAGCAGTGCTTTATCTGATTTGGAGGCAAATTATAAAGAGCAGATAGAGAAGCTTACAGAAACCCACAAGCATGAGCAAGAGGACCTTGTAGGACTCTGGCAAGAAAAACTAAGGCAGCAGAATGAAGAGATGCAGGAGAAGCATGCTTTTGTTTTTCGAGAGAACGTGAACAAATTGGATGAAATCTCTCAACAGCTTTTAGGCAGCAGGGAGGAGAAGGAGCAAGTGGAACTGGTGTTAAAAAACCTTAGGGAAGAACTTGCAATGAGAGAAACCACTGTAATGAAACTTCAAGCAGAGCTCAGGGAAGCTGCAGTCAAGCTGGAAAATCTGTCTGAAGGAGAGGAAATCCTCAAAAAGCAGATAGAGACTCTAGAGAAAAATCTAAACCAGGCTTTGACTGAAAAGAATCACTTTCAGGATCAACTCAGAAAGGCTGAAGAGACCAGTAAAGAAAGATTACAAGCCTTGTCTGAAGAGCTAGAAGACACACGTATCAAACTCAAGGTGCTTAAAGATTCCACATGTAAGGAAGGTGAGGACCTGCAGAGGATCATTGAAGTGAAAGCTAGTGAACTTCAAACAAAGGAGAACGATTTTCAGTCACAAATCTGTGCAATAAGTAAGAAGCTGGAGCAGCACTGTGAAGGTGCAAAGGCAATATTAAATGGTTATTCGGATGATTTGTGCAATAAAGTGGAGGCCAAATTCAGTGAGCTACAAAGTAAGGTTATACATAATCAAAATAAAGTGTCTCAACTTAGAAATATCGTTTTAGCTAAGAATGACAAAATCTGTACTTTAGAGAGAGAACTTCAGCAAGCCATTGAGGAGCGCAAAAACCTTACGAGGTCCCTTGACCAGATGACTCTTGAGCTAAACGGCAGTTCAGAAAGCCTGAAAGTCTTAACAGAAGAGAATAGGTCTTTGCAAAAAGATAATAACAATTATTCCCAAGTACTTTCTGAGAAAGTCTTTTGTATAGAGAAACTTGACGAAGAAAACAAAAACATATCAGAAAAACTTAAAGCAAATATTTTGCATATCAGCAATTTGGAGGCTACTGTGGAGGACCTGAAGACCCAGTTTGCAAGTAGCATCACTGAAAAGGACGAAGCCATATCTCTGCTGAATCAGCAGCATAACGATGAGAAGGAAAGTCTCAAATGCCAAATTGAGGCGACTGAAAAAGAAAAGAGTTTAGCTCTAGAACAGGTGGACACTCTCAGGAATAAGATGTCTGAGCTAAAAAGGAAAGCGGAGTCCAAGTTCATACAGAACCACAACGCTCTCAAATCTCTCCAGGCTAAGATGGAGGACCTGGAGAGACAGATAGCAGAAAAAGATGCGCACCTTCAAAGGCTCACCGCCAGCCTTGACAATCAGTCCATCAGTAAGTCAGAGATGGACCAAGTGCTGAGTGAGAAAGAGCAGAGGGTAAGTGCCTTGACCATAGAGCTGGAAAACTGCACAAGGAGAATCAGTGAGCTAGAGGAACATCTCGACCTGCAGACAAAAGAACGAGACCAACTAGCCGCTGAATTACAGCAGCAAAATAATATGAGGGACAGACAGAAGACAGAGCTGACCCAACAACTCCAGCAAGCCCAGCAACAAAACAGTAATCTTGAACAGGAAACTGAAGGAAAGCTTCAGTCTTTAGAGAGAGAGATCCAAAATGCCAGGAAGCAACTGGATATTCAACAGATAGACTTTCAGAAGGAAAGTGCTGATCTTTTGAAGGCAAAAAACGAGGCTTTGAAGGCAGCTGAGGAGAATGCACTCAAAGTAGCTGAACTGAAGAAAAAAGCTGAGCAAAAAATTGGCATGATTCGTAAACAACTGACCTCACAGATTGAGGAGAGGGAACAGGTCATCAAGGATATTCAAGCACAGCTGGAAGACGTCAAGGAGAAGCAAAATGAAAGGGAAAAGCAGATGATGAATTTAAGGGAGAGTGAGAAGGTAATGGAGGAGGCCATGAGTAACCTGAGGGATGAGCACACAAAGCATCTGGAGCAAGTGCGTGATGCGGAATTACAGCGAGAGATTTCTTTGCAAACTTTGAAGGACATGTACGAGGAGAAATTGGAAGGCCTTCATAAAGAGGTGGCCTCCAAAGATGAGTTGGCTGCAGCAGTTAGAGAAAGAGAGGAAGCGGCCCTTTCAAGGGTTGAGGAGCTAGAGACCAGACTTAAGGAATCTGAAGAACAGCTTACTGTCCAACAAGTTGCGATCAGCAAGCTTGAAGCAGAGCTCTTGGAACAGACTGCATTGGTTCAGGAGCTTCAGAAGATGTGTTTGACTCTCCAGGACCAGGTTAAGGAGAAAGAGACTAGTGCTGTACAAAGGGAAGAATGTTCTAGAGAGCAGACTAACAATTTCTTAAAAATGGAGCCTGAGGGATTTGTTGTGATGGAGGAAAAGGACACAAATTGGAAGAGTGACAAGGAGGCCTTGGTGGAAGAATATGAGCTGAAGATTCGTGAACTCAATAGGAGACTAGAAGAAAAAGAGGAGCAGCTAGAAGTCCAAAAGAGCTTTCAAAAGCAACTCGCAGAGACAGACGGTGACGGTCAGTCGGATGCATCCAAGGGTTCTGAGGAGGATCTACAGAGAAAACTGATGGATGCTGAGAACGAGAAGCAGAAAATGAAAAAGGATTATGCGCGGCTACAGAAAGATCTTCGCTCACTGAGGAAAGAACATGACAATGAGTTGGAATACCTGAGGAAAGAAATGGCAGACGACAGCGAAAACAAACTGAAGTAGGTTCCCTTTTTATTGTTATTGTTTTGAAAAACAATGGTTTACTCAACTATTAAAGCATATCTTCTACAAAATAACCACTGATTGAAACTGCTCACTATATATTGACAGGCTTGAAATTGAAGATATGGAAATGAAACACAACTCTGCTATTAAGCAGTTAATGAGGGAGTTCAACACCCAAATGGCTCTGAAAGAGAAAGAGCTTGAGGCTTCAGTAAAGGAGGCTATTGGTAAGGGCAGCATTTGGAACTTTTTCCTGATCCCGAATTCCCAGACCTTCATTTATCCAGCTTAAATTAACAGTATTAATTCAGACGTTAGGGTTGAGATCTGTTTGACCTTAAATGTATCCTCTCTTTACCTCCATACAGAAAAAGCCCAAACAGTAGAAGCACAACTAATGGAAAGCCATAGAGATGAGGCGAGTCAACTCCAAAAGATAATTGCTCAAAAAGACGATGATCTCAACAGGACTGTCCAACGTTATGAGCAAGTCATTCAGGTGGTGTGCAGTATATTACTACAGTGATATTTCTACAATGATAGTCACATACTAAGAGTTTATGGGGCAGCTGGTAGCCTAGTGGTTAGGGCAATCGCCCTGCGATCAGAAAGTCCAGGTTTGATTCCCAAGACCGCTAGGCACCTCTCCCCGGGCGCCGTGTTCCTGGCTGCCCCCTGCTTCACTTGGTGAATGGGTTAAATGCTGAGGTTGAATTCCGGGCTGTTCACACTGTGTGCTGTGGTGTGTTCACGTATGACCGAATGATCACTTTCACTTCACTAAAATATATTGTGTCCATTATCAAGATGCTGCTGAAATTCAGTGGATTCTTAAAAGACATTTTCTTGTACTAGCATTGCTTTTCAGTTCATAATTGCATCATCAGGAAACCATTATCCCATGCAGCCCCCTCCTGTTGCTCCCCACAGAGCCATGTTTTATGATTCATACCTCCAGGACTTTAAAGTCCACATTTAACGTTGTGATAGGCAAAAGTATTTGTCGGTGTAATTTGCCAAATTGTTCATTTGTTGTCAGTTTTCTCAAGTATAATGTAAAACAAGTTTCTGTATTTAAAGACAATTTCTAATGGACCTGGGCATTGAAATTGCAGAATCGTGAAGAAGAGATGGGTACTCGTGTGTGGGAGGTACAGAAAGAGCTGGAGGAGTTGCAGCAGAGGAGTCTCAGCGGTCCTCAGGTATGTGGTAGAGGTTCCCATGACCACTACCAGATGCAGCCTTTTACCTCCTCATAAAATGTACAGTTAGGTTCTATCACCTAAGGACAACTCAGTAAGAAGTATTCTGACAAAATATAGCAGAATTCTTACTTAAACAAAAGGCTGCTTTCCAAAACGTGCTGTGGTTCTCTCTTTTGAAACGTTGATAAGAGACAAGATGTAAAATTCCTGTCTTCAGTTAACTCCCCAGAGAGCACCCAAGACTGGCAGATTTATGTTGCTTGTGAATCTGGGGTCAATACATTTTGAAGTCAGAAAGCAAGGGATGGAAGATCTCTTCCCATATGTGTTGGTGCAGTTTCAGTTTTTTTTCACTCTTACTGACACGGGAATAAAGCAGTGAGGCTCTGGTTCCCATACCACATTCTTCTAGGTTGATGTCATCTCTTTGTTACACATGCACATACACAGTCAAGATAGGTCTGTTTCCTGACTACTCTGTAGTCGTCATGTAGATTCACTCACATTTGGAGTGTAAATATATCAGTAGCACCATGTTTAATTTCAATTCTATTAGTGTCATACACATTCACACTATTCTACTTAAACCTTAAGAAAACTTTAATAATAATAATAACTATTATAATTATTTTTTATAGCTGAATTTGGTGTATCTTTTCCTACAGTTATTGAAAGATGGGCAGAGTTTCAACACCAAAACATCCGTAAATATCAAGTTCCGTGCACGTGTACACGGCTTATTGATCAGTTGATCAGGGGTCAAGTATCAGTTGCTTAAAATTGGTTAAGTTGCCTCTGTAATGGTTGAGGATGGTAATTTAAAATGTGTTTGGAGAGAGACACTGTTATGTCAAAGGCAAGGAGGCCTAAAAGTGGACAAAAGTGCAGAAACAGAAATGTGGAGAAAACAACACAGAGCAAAACACACAGCAGACTCATAAAACCGACTTAGACACTAAAACTAAGGTCTGTTATGGTGTGGTTTGATTTTAAAAAATCAGCCTGTGAGCATAGCTACAAGCGCTGTTCTTAACCATAAATGGCTTGGTAAGAGCCCTAAAGCTTAGCGAAGACACCTTGAGAGAAACCAAGATTCAAAAGGGAAAACCCTTCTCCTCTGATCGACACAGAGAGTGAGAAAGAGTCTGTCTATGGAGACTAACAATAGAAGGCTTTTTTGTACAGACATAATCACTGCAGTACAGATTGGCCATCTATGGCTAACAGAGTAGTTATAGTCAGTAGAGGTAGTTTATGTTGGAGTCTAAGTTAGAAGTTATTTGTGTGTCTCTGAGCCACAGGAACAACAGTCTCCACCAAAGAGATAGTTGTTAAAGAATTGCTTAGATGAATCATGAAGTACTTCTTATTTGTAATTTGTATGGATTTCAGTATAACACCTCACTTTTACACAGAACAGCAGTCGTGAATTCAGATTATTTTCTGAGAACCGAACTGTATTACCGCCATCAGTCCAGTGGTGGCAGTAATACACTGAGCAGTTGTCAACCACCATAAAAGAAGCTGCTGCAGCATGTAGCATGACTGCTCTGTGTCTTGTCCTCATTTTTGAGTGTTTTAACCCCCCTCCCCCCATTATCAACAGTTATCTCAGTTTATTTAGTATTAGTAAAGTTGACTTACTTGTCCGAGGTTAGTAGCCGAGCTGAGAGTTGGTACTGCGCGTTTCCAAAGAAAATAACATTAACCTACTGGTTCTTCAGAGGCTTGCATGGACTAAAAAAAATACATTTGTGCTCATTTGTACATCTATTTAGGGTTTACACTATAAAATTTGTATTTTTAGGTGTTTTTTTAAAAACAAAAACACTACGTTTTTTCAATATACGCAGGTTCTCTTGGAACACAACCCCCGAACATAATAGCGGGGGATTACTGAACTTAAATGTTATAGCATTGTTACATCATGCCAAAGTTTTATAAGCTATTCCCTCTTGTTTTTCAGGGTCTTGAGGAACTGCAGGTCAGTTTGTTTTTCTTTTATTCTTAGTTTTTAGGACCCTACTTTAAAATTGGATTTCTTTTGTTTAGCACTTGAAACAGTTTAGGAAAAGCAATCACTAGTCAGTCTGTGAGTTCTTTGCTGTGTGAAGTCCATATAAAAGTGCTGCTGCTGCTGTCAGTTTAAACAGTTCTGTCTCTGCTTCTCTTGTCTCAACCATCTCATCTTACCATACTCAGGTCCATATTGCTGAGAAAACCACCTTGCTGAGTGAAGCCAGATTGAAGGAGCAGGAGTACCAAGATAAGGTGAGCATAACGGTCCCAGCATATTTCCTATCCACTATGTGTTTCCTAGATTTCCTTCACCCTCCTGGTTGTATATGACCAAATCCATCTTGAGCAGGGGGCGGGACTGCGTGTTGTGATATGCCCTCATCCACATTGAAGGATGACCCTTAAATTTGCCTTAAATCTAAATGTTAAATATGAAAAATATATCTTGCACTCTAAATGTGAAACTCTACAGTTAGATAGGGCTCGGTGATCCCTTTCCAATGACCCCTCGAAAACCGTTATTAGCTAGTTTTCAGCTGTGGCTGTGGCGCCTGTTTAGTGAGCATAGTGTGCATCGTTCCGCACTGCGTTTTCTGGCCGATTTCAGAGAACCATTTGGTGCGAGTCACAGCACCTGAGTCCAAGTCAAGTCTCAAGTTGCTGAGGGAAGTCAAAAGTCAAGTCACAAGTCTGTTTGTGCAACTTAAGTGCGACTCGAGTCTCTGGTTGCAAGTCAAGCACAGTAGTAGTGCTTTTATGTAAAACATGTTTAATTGTTATACCTACTGTGTGATGCAGTTATTACTTAATAAAGTTAATTGTTTACCTTAATTAATAACTACTTAACAGAGTTATGGTTCTTTTTTCCAGATTCATACCCTAGAAGACAAGATACGAAGTGCTTTTAAAAGCTCAGTGGTAACCCACCTAGGAAGTACATATAAAGGTGAGTAACCCTGCCTGTTTTGTAGGGGTTTATTATAGGACTGACATGTAGTTTTTGTTTTCACCAGTATGCCATCCATTACTAAGAGGTGCTTCATGAACCCAACTTAGCAAAACTATGGAATCAGTGCCCGCAGTCTTGCAGAGAGGAGTGTACACCAATACTTTACGATCAATCAGCCATCTCCGTTACACACATGCACCCTTGAAGCTAAAAAACATGGAGATTTGGTGCCATACATTTTGGAGGTGGAGTGCAAGACTGGTCATGGCCTGAAAATTAACCTATTCATGGACCTCTCCTGCTGGTGTAATAAAGAGAATTGACTGTCAGAGTGGGAGGGGTGCAAGGGGTTCAAAACCTCATCTCTGGATTTAATGCTTTCCACAGGCTCTCCAGTTCCCACACAAAATCTGGATTGTTTAAAACCGTGGTCACATATGTAGAAAACCTTACTCGCCTGTTGTATCCAGTTTAAAAAAAAAAAGTATTTAGTAATCGAAAGAAATATATATATATATTCGTGCTGGGCCGTTTTATCGCGTGGGCGGGGGGGATTAACAGCGTTAACAAAAAATTAATCTATGCCCACCTCTAATATATATATGTTGTTTGTGTGTGTGAGACAACAGGTCAAAATCATCAGACATACGTTTCTGTGGGTTCTGTAGTGTTTTTCATGCTGATTTCAGATCTGTGTTTAGTTTTTCCTACACATACAGTGTTTGTGATGAAGCTAGTTCTATACTGCCTGATATTATATGGTATAATATATGGTATAATTATCATATAATAATCATATGCTGAGCATATTTGAAGAAACAGTGGTAGCTGACTGACACTGATCATTATATCTGTGCCACGGTGAGGCCTGTCTGACTTCACACTGAAAATATTGAAACAGTTCTTGATTGGTGCTGCACTTTAATAAAAACCGTCTTTTGCAGATCTAATATTACTCATCATAAAAAAAAATTTGGTCTGAAATCAGCATGAAAAACTGGTTTGGAAAAATGTGTTGTGGTTTCTGATGATTACAAAGAAACTGTTGACCTGTGTTATGATTTATAGTTAATTCAGTGTTACTAAAACACATTTTAAGATCCTTTTGTAATACATAGGTAACATGAAACAAGCATTGATACTCTGGTTTTGTATTTAATACATTGAAATTGAATATATCCTATTATCCGCATTGCTCTTTGTACTTAAACAAAATGTGTATATTCCTAAGCATAAACAAATGTGTATAAACTGCATAATACACTTTTTTTTCTTTTTTTTTTTGCTGATTCTTCCTACAGCCATAAGCCCCACTCTATCACAAATAAGCATAAACAGGCTGAAACATTCTTTCCAATGGATATAGAATGGTTTAAAATGGTCCAGAAAAATTTTATGTGACTGTTTTGGTACATAAAACCACATTATAGGTTGATCAAATAAAATAAATAGGTATAAATAGGTTTTCTGTGAATGGACTGGAAATTAAATAACAAAAACAACATTTTCCGAATACTTATTGTTATATACTTATAGATATTTATAGAATACTTATAGAATATGGCAAGCATGTAAAATAAATGCAGATTTTCTTTACGAACTAAGGTTTCTATTTGGGATTATAGAAAAAATATTTTGCGAAACAAACCACCCCTAAGACTTCACAGGCATAATTATTTAACCTCTACCCATCATCTTGAAACGATATCCTTGACACTTAAAATGACTTCTTACCTACATTTAAATAAACTTGTAACTTCGCAAATAATGAATTACAGGGTTAGCAAGGAAGCACTGTAGAAATGAGTGTTTGACCCCGTTGTGGAAAGCGTGAAAGTGTTGTGGTTGACAGTGTGTGGTACATACCTGGTGGGTTATTTCTCATCATAATTTGGATAAATAGTTTTTTCTTCTATTAACACTTTTAAGAATGTGCTAATGGCTGCACTAAAGATGTAATAGCGTATACCGTGTTCTCTGGTTATAGAAAGGTCTGTGAAAGTGGTGTGTGTGTCTCAGGTTTCCTGCCATCCCCTGCTGTGTCAGTAATTCAGACAAGCCGGCATCGGGTCACTTCGGTGGGCCATCTTATTTATGACTGCCTCCTTTATCTATGCATCCTGATCAAAGGCTCGTCTGGCTTGTCCTGCCCTTTAGATTGTGTTTGGCACATCAGAGAGCCACTAGGGTTACCTGCTTGCTGTTCATTTGATATTCCAGAAAAACTAAAAGCTGCCTGCCGCAGGTTGTTTATAAATAATATTTATTCTGTCCATTCATTTTCTAGTTGGGACTGTATGGAACACTTTTTTAATCCCTTTTTGTGAATAGCTATTGCTATAGAATGGAAAGTGAGGCTATGTGCAGTTAAAAAAAAACAAAAAACAATTACGTGTTCCACATCATTGCTTTCTGTACATTTTGTTTCATTGTGGATTTTTATCATTTAGAAATCTAATATACTTTTCCTCTCCTTGAATAACATTCATTGTTTCCACCAGTGGTAGTGAAATCTGTCCACACATAACCCATTTAAAGGACTCTGTGTTCCCTAGTTGATTTACGGTCAGAATGTCTCGTGTCACTCCCCTCTGTCAGGAAAAAGGAAAAAGTGCAAATGGTACCCACCCGAATAAACTGACACTACTTTGTATTTCAGCAGCAATGTTCTTTTTTTTCATGTTATCAAAAACGGTGTGCCTAACTAGCATGACTGGGGCTCTGACACGCCTTGACGTCCTGCTGATTTACCGACTGATTATTGCTATGCAGAGGTGTTTGTGTGAAAGCAAAAGAGAAAGAGAGACCTTTTGTGCGCTGTGAGCAACCCTACAGCCTCTAAGTATTTATGTATATCCTGTCTATAAATTGCATTCACCAGCCCCTGTATCTAAACAAAAGCACCCACTGATCCCCTTTTCCATCTGTTCCTACACTGACCAATGTCCTCTCGATTTAAATTGCTGGTATTGAGGTAATGTAGGCCAAGCAGAATGAGGTTTTCATGTTCGTAAGGCTGTCCACTGCATGCTCTGGTTGTAATTAGGTCCCTGATAGAGCAGTGTGTAGTAGAAGCAGGAGCCCGAGGGCAGAGACAGAGAGGGAGCTGTTGGAGGAGTTTACAGGCTGCCTGTTAATCTCTAACTACCAGCGGATGTTTTCCAATAACACTGTACTGAGTGTTACATATTCAGGACTAGTTGATATGCTTTACTGATAATGACCGAATCTCATTTTCTTCCAGAACCCTCACACCACAATGCCGATTCCCTTTCTGAGGCCACGGAGTTCGAGTACCTGCGAAAGGTCATGTTTGAGTATATGATGGGACGAGAGACAAAGGTGTGTTTATATTAAGGATCCTGTAGGATCTTTTTCTTGATCCTTCGAAGGAATGATTTTTGAAGATAAATATTAGAATATGCGGTGGGATTGGAATTATGGCCAATATGTTCATTAGCTCTGATCATTTGCTACATGTAATATGGAATATTGAAATTAGCCAATCCGAGAGCATTATTAATTTCTCCTTGCTGCTGATTGGCTGCTGCCCTTTAACACATCTCTGGCAGAGGCAGTCCAGCATTCCCACATCAGAACAGTCTCCCATGTGGAGCTGTCTTGAGTGTTCTAGTGTTTTTTTGCTTTGTTCTTCTTAAAGCCCTGTATATTTATTACAATTAATGAATTTATTACTGTATTTACCTGCTTATACCAAAGAAAATGACAGCGTGAATTTCAGTGCAGTGTGAATATATAGGGGTTACATAACTTTTACATTCTAGCACTGTGGGAGACAGCAGTTCAGTGTACACTGTATAGTATATATGGGTTTACCATTACATTTTATTAAGGGTAAAGAAAATGAAATTAAAATGTTTTGGGAGCATTTTAGGGTTTACACTATACATAGCCATTTTAGGATTTTTCACAATTTCACAAATTCACGTTTTTTCACAATTGGTGGGCACTTCTGGAATGTAACCCCTGCAAATGTCTGAGTTTACCGTTTACCCATTCTCTGAATGGGTTAATGGGTTTAAATGCTCAGAAACATTTCACATTGTTCACAGTGTGTTTGCGGGGTCACTTTACTTTTCTTTATATTACTTTGGGGGTTTTTTTTCTATTTTTCTTGTGAAAGAACTATATAATCTTATGTACAGTATACTTGTAGCAACAGTTACACGTCTACCCTTCTGTTTTGAAATCACAAAGTTGATTATATTCTCTGCACTATACAAGGAAGGATGTTTGAGCTGGCAACCAGAATGGAAAAAGTCTTCTACCATGTCAGAACCCCACACAAAGACCACACTATGTAGTAAGAGCCTAAATAACGACTCTTGTCCATTTAGTCCAAGCTAATTAACAGCTAAGTTGACGGGACCCTAAAGCCAGAGGGGAAACCTTGGGTTAACAATAAACAGTTGGTGGCCTTATGATGTCACACTAGGCCTCCCTGTGGGGGAGGATGTCCGGCAGCCGACCAGGTGGGGCATTTTTGTCACATGATGCAGCCATTTTATTACCAGAGCTACAGCGTAGCGGTAGCACTGGTCCTGATTAGCGTTACATTTATAAGCTTGAAAGTACACACTGGCAGATGGGTCTGGAGCTGATTACACAGCATGTGGCAGATAATGAGTTTTTTTTTTTGCTTTGCGTGGTTTAATTGTTCACAGTGAGTCTGAGGGAGTATGCAAGGGCTCATGGACCCTCTGCTCAGTGATTTAATGTTTTCAGTCCTCTCCTTCCCTAATAATCCAGTCCTCCTACATTCCTTCGATATGATCCAGACTATTATGTAGGACATCGTGTATATAGGCTTTGAACAGTTTTATTCTGAGGAACATGTTCTGCATTCATTCATGTCCTAGATCAGTGGTTCCCAACCTGGGGTCTGGGCCCCCATTAGGGAGCGCTAGAGATCGCAGGGGGTGCACACAACAAGATCACTGATCTGTCAATTCCTTTAGACCATTATTGTTAAACATTTTCCTGTTCTTAGGAAACAAGCACGTCATTATTTATTGCGTACTTGTTTTTTGCAGTGAAATGTCAGTATAAAGTGTTGGTATGTTGTCACTTGTGCTGTGTGTCACAACAGCCTTCTCTAAGCCAAGGAAACGTCATTTGAATGGAAGTGCTCTGTGTTTCAAAATCGTATCACAGTAGTGATTAAAAATCAGAAGCCTGTAGGTTAGGGAGGTTGTTGGTTCAAATCTCATGACTGCCAGTTGCACCACTGAGGTACCCTTGAGCAAGGTACCATCCCCCACACACTGCTCCCTGCGTGCTGCTTCACTTGGTGAATGGGTTAAATGCAGAGACAGAATTTCACACTGTGTGCTGTTGTGTGTTCACACTTGACTATAAGACTCAACTTTTACTTTTGGTCATTTGTTCACAGACTATGGCGAAAGTCATAACTTCCATGCTTAAGTTTCCACCAGAACAGGCGCAGAAAGTTCTGGACCGTGAGGACACCAGAGTAATGGTAAACTCCATTTAAAAAATTTTTTTTCTTCTGCATTTTTTAAATCATGGAATTCCCTGTTGTAGTCTCTCTAGGCAGCTGTGAAATAACCATTTAGATTTGGGGAATATGACACTATTTATTAGTATCTGGATTGATTATCACTAACTTTTGTAGGTTTTTTAGTGTTTATACATGTGCTCACACTATTCACAGTGTAAATTTACCGTGTGTGTGTGTGTGTGTGTGTGTGTGTGTTACAGCCTTGGCTCCGATGAGGTGGACCCATTTGGAGAAACACAGATTCTGCTGCTATTGCTGCTCCTGAAAGATGGTTCAGAGGGGCTATAACTGCTATTGACTTGACTAAAGAAACCCTTTTCCTGTCTGTGTGTGTGTGTGTGAGCGAGAGAGTCACCGACGGTGAGAGGTTTGAGTGTGTGTGAGACCAGGTTAAGATACAGTTGCTGGTATAAGAAATTAGATTGTTAGATGAAATGCCAGATCCTTCCTCAGCTTAAATCCTGTAAGAAATTTAGAGGTTTATAATTTATTATTTAGATTTTTTATTTAGTCAAAGGCTTTTTAATCTATATTTTGTATGAATTTGTTTTGTGCTGTAAATGTGATTTTTTTTTTTTCTTTGGTTTTTGTTCTCTTTTTTGTTTGTTTTATGTTCTTTTCCTTCCTCATGATGACATGAATCAACCCATTAAATGTCCTTTCTGCACATGTGCTTAATATGGAGCTGTTAAACACGCTGGCTTTTGGTACTTACTTTGTTTACTACAGCTTTTTTAACTTAATACTGTATTTTCAAGAGAACTGAAGAATATGCATTATATTGTAAATGATCACAGGAAAAGCACTTGTGTGCTATAGGGCACATTATGACACTATATTACATTTTAAAACAGCTAATAAAATTTTATTTACAGTAAATTCAGACTTGATTTTTGTCTGTTAACGATATGTGTTGGATATAGAATCTGTCATACATGTATTGCTGGTTAAAGAAATACCTGGTATTGTGTATTGTTGCCTTCCTGCAAATATAAAGGTGGAACTCACTCCACCAATAATCCAAAATGTGTTTAATTCAGCCACTGAGATCAATAGAACTATCAACTCAGGTTTCTTTGCTGTGGTGGTAATTGGAAACGGGGGTCATGATGTCTACAATTCAACCATAGCCATGTTGCTATTCAGTATAGCCCATGCATCCTTTGAATTTTTACTAGTGTAAGGTTGTTCCCTGAAAGGCAAGTACGTCTGAAAGTGTATTTTGAGGCCCTGCATGCACATTTTTGCAGTAAATTGGATAAATACTCTCAGAAATCTCTTATCAGGCTTCAGGATGCGTATTGCTGACCATTCTGTTCAGCATTTTTTTTCCCTTGAACGTCTGGTGACCACTGCTGTTTCACATCAGACCACTCTGAACGGCTTTGTTTATACAGGCATGGAAAAAAAGAGACCACTTTTTCCTTTTTTTGTTCACTGTTTCTGTACAATCTGTGGTAGTCTGTGTGTGTGCAACATGCACAGCTTACTATTCTTTTATTAACTATTGCAGCGCAAGCTGTGTAAAAATAATAAACGTATAGTAAGTGCAGTAGTGTTTGTATAGCAGCTGTTCTATTTCCTGTATTCCAGCAGCTTCACACCTGATTCAGTTTGATAATGGGATGAAACAGCCCACAACACATGCACACACACTGCACTTAACATTACTATTTTAATTGTTGCAATTGTAAAATAATGTGTATTGGGGTCATTTAACATTTCCCAGGTATAACAAGTTATGTATATGTAATAGTTTTAAATGATTGAATCAAGTGAGGTGAGTAGTGTATAAAACAAATTACTAAAGCAATAACCAGGAAAAAAATTATGTGCTGTCTTTTTTCCATATATATATATATAGGGTGAGTTGCCCTAATGTGGGACATTTTTTTGTATTTTGGACTTCTGTTGTGTATATTGGGTGTGAATTTAAAATACAAAAACTGTCCCACGTTGTATATGTATGTGCATATCCTCCTGAGAACCAAAGAAAAACGTGTCTTACACTTTCGTTTTCTGTGATTTGCTGTCTATTTGGGCCTAAAAAAGCATGTCCACTTAATTCCCAGCATGTCCACTGTAGAGGACAAAAGGACGATCTCCGTGTGAAAATAGAACTGAATTTAGAAAAAAAAAAGGTGATATTACCCCCAAAAACACTTTCAATTTGATCAAAACTAAATAATTCTGTATCACTCTTCTGCTACTTGTTACTAGCAAAGACAACAAAACCTGTATTTTAGGTCAACAGAGAATTATAAGTCATAGAACATCCTCTGCATAGTTTAGCTGTGATAGTCCTGGTTTTCTTTCAGGTTCTGCAGAGGAACGTCTTGCATTTGGTGCCCCTCATGTATGTCTTGCCATTGCAGTCCTTTTTCCAAGCATGCAACCACTGGAAAGGCCAGGACCTCCTCCACAGAACACTATAGGACTTGGGATCTCTCCAAATACTTAAGGAAGATACAGGTGAACAAAATGTCCACTGCAATTGACATAAATTAATGGGCCGGGTCTCAGGAGGATATATACATAGAGTTAGTATGAGTTCAAATGTAAGAACATGTAAGAGGTCACTTTTCATGTTTTCACAAAAAAACCCAAAATATTTAGATGTACTGTTAAGTCTGGAGTACTGTAAAACTGTGCAAACCGAAAAAATTAGTATTAGAGAGGAACATTGAGAGGAACGGAACGGACCCCCCATTGAGAACGATAGAAGCATGCAGTGCCGTGTTCTACCGGCAGGCGGCCCCAGTGAGCGGGATTCTCCCTGAAATGAAATGTGACGCCCGTGCGCAACTGCAAACGACTTCCAGAGCTTCCAGCGGACACTTACAAACTCTCAGCAGCAGATGATATGATTCATGCTTCGTGGTCGCCTTTGTTTTTTGTTCTTTGAGTTTTTTAAGAATGCGTTTAACCGACTTTTAAGAGTGGTTTGGTGTAAATGTAGTTTCGCGGTCATTCCCAGGCGCCCGAGACGCGATCAGTTCTTTCTCGTTTTTTGTTGCGTCTCTGTGTCTCCAGAAGGATGTGCGAACTGTTCACGCAGAAAAGAGGAATGTTGGATGTGTTTTACGTGTATTTGTCCTTGGCGTTGACCTATTCGTACAACATTGACCTGGAACATCCCGTGGTGTTTCGTGGACCATATAACTCTTTCTTTGGATACTCCGTTCTTGAGCATTTCCACGATAACACGCGCTGGTGAGTAGACTCCACCTTCTCTGGGATGCTTAAAGTTCTCTCACTCAGAATGTGCGAAGAACTGCTGCACACTAGGAGTTTTGTCCCTGAAAAGTTTTGTATAAGTCCTCCAGAGTCGTTGCTACGAATAACGCGAGAGGCTCCGTGAGTCGATCGATACTGTAAACTAAACGGGAGCGAGAACGTCACTCAGGTTAAGTTCTAAAAAGTCAGTCAGGTTCTGTTTCATAAAGTGGCCCAGGTTCTCATTCAGGTTCGTGTTCCTGTTGGCATACTCTTATATCATAGCTGTTCCTGCCAATTAAAGCTCCTTCTCGCATTTCTTTGAATCTGGAAACACTGGCAGAGCTGCTGAGTGAAGTCTCTGCCTCACGTCACATCATAGCTGCTGATGAAAGAGGTCAAGGGAAATGTTTAACAAGGACACAATGGTTTTCAATAGTTATGTAGTAAGAAAATTATTACAACGCAATTAAATATTTTTTAGATATTTCCTTTTTATACTAGCAGGGTATAGCTTTAAGTCTTTGCGTATGGTGGGATTATGTATGTGAAATATATTTGTGTGCACACACACACACATGTGGGAACAGCTGTAAGAACAGCCTGTTTTGAAGTGGCTATTTCATGTTGCCACGAAAACCTAAGCATGTAACTGTTAAGTAATAAACACACACACACACACACACAACACGTTCATTAATCGCAGAAAAAATAATGCAGTAAAAATTAAGGCTAATCGCACCACATGGCTTTAACCCGGTCCAGTGTTCTGTCAAAACATGCTACCCATCCATGTGCTACCGTGCCCTTCTGTGCAAGTTCACGCTCTTGGGATTTAGTGACACGCTCTTAAATATGTGCTACCTTGGGACACTGGCAGCTGTATGAGCTTCAAGGGACCATTTTTCCACAGGGTAGCGTGAATCGATAGACTCTGCTGTCGATTTGCGCTATGGTGGCATTTTTTGACAAAACGTGAATTGTCAGAACACCCTGCTTCAAGGTATCATTTCCCAGTGTTCGAACCCGACTGTTTAAAATGTCCCTATTTCTCATAATTATCAGTGCTAAACTAACTATAAAATGCAGCTTAATTCATCAGAACACCCGTGCTTGTATTTACATTGTCTTAAACTACACTTTATTGTTCTTGCTCAAGTATTTCTTCCTTCAGCATATTAGTTGAAAGTCTATCAAGTTGATCATTCGTTCACACATATGATGAATTTTTTTACTGCAAAAATGTGTGTGATTAATTTAGATTAATTTATCCCAGGGCTTGTAATGAAATAGATTAAATAATTGAATGCACTTGTACTCTTGGGCAGGAGATTGTACATTAGACCTGATGTTTTTGTATGTTTGCTGTGTTAAGGATTCTGGTCGGGGCTCCCAGGGCGAACTCTTCCTTCAGCAGCTCAGTGCACTCTCCTGGGGCTGTCTTCAAATGTCGCATCCACAGCAATCCGGATCGCCGCTGTACAGAGGTTGACCTGGGAAGAGGTGGGTAGAAGCTGGCGGAGTGTGTTTTCACAGTCAGCAACACTGATGAGTGCTCATAAGAATGACTGGTATTCGTTTCCTCTTGTAAACGTGTTTATGAGAGAACTGTTTGTGATGCCGGTGTTTCTCGCCTTTTTTCCTGTTCTAATGTATTTTGAGAATGGCTATATTGAGCATCTGTCCAAACACAGTATATGTTGAAATGACCTCGCTGTTGTTTCTCTTTGTGTTTGGAGTTGTTTAATGGCTATTCAGTCCGATGTAAATGGACAATAAAGAACCATGTCTAGCTGCAGGAGTCCAGGAATATTTTGATAGAAATGATGAACGTCCCGGCTAATATTTTCCAAGCCGCTGAGCCAACTGTTGGCTCGTTTTGAGCTCCTTTCTTGTGGTCGAGGGGAGAGCGGGGTTTATGTGGTATTAATATCCGCACTGCTGCCTACTCAGTGTGTTACACGAAAATGAAGAGTTGCTGCCAGGAGGTCCGGGGCTTGAGCTTTCTCTTTAACCCCCGAACATGCATGAATCAAGCTGAAGAGACTCCTCAAAACACTGAGGGGGCCTCCAAGAAATAGCACTGATAATATGGGGAAGTGGTGTCAATTACCCTGAAGTTTTGTTGAAGGGACAGTTGTGAATGTTTTATGTTTCCTGCACATTAGGTGAATAGCGGTCAGGGTCTTGCTCCCATAACTCCACTATTTGTCATTCTTTTCTGAGAGAGAGTACACAGATAAAGTAGGCCTGTCCTGTGAATAACCCCGTTTTCTGGTATAAATGGAGTCCTAATTCCAAAATATTTTTGGCTGTGTTAAGTCTTTCCAAAATATTCTGTTGCACTCATTTTTCCCAACATGCTGACAAGTGCATAACCCTAAATTATTTGCATTACTAGTCTTACTGTTTATCTTAGCACTGCACTGTGTAGTTCTCCTCTGTTCTCTAGCATTCAGAAACCCCATTTAAAAATCTAAGTTTGCATTTAAAAGACAAATGTTATGCCTTTTTTTAACGTAATAGTCATTTAAGTGTCTCTAGAGGAATATGATGAAATGAATGATGAGTTGTATCCTTTTCCAAGATATACTCTGCAGAATAAAAGGGTGGAATAATAAGAATATGTGCATCGTGCAGCATGTGACCAAATTAATAGCCCATTTCACAATGCACACTGTGTTTGCAGACTTTTGTAGTTGCTTATATTATTTTATGAAGTGATTTTGTAGAATATCACTGGCGGTAAAGAAATATTTCGGCATGCTAATGTAACAGTGAATGATATGTAATGTGTACACAGTGCTACCGGAACTAGGAATAGGGACAACCTATTACAGAACCACCTATTTAACTATTAAAATACTGCAAGAAAATGCAGTTTGATTTTCCATTATTTGTGATTTACACATAAAGTAACAGGAACACTTGAGCTAGAAATTTCTTGGAAACACATAGCATCAACAGTGAAAGAAGGAATTCGTAAGTAATAATGAATACATATACAGTAACCCCTTAGTTTTAGGATTCAGTCTAACGCAAATTGTTCTAAAAACCGAACTGTTTTACCGTCAGCGGTGGCAGAAATACATTGAAAAGTTGTCAACCACCATAAAAAGAAGAAAAAGAAGAAGAAGCTGCTGCAGCATCAGCACAGAGAGCTGTCTTGTTCTTTTGTGTATGAGTCTTTGCACGCTGCTAATGCTAACAGCTAATGCTAACCTTTTTTAAGCAATAAAGCAGTTTTTACACTATACGTGGGTGTGCTTGGAATGTAACCCCCACAAAAAGCTGGGAATTACTGTAATACAAAGATGCATTTTCACAAGAAAATGGAAGCTGTGATTGTGTGGCTGCTGTCAGTTCAGTGTTTGGAGACACAGAAGTTTGTCTCAAACTGGTTCCTCTTCTGACTCAATCACTGCTAATAACTTGCCTCATACTAAGCCATTTAAGATTAAGGAATGGCTCAAAATACATGGAGCGATCCCCGGAAACCGCACATAGTCATATTCACAGGCTAATTATTTGTTATTAAACCACAATGAACAATGACACACATCTTTTTTTATTACTGACCTGAGCTGTCTTGAAGTCAGTTTATGAGTCTGCTCTGTGTTTAGCTCTACAAGACTGATTTGTTGCTTCATATTGTGCCGCGTTCTGACTGCCATAGCCACAAACTTTTAAGGCAATCTACCCATCCACTCTCTCTCCCCATACATTATGTAGGCAACTTGAGAACAAAAAAATCTAATTTTAAATGACCAGTACTTGGCTCCTTACCAAAAGATCAAATAATACGTGCAATATACTGGTTATTAAAGATGTTTTAGTATCGGAATTGTGCCAAAATTCAGTATGGGCTTGGAGGAGAAGAGAAACCTTTTATTATAAATGCTCCCTAGAGACCTTGTGGGAGCTCCTCCTACGATGCAGACTGGTCCACAATACCTTAATGCAGCAAGGAGCCGCAAGCTGGCGGAAGTTCACCCGCAAGCGTCAAGCACACAGGTGCCCTCCTCCAGTCCACACTGTATTCTACAGGAGTACCATCGAAAATCTGCTCTCCAGTTGCATCAGTGTCTGGTTTGGAAACTGTAACTGTAACACACTGCAGCGGAAAGTGAGAGTGACTGAGACATTGCACCTCTGCCAACTCTGAAAGATATTCACAAAACTCGCTACTACAACAGAGCCAGAAATGTTGTGATGGACTGTGCCCACCCACTATACCGACTCTTCTGACTCTACTGTCTGGAACTCTGTAATACCAGATGCTGGCAGCTGTTGGCCTGGTGGTTAGGGAGCTGAGCAAGGTACTGTTCCCACACATGTTGCTCCCCATGTTGCTGGCTGCCCACTGCTTCACTCAGGTGAATGGGTTAAATGCAGAGAAAGAATTTCACAATGTTCACACCGTGTGCTGTTTTGTGGTGCGTTCACATGTGACTATAAGAGCCACTTTACTGAATTACTTTACTTACTAAGATGCTCCCCAAAAAATGCTGCTCGTCCTTATAACATAAATAATGTGGATACACTCAATGGAGAATCCGTTGGAACACTGCAGTTGGAATTGTTCAGTGGTTCACGGCTGAACAGTGTAAGGATCATTAGTCAGTTTGGCCTGAAAGCAGTGACCAAGCCTCTCATCAACAGGGAGTTGACCCTAAGATTGGAAAGTCGTGGGTTTGAGTCTCAAGACTGCACTTCTGAGGTACCATTGAGCAAGGTACTGTTCCTACACACTGCTCCCCAGGCACTGTGTACCTGGCCACCCGCTGCTTCACTGAATGGGTTGAATGCAGAGAAAGAATTTAATTGTGTTTACATCGTGTGCTGTGGTAAAGTTATAGTCACGCTTGAGCACAACACAGCAACAAAGCAGTGTGCTGCCACCAACGAGCCTTACCACAACGCCACCAGCTCCCGCCGGTTGTGGTGTGTTTACATATGACAAAAATGGTCACCACACTTCACTTAAGCAGAAAGAATCAAAAAGCTGGACTCTTCACTGAGGAGCATGTTGTGTGGACTCCAGAGTTCACTTGACTTTATTTAGGTTCAATGGGAAATGTTATGTTTGGTATCAAAGTGATGAAAAACTAAAACCAAAGTGAATAAAGAAGTTTGTTCTTTATTCCAAGTGCATAACAATATTTTAGCCAAGCTGTGATTGTGTGGCTGCTGTGAGTCCAGTGTTTGGAGACACAAAAGGAAGAGGCGTCATGGTTTGAGGGCGGTTTCCTGTAACATAAGTTGGGTATTTGCAAATATTCATCAGAACCTCCATACGAGACAATTCCTCCTGTCTCACTACAAAATGGGTAAAGCTGTTCCTTAAAGCTAACAGCTATGAAATAATAAATTGGCCCAGAATCAAAATCTACACCTGATTTATTATCTCTGGAAAATCTTTGTTGAGAAACCTACATTTACCGAACCATGGAAGAGATTTAACCCGTTAAGAAGAAAGGACCAAGATCAAACTGGAGCAGAGCTAGTGATGTTCTGCAGGTGCAGATGCGCTGAAGGAAGGGCCTCTACATAGTTTTATTCCTTCAGAATAGATATTATTCCATAATTAAGATCTATGTTTTCTTCAAAATAAAGGTTTTAGCATTAGAATGGATTTATTGCAATTTTGACGCCATCCTTTCTCTGTAACGGGACGACTTGGAGACAGGATATTTCCTCACAAGAACAAAGGAGATGTCCTAAACCCCACTTGTAGTCTAAAGTCAATTTTGACTGCACTTTGGCTTTGTAGGGCAGTATTGTTTTCTAATTTTCTGTACAGTACTAACTGTATTCTGGTTTAAGGAGGAACATTCAAGCAACAAATGCTCTTCAGCCTTCTTTTTAGACTAAAAAAATGCAGTGACCCTAATGATCGAAGCAGAAAGCGTGGGCTGCCCCCTGATTTTTTCATTAGATAATTCTTTATTTTTGAATCCCCTTTAACTTGGTCATCGTGTTCTATTGAGCCATATCCCTGAAGGCGAGCCAGCTTGTGACTGAGCAAGCCAAAGCACAAACTGTGTGAAAACAAACATGTCTGGGATTGAGATCACAGAGGGATGTAAGAGCTGGAGCTGTGATTAGATTCCTTATTTGTTCGCCCAAAGGAATTCCAAAGGAGTTTTTTTCAAGAAATATGTTGCTCATACATATGCCGTTATTATTGAGTGGTATCTTGAAAGTTGGCAAAACAGACATTGAATCCACCTTAAAAATAACTTTTCTATACTGGTGCATTTAGTCTGCTGCAGAGTAGGAAGAGCAGTTACTGAAGCGAAGTAAACAGCCACAGTCCCAGCTGTCACCCTTGCTCTCTAATGTATGATCATAGTCCAGAGATCATGGACTGTGGGTGGTAGCAGCAGTTCTGAGCATGAGCAAAAATATCATGGTGCCCTCCACCTGTTTAGATATACAGTAACCCCCCAACATTGTGAAAAAAATTTTACCTATAAAAGTGTTTATAAATCTCTATTTTTATAATGTAAACCTTAAAATGCACCCAAATGCTTCTGAAACACTTTAATTTCATTTAAAATTTGAAGAATACACAGAATGTGCAGAATACACAAGGTTTGAAGTAATTTTTTGTCATTTTTTCATCTTGTATTTGTGTTCATAGATTTTACATCTGTGTTAGGATAGGTTACTAACTTAGGCTAGGGTGATTTTTGACTTACACCAAAATCCGGGTCTGACAGGCCGCACATGAGACCTCGCCTCTTGTGCGGGCTGTGTCTGAACTAGAGAAACGAGACGTGTGTTTATGTGACAGAGATAAATTGCCTAAATCCGGAGCACTAAATGAGCAACAGTTAGTAAAAACGTGTGTCCAAAATGAACTAAACCTCACCTCCCCTTGTTCACTAGTTAGCCCCCTATATAACACTATGTAGTGAACAAGTGCACTTTTCGGACGCAGCTATAGTACTCTTGTACCCAAAAGTCCTACAAGATAAAATTCACTCTTCTTTTTTCAGCCATTGGAAGAAAATACACATGCAGGTTTTTTGATTATGATACTTGAATTTTGCTGTGCTGTAGAGGAACGATTTCCGTCATTGATTTTCCAGTGGAAAATTTTTCCTGGGAATTTAATGAAGTCAGTGATTATTTCTGTGGTTGTTGTTGTGCTAAATTCCAAATGGTTCCTTTCAAATTGAGATATGTTTAATACCCTTACTGTACAAGCTTTGATCATTTACTGGCGTTAGACTGGGGGAAAGAAGGAAGAAGAAGTCCTGTCTTTCAATGAAAGTAAGGGTCTATCCTCACACACTTTGAACTGCTTGTAAGTATTGTATGTATATTTGTATACCTTTTGCTTAGTAGTTAGTTTAATTATGTCAGTGTTGAATTCTGTACTGAATTTCTCTAAAATGATCTTGGCCCATCCTGTTCTAGACCAGATGTTTATGTGTTAAAATAAAGGCATACGTTTTCAGTGTCCTCAACAGATCATTTTGGCCATTCAGATATTGTGTTTTGGCAAAATAAGGCAAGTTGGGGGGGGGGGGGGGATTTTGAGGCCTACCACAGAGAATGTTAGTATTGGAAACACTGAATCTACATGTAATAGTCTTTTGGTCATTAAACCAGATAGTTTTGTCCTTTTTTGTAATAAAGAAAATAATTAATAACTTAAAGCAGTCTTTAACTTGAGCGTTTTAGTATTGAATTGAATGTCTGGTCATTTGAATTGGTCTTCCAGTAGCATGGCAAGTGAAATATTGAACATCTTATCACGAATGTTATCACATAAATTTAGTGATGATAAATGTGATGGTCATCCCGATTTTTAAAACTGGCTTCACTGTTGTACAAGAGTACAGGTTGTACTATTACTTCGCAATGGCCGAACATTCGATCATACAAGTCAATGGTGAAAGTTTTCATCAAAAAGCTGTATACTTGTGCAATATATGGGATATTAATGAATGTTTTAGCAGTATAACCATGCTTTTTTCTGCTAGAAAAAGATTTATATTAAAATATTAAGATTTATATTAAAATAGATTTCTGTGGTAACCCCAACCCCAACCTCAACCCTAACCCTAACCCTAGTCCAGGTCATCGCATCGTACTCAAGTTAGTTCAGTATGAAAGGCAGCACTGTTGCAAGTGTGGTTGAGGAGGCCTAGTGATAGGATACTTGTCTCTGGACCAAGAGGTCATAGGTTTGAATCCTACCTTTAGCACACCTCAACTCCACCTCCACTAGGTCCCTGAGCAAGACCCTTTACCCCAAGTTGCTTTGGATAAAAGCATCTGATAAATGCCATAAATGTAAATTCTGTTTATCTGAATGTACCTCTGTCTTTTTTCAGGGAACAAGCAAAGGGAGTCTTGTGGGAAGACATGCCAAGGGGACAGGGATGATGAGTGGATGGGGGTCAGTCTGGCGAGACAGGACAAACCAAACGGCAAAGTTCTGGTATGTTCTTTTCAAATTCACTAAAAGGTTTAAAGAGTACAGAGTTTTGTACTACTGCCACCAGAAAACAGCTTACAGTACGTACTTCAGTTGAGACTGGTAGTAAATATATATATATATATAGGCTATTTTCTGGGAGCCATTTCCTGCCTCACTTGAATGGCATGTTCTCTTGTCTTTCCAATTTTGAAGAGGGGCTAAGAGAAATGAGCACGTCATATTTATACCTCAGAAAGGAAGGAAGTCACAGGAAGTCATGGAGAACTTGTATATGTTTCTGTGTGTGTGTGTGTGTGTGTGTGTGTGTGTGTGTGTGTGTGTGTGTGTGTGTGTGTGTGTGTGTGTGT
>JBBPDB010000146.1:9179964-9198433 GCA_037974465.1 Brachypetersius altus
TTATTTTATTTTTGAAATATTCATTTATCGGCCATTATAAATGCCGATACCGATAGTTTGGAAAATGACTAATATCAACCGATAATATCGGCCTGCCGATATATCGGTCGGGCTCTAATAGAAAGGGGGAGAGAGAAAGGGTGTGTTTGCAAGGCTACACTAGAAATGTTTTTCATATCTGTTCGGGCCTCTGCCTCATCAAGACAGTTGCTTGCCCTCTTCAGTGCGTTATAGAGAATTCTTTTTCGTAAAAGAGAATCAGTTTGTAGAAGAGAATTGTTTTAGATTCTGCATTGGGGGAATCTAAGCAGGTGTGTCAGTCATCTGTATCCGAATTGCTGGGTGGTTTCAGCGCCGAGGATGAAGATAGGCCAATTCCTCCGGGGCTAACCCAACCGTACTCAGGCCCGACTCACCTTGCGAGGCGCTCCCATGCCATTCAGGCAAACCTCCTCCACAGCCACCACGAGCTCACGTGCCCCGCAACCCGAGAGAGAAGGCTGCCCCTACACCGGCTTCTAGGCTAGCGCACAAACTAGCTCCCCAGCCAGTGCGGAGGATGTGGGCTCTGGCTCCGGCCCCTTAGTTGGCGCCAAAGGACAGGGTCCCTGATGCTCTTCTGGCCCCACACCAGCTCCAAGGCTCCTGCCCACACCGGCTCCCAGGCTCCTTGTTCCTATTTCTTTCCTGTCCCCGAAGCTGCAGCCCCTGTTCCTGTCCCTGAAGCTGCAGCCCCTGTTCCTGTCCCTGAGGCTGCAGCCCCTGTTCCTGACGTTGCAGTCCCTGTTCCTGTCCCTGAAGCTGCAGCCCCTGTACCCCGAAGCTGCAGCCCCTGTTCCTATCCCCGATGCTGTGGCCCCTGTTCCTCTCCCCGACGCTGTGGCCCCAGCCCCAGTTCCAGATGCTGAGGCCCCAATTCCTAGTTCTGTACAGGGGGCCACTTTTGCCGCCACCTTCCCCCGTCTTGCGCTCCGGTGACATGCCCAAATATTTTTGGGAGGAGTGGATGTGTGGGACCCACATGAGAAATCAATGCATCTGCCCTCAACTTGGCAGGTCTCAGGTGTCTAACAATCTGGCTAAGTGAGGTTTATTCATTGATTTTCTGTAACTGCTTAATCCGTACTAGGTTCGTGGTTACCCCGCAGCCTATCCCAGCACCAATGGGCGCGAGCCAAGGACTCACCCTGGATGGGGTGCTAGCTCGGTGCAGGCTAATCAAAGTTTTAAATATTTTTCTTTTGATGCACAGAAGTCTAGCATACCAGTACTTTGACTTAAACTGTAAAAAGATTTAAGCAGAATATGAAAGTCTGAAAATAAAGTGTGGAAAATATAGTGTGGAGAGAGTTGGGTCAAAGAGAAGCTAAACTAGTGTGTTTTGTCATTCATACTAAACAGCCTTCAAGCAGACCTTTGAGCCTTTGTAGTGAAAAAAAGTACAAACAGAGCCAGACAAAGTGAGACTGAGCATTGAGCAAGCATTCTGATATCCACTGTCCTGAAAGTCCTTTGTGGTGCAGCAACAAATTCCTCTATGCAAGCGTCCCAGGATTCTCTCTGTCACTGTGAAGACAGTGTCTGCATATTGCTTAATTAGCTCTCAGATGAATAAAAAAAGCATGATTTAATTGCAACCTATTAAACACAAGTGGTGAAATTCTAAACTTCTAAATAAACCTGGTTCCTGCTTGACCAGGTTTAGTGGGCATAGGAGAGTCTTCTACTTAAGATTGCACAAAGAAAAAGTGCTGAGCAAAAAGAGCGAAGCATAAAATGGTGCTGAATGATCCACAGCAAATTAAGTTAGGAAACAAATATGAGAGCAAACATGCAAACCAAGTCAAATATACATAGTCAAAGCGTCTTGCTTCCTACCTAAAGCGCCGTCAGGTTCCACTGTTCCATTAGCTGATACTTATTGCTATATTTTCTTGCAGGTCTACTCTTGTTTCTCTTGTTATTCCTACAGCTAAGCTAAAAATAACTCCTGTTAAAATCAGGGAAGGGATGTGGGTGACCCAAGCTTCACAGCTTCTTTCCCTGTGCAGTGTTCCAAAAGCGCCAGTTTGTCTCTTTTATCAGCTCTCTTGTCAGAGTCCTGATGACTCTCAGCTTTCTTCTGCTTCACACATACACACACAGTGTAAAGGGCCAGCTTCATGAACTCTCACTCCAGGAATGTTCACTCCTTGCAAGGGTCAAGGCCCTACTGTTTACACAATCCACCGAGAGGAACTGTGTAGTGTTTGGACAAGCTTCCAAACACTCTGCTGGCAGGTTACTGTCCATTTTTTGAAAGTGTGTGTATGAATGTATTTCTGCACTTTGTTTGTGCATGTGTGCATACACCCCTGTGTATGTAGAGCTTGTGCTTTATTTCAATCTGTGGCTTATATCACCTCACCTGTGTATTTTACAGTCACTTAAATGACTCCGATAACCAGATTTTAGGAGTGAAACCCATTTTATAATTAAATATTGTATCTCTGTCTTTTATATATTCTGTGGTTCAAGAATAACCATATTGCTTGCTTGGCACTTTATATTTAGCCTGGGTCATTATGAACAGTTGCTGTGCAACTGTGCTGGGCTGTGTCTCACTCTAAGGTATTATGACACAGAAGTAATGTTGGGTTATAAGTAGTTCTTTCTTTCTGATACGGGTCAGAACAAGCCGGTTCCTTCATGTTACTGAATTTTTCACTTAGTATCCCTATCTCACTATCTCAAGTAATGAGTTTTGAGCACACTTCACATTTTTTAAATATTAAAATCTACATACACCTCTGAGGTACCCTGAGTAAGGTACCGTCCCCACACACTGTTCCCTGGGCGTCGTTTTCCTGGCTGCCCGCTGCTTCTCTTGGTGAATGGGTTAAATGCAGAGGAAGAATTGTGTGCTGTTCACACTGTGTGCTGTTCACGCATAAGTGCGGTCTACTCAGTGGTAATGCTTCTATAGATTCTGTTCTATATTTCACTAATGTGTTTGCTTTTCCTCTTTCTCTTCTAGGAAGAGAAGGGCATTTCCTGTGCACTGGTTCAACTGGATTTCCTAAAATGCAGTGTGGGATTTCCTTTCATGAGAGCACAGACCAAGGTGGACACATCTTGTATACCCAGTTACATGAAATACCAAAAAGTCGTTTTTTATTAGTTTTTTTTATCTTTCTGAGACCCAACTATTTGTATCCACAATGGGGGACATAATTTAGTTAAAGACCTCTAAGTCAGACATAATTTAGTCTATAGCAGTCTATTTCAGTCCTACTGCACTGTCAAAAGGACATTCTAGGATTTCTAGTGATGCCACATTTGGGGGGTTGTGGCTAACAAAGCACATAGAGTTTGATTTCAAAACAGTACGTGTTGCATCTTCATTATTCAGTATCCTCTGTAATGGACATTAGGACTTACCATCTCCTGTTTTAATTCATTTTCATGCTGCAGGATTCAGTGGGGTTAGTGAGGCAGAAAGGGTTTTACTCAGAATTGTGAAAGGAGAGTCGGATGTAGACCTGTCAGAACGAAGTGTAAGCTAGAGCTGTGATGTTTAGTGAAATTACAGTGTACAAAAGGAAAATGAGTTTTAGTTAGAACTTAATCGTTTTGATTTGCCAAAATATTGAACTGTGATTAATTGAAGTAATTATTGATTTGCAAAAATGCAAAATACTATACCTCTTCTTTCTATTCAATTACATTTCAGCCTTGTGGTGGAATAGAATAATATGCTGGACAATGTTTACCATAACCACAAAGACTGAAGGCCTTCTGATAACTTTTTAAAAAGACATCCAATTGAAAATGAATACAATATCATTATATGTAACCATAATATGTCATCTTAAAAATTCTAAATGTCATTTTTTTGTTACGGGTCTCAGGAGGATATAATTTTTAATATATATAATTTACATGTCAAGGCATGACTTTTTTTAAATCAGTGTTCTTATATGTTGATTTCTCTTTTAGTACCATCTGTCCATACTTTTTGACACAAGTCATCTGTCTGGTGAAAATGAGACACTTCTGTTTTTTGTGCATACCAGGAGGTGAGCTTCCTTTGGTGTTTCATATACTTTCTCCATATAATAATGCAAAGTGTATTTAGGAGCTTTATATGGTAATCATCATTTATTGAATGACATTTTTGTCTAACGAGCTTATTTAGCCCCGTTTAGGAAAATGTCACCTGTTATGCACGAATTCTTCCCAGACATGTGTTTGTTTCTCATAAAGCTGTTTTACACACTAAATGAGAATAATGCTCACATTCAGTCCTGTGGTAGCTGTCCTAATTGTGTCTCATGGCAGAGACTGAAATATTTATAATAAAGCTACAGAGGCTACTGGACTATTGCACAGTGTATAGCACTGTGAGGTATCACTTCTTGTGTTTACTTTATATAGTTATTCAACTTTTTTCAGTTAAAGCTCTAGCTCTTACCTAAAAAAATAAAAGATACTGCTAAAATTGCTGTGAATTTCAAGGTGTATGTTGTGTCTCTAACTTAGTGCAAACCCAGAGCATGAGAATAAACTACATGACAACACCCTGGAGCTGTCAATCCCGCTGGTACATGAGGTGGACACAGCTATAACTGGGTAAGGGTTTATCCTAACAGAACTGCTGTTAAACAAACAACATAAAATACTGATGCACCATTTAATGGGAGTAAACTAACAAACAACCTTTTCCAAAAAGTTAAATGTGTAATTTGGTAATTGACTAACCATAACCCAATTCTATTGGTATAGATCTCTGCAGCACACTCCAAAAAAGTTGGGACAGAGGCCCAGTAAAGGTTAAGACAGTAAAAGTGCAAGTCAGTGCAAGTAACTTTTTGGAAGGTTTCTCAAATAGCAGGGAAACTGGTATAAAAGAAGCATTGACCAAAAAGCTCAGTCTTTGCAAGCAAGACGTTGCTTTGTCCTAAATTTTGTGAAATAAATATCTATCAATTTAAGTAAAGAAGTTAGGTATGTCATCATCTACAGTTAATAACATTGTAAAAAGCTTCTTGGAGTCGGGAGAAAGCTCTGTGCTTAAAGGCCAAGCGTGGAAACCACTGCTTAGTGTGCATGGCCTTAGGGCCCTTGGCAGTATTGCCTTAGAAACCGACATAAACAAATGGGCTCAGAAATGCTTTAAGAAATGCGCTCTGAAACTGAGCGCATTTCTAAGCTGATCAGAGATGGGCTGAAAGACACTGGAAATTTGTACTGTGACCAGATAAGTCCACGTTTCAGCTTGTATTTGGGAAAAACAGACATCGGATTCTACGTGCCAAAGATGAATAAGTCCATCCAGGGAGTGCCTTAGTGCCCATGGGGGATCTGTATTTAAGGGACTACTAAAGTGGAGACTTACTTTGGAATTTTAGAGAGACATGAGAGACTGTTGAGACGCTCAAGTCTTTTATATAGTAAGAATGGGCAAAAATTCCACTTGCAAAACTGCAATTATTTGTTTAGTCCCCAAAAGATCAAGAAGTGAACATAAAAGAAAAGGAGGTGTAACCGTGGTAAACGTGCCTCTGTCTCAATTAGTTTTGGAGTGTGTTGCAGGCATCAATTTGTTTATGTTTCACAAACTGAATTAAGTTTGTCATTGAAAACACTGAAGATCTTTGCCTTTCTGCCTGTTAAATAAAGGTTCAAGCAAATGAACAAATTACAGATTTAATTTTTTATTGCATTTTTGGATTTTTGTCTCAACTTTTTTGTAAATGTGCAGTATGTGTTACATATATATAACATACATCTTTCTTGTTAAACTGAGTGCAAGACAACTGTTATCCAATAAGGCATGATCATTATTGTCTATATGCAAGCTTCAAATTTCCTTTTGAGTTTCCTCCTCACTAGGACTGAAAGTATTTAGGAGTGACAGCATTTAAACTATATCAAATTAGATAGCTTATTATAACCATTAAGAAATGATGGGACTCTTTCTTCTTATTTCTGCAGTTTGGTTATTCCATCCTCTTTTGTGTATGGAAACAACATTGAGCCCTCTCGCTTTGTTCAGCTGGAGGACCTGGAGTGCAACTTTCAGCCTCTCAACTTTACTTTTCAGGTGTGCAAGTATTTTTTTATGTTTTAGTTTATAGACTGTTTAATGTAAAAAAAAAAAATGCAGTTGAGTTAGTCATTTTATCTTGATACATATCAGGATGATACAGTGGAGTATTTTCAGAAGTTATAAAATGAATATGCTCGAAAACTGACTTCTTAAATAAATCAATTTTTCTTGTGATGTTGTTCTAGGTGATAAATAACGGGCCGAGCAGACTGCCTGGCTCCACTGTGGACATCAGGATACCTAACAGACTGGCAGGCAATGGGGCGGACATGTTCCACATCATTGATACACAAGTAAAACACACCAAAAAAATCCTGATTCGTTCAATCTTGCTGTTAAAGTTATTTAATTTACATAGTAATAGTGATTTGTGAGTCAGATTGTGTGTGTGTGTGTGTGTGTATGTGTGTGGTATTGTGCAAAAGTCAAAGACCACCCATTTATTTATTTAATATCCAGTCAAAACTACAATTAGATTATTTAAATTATTAAATTATTTACATTATTCCGATCAAAAGAAAATATTACAAAAAACGTTACAAAATTACACTGATTTTTTTCAGCGTTTAATGTTTGCAGGGTTGTTAGGAGTCCCATTTTCTCTCCCACTCTTTATCAATTTTCAAAGGTTTTTATTCGCTTTTGACCGTCCCATCCTTATCTAATATAGTCAGAAATGTCTTCTTTAGCCAGTTTAGAAGCACATGAGAAAGAAAATGCAAAGCAACATTGAATTATGTAGTGGCTTGTGTCAGTTGTCAGTGTTTATTTAAATGGCAATATACAGTCAGTGACACAGATGTAAACACAGCTGTAATTTGTTGGTTTTAAGGGGGTTCAAACCTGAATAGCAGAAAAATTAAATAGCGATACATTTGATACAGTTATTGTTTAATCTTCTGTTATTTGTGTTTCCTGCTTTTTGACATTCAGTAATCAATAACTTGTGCTTAATTGTCTTTTTAAATAAACAAAAAGGTGGTCTCTGACTTTTGCGCAGTGCTGTACTTTATAGCAAAGGAAGTTTTTTTGGTTTTGGATTTTGTTCCCATAATTTGTGACATAAAAGGCAGTTAAATATGCACCTTGTTATCATCTGTGAAGACTAGATATTACTGTAGGCCAGATATTTTTCAGTGTAGAAACATATTAATGATTTATTGAGTGTCTAATGCGTTCAGAATTTGTTTCACTAGTACTGCTTGGAATGCCTGCAAAGTTTACCAGGCTTATAGTTAATGAAGGGGGGGGGCCCTATGTTTAGGTAACTTTTATTCTGAATAGAGTAATCTAACACCACCTTTGCATAATGTTTCCTTAACCAATCGCATGGCCATATTGGAGTATAATGCTAGAGTTCAGCTTGTCTATAGAGTTACACTGGGTAGCCTTTGTCCCAGCCAGCTCCATATGGTATCAGTTAAGGATTGGGCAGCTTGTACAGAAGGATCTAATAAGACAGCTGAGGAGTATTGGCCCCACTGCTTGGGCTGAGTATTCGCTACTTATCCCATAGTGCATCGTTTCATGGAATGGTACATTTCCATTTACAATTAAAACATAGGGCTTTTACTTGGTTTGCAAGTTTGTCATTTCAACAGTAGTCTTCAAATCTTATCATTCGGACATTTGTAAATGGTGGACATTCCCCTTTCAGCCACATACAGAAGGACTTACTTGCCTTATTTGTGAGTATAAACTATATAAATTGAACTAATAAACACATTTGGTAATAACCACAATAAGCGGCCATTACACAGAAATATATACTGATCAGCCACAACACAGACTGCCGACGGGCAGATGGATAACATTGATTATATTATTACTGTGTTACCTGTCAAAAGATGGGATATGTTGTCGAGGGGTGCCTTGTGAAAGAGGCTACTAAACTGTTGAGGGCAGCTGTGAAAACGTCCTGTGGGAGCAGTGCTGTAGGTGGTGTGAAAGCAAAACAATGAGGGATGATAGGACACATCCTCACCCAGGCATTTTCTAGTTGGAGAGGATAAGGTGAACAGCAGAATGGTGGGGCCTCACTGGGGTCACCGTTCTGAGGTGGAGGTTAAACAATGAATCACTTCACTTGAGGAAATCTGTTTGGGAGGAGCTCCTGAACTCATAGAGAGATGAACCTTCCTTTAGTTTTGTAAATCGCCCAACAGTTCAAGACTAATTTACTTACAACAGAGAGTATTATCTTATCAAATCAAATTTGATTGTAAAGACACATTAAAGTCTTTTTAGAGCTTTGTAGCTTATGAAGAATAAAAAAGACAACAAGAATAAAATAATCTGAAAACTGATAGTTACCAGTTTTTCAACTGCCCTGCTATACCAAAGATAACCGTTTGCCACAAAATGTAGTTTCAGAAAGGGGTAGATCTGTATACAGCTGTTCATAAGGCACTCCTGCATTTCTCCTACAGGTGTCTGAAAGTCGAGGAAACTGTACATGGCACAGAAACCCCACACCATGCACCATTCCTCAGGACAGGGAGAGCATTTTTCATACCATCTTTGCTTTCTTCACCAAGTCTGGCAGGAAGGTCTTGGTAAGTAATAAAGCTGGATGTCATTTAAAACAAATCTATTTTACATAGGAATCTTTACACATGCATGTTTTTTGTTACACCATACACCAAATTGTAGAGCTTTGTTGCAGTTTGAACGGCCCGTTGCATTAATTGCCATGTGTGTATATAATTTGATGTTGATAATATTTCTTGCCAGGACTGTGACCGACCAGGGAGAGCCTGTTTAACTATCTCCTGTAGCCTGGGCTCTCAAGCTAAAGAAGAAGCTACAAGTATAGATGTGCAAATGCTACTGAACACTGAAATACTGACGAGAGTAAGGACATTTTGTTGTAAATGGTAATACCTATAATCATGAAAATAATGATCAATGTGCTCACAACCAAAAAAAAGGAGTATTTTACTGGAATCATGCACATGCAGGAAGAGCTTTAGGTCCTCTAGCACCTACCTATTTTCCCACAATGCACCATTTTTAGCAAGATGTTTTTTGTTGTTGTTCTTGTTTTGTTTTGTTTTTTGTTTGTTTTATCTGCTGGCACTGTAGATACTTCATACTTAAAATGCTTTGAACATAGGTCTAATTAAATATCTATTAAATTTTTCATTAATCTATTAATCTACTAAGCCTAACGCAAAACATAACCCTAAACCTGCTTAAAAAGGGACAAGAAATCTCAGTGATGTAGGTCATTGTCTTCTGAAAGGGCTGTGTTATGTTCAGGATCATTTTAACAATCAAAGAAGTTAAAATGACATTATTTTGAATGGGCTAGTCTCAGATAAATTGTGGGTATGCTGTGACACACCAAGTCATGTCACATGGTGACGGTAAAACTTGAGTGATCGAACCTCAAGTAAACAATGTGATGGCTTCAAAGAAAAAGAAAACAAGAAAGAAACTGTAGCAGAATAAGAAATAAAATAATGAGAGATTCACCTTTGCAGATCAGCTTAAGAAAGTTTTATAAGACATAGCTGTAATGATATGTGTGAATGGGTCTTCAGTTTCTCCTGTGTTCCATATATGCCCTGTGCAGGACAGTTCCTCAGTTATCCAGTTTGTGACACGAGGACATGTCCAAGTGAACCACCTGGCTATGGAGGTGTCCACTGGCCTATCAGAGGACATATCTGTGAGTATCAGGCGATCATCAACTTGCTTTCAAACATGTATTTAAAAATACAAAGATGTGTTCTCAAGCTATACTGGAGCATAGTTCATTCGGTTATGGCTGGCTCACTCAGTAAATTGCAGGAAAAAGCTGATATAAATTTGAGTCATGACCTAACACCCTGGCAACCTCCCGAGCTCTGAAGAAAATTAAATAATCAATGACTGGAGCAGCTGAGAGGGTGGGGGATGACACTTGGACAGTTATTCATGTATGGCTTCTTTCTTTTCTGTTGTTCTCAAAAATATTTAACCTAGACCTCCTTTTTTAGTGACAGGCAGTACCAGTAGACCATGAGAGACACTAATGGTGATGGTGTTTGTAGGAAGGGGCCTCTTGTAGCACAGCTCTTAGCTTATTGGGTTGCGAACCCCATCTAGGCTAGTTGACCCCCACTCTCCAATGGACCAGAGCTAATTCAGGATGGGGCTTTAACACATGCCTGTGACCTCCCAAAATTCCTAGCACTTTGTAAATGTTGATATTAAGCAGCCATGCTAGGCATTCATGTCCAGCAGATAGATTTATAAATCATAAAGATCATGCAATGAAAAAATATTTTTGCAAGCGGTGAGATATAAACCATGCCACATCTTTAAGCATTAAGTCGCAAGTTCTCCAAGATCATTTGTAAAAAGGTTTGCACTATACACATTTTGTGCATTGTTATTATGAGGCACTTACATGTTATGTGAAGGTGTGTTCAGGAGGTCGAATGGAGATTTATGTGAGTTCTTGGCTTCTTGGCTCAGACTTTTTGGCTTTTAAAGTCATATATTTTTTGTGGTGCTATGCTGCAGATTGCTGAGGTCCTACACTTTTAGGTCAGCTGTCCTTTAATGCCGTGTACCTTATCTTCTGTGTCAAAACGAAAGCGTGAGAGAAAAACTGTTAGTGCGCCTGTGTTTTTAGTTTTGGGTAAATTTCCATCTCTCTGTGTCCATGGGTGTTTGGTAATCATTCAAACCAATAATATACAACATTTATACTAAATTAGTGTACTGAATAGTTGATACTCTGATAAATTACTTTTAGAGTTTATTTAGGCTTTTTCTGTTGCTGTGGATACCTTTCCTGTGTCTGATAATTTAGTGTTTCTAAGCAAAGAGATTCCGCTGGTTAATCACATTGTTACCGGATTAGGTCTGTATTTGTTTATAGGTATATCTAACAACAGATTTGTTTAATAATTTGAGGTGAAATTAATCTCAATTCTTCAGAATTTCAAAAAAAAAAATCTTGTTTGTTTGGTGAAATGAAACAATCCCACATAACAATGAGATTCCATACCGTCTGTGACTAAGTCTAGATATCAGATTCTTGGCCTTTTCAGTAAGTTTATTGGATGGACTGAGATTATTATAGACTTCTGCTCAATGTTAAGCCTTTCGCACGTCTGTGTTAGTTCTAGTGTGCGTGTGCGTCTACATTTGCGCCTGTCTGTATTTGTGTATGTTTAATCTATTTGTGTTAACTTACAGCTGGTGTTGGAAGCACTGCACAGTCAGGAGCCTAGGGGTTATGTGGTGGGCTGGATCATCGCCATCAGCCTGCTGGTGGGAATCCTCATCTTCCTCCTCCTTGCTGTACTGCTCTGGAAGGTACTGTGTTAATTGAATAACAATATAAACTCAAGTCAATGAAACTAGAACATGAAAATCCAATAACTAAAAAAGTGTTATTGCAATTTTTATTCTGGCTTCTTCACCCTTTACCCTCTGACTTGGAAACCCTGTATTCTGTATGTTCAGATGTCTGAAATTGCCACTGTCAGGTAATGGTGTAACAATAGTAAGCAGATGTCAATGAAAAATGTGACCCTTCAGAGTGGCTGACCCATAAATAGAACTGAGAGAGTCACCTCGCAGCTTTTTATATTCCCTGCCAAGAGCAGCAGTAAAGCAGATGTGTATAAATTGTGTCTTGTGGCGAAGTATGTCTAACATGCAGGGTGAGGCATTGTTTAATGACTTGGACACACAAGCTTGTAGGTATCTAATAAAACAAACATAAAGAATCAGTGACATTAGACAAGAAGATGTAATAGACATGAGATTGATGTAATGTGCGTTGACAGTGTGATTATCTTCTGCTTGGAAAACAAAGTGTGAACAACATGAAATTCGTCATGAAGCAGTGGGCAGCCAGGAACACAGTGCCCGGGAAGCAGTGTGTATAGATGGTACCTCAGGGTTACCTCAGGGACTACCTCAGGGGTGTCTCTGGCAGTTCTAGGATTTAAACCCATGACCTACACGGCCCACTCCACCAGCCACCAGCTGCCCCAAAGTATTTCTGTATGCAAGTTAAAGGCATGATCATTTTGGCCATCACACTTTTGAAAATGGTCCAAAATTGTATTTTTGGTTGTTAGGCAAAAATATTCAGTTAATATCTCATAGCTTTGCCATCAGAACACCTGTCAATGGCATCTCTAGCCACAGTTTTTGAAATACCAAAAAGGTTCACAAACATCACTGCCTTCGTTAAAATATAAAGAACATAAGTATTACGATTAGTAGTAGTAGTAGTTTTAAAAATAATAACAATAAATATAGCTGTGAACGGCAATGACCAGGGTCGAAGCTGTTTACGCCCAAGCTTTAAGCCGCACAGGCCGTTCATGAAGTATATAGAAGAAATCCAAATGTTCTGTTGTTGCGCCTCCCAGTGGCCAACGTTCAGGACACTTGGCACATGTTATTGTAGTATCAAACACATACACATTTCTGAACTTGTGACAGAGGGTAGAATTCAGCGGAAGAAAGCAATTGTGAGTGAGTCTTGTGGTTCATGAGTTATGGGCAGAAAACACTGCAATGTTTGATTGTGTGTTATAGCACCCCCCAGAGGCCAAAGTGGACTAACAGTAGATCGGCGTTATCTAAGCGTGTATGTCAACAAATATACCAAATTTGAGAATTGTAGGCCTGGGATAACCAATTTTTGGCGCCCCTTTGGCTGATATCGGCCATGTATTTCATGAAACGGTTGCATAATGTCACTTAAATTCAAGAGTGTGCTAGAGCACGGTCTTCTGGCATAGGACGCAAAATTTTGAGCTCTTTAGCCACATGGCTGGAGAGATGTGAACTGTCATAGTGCCACCAAGTGGTAAAAATGGACAAAAATTGAGGGACTGCTTTTGAGTGATATCTTGCATGTGTTTGGTAAGCATTGATGGAAGGGCTTATGAGTAATTGCATTTTAAGTCATTGTATGCAAAAGTTGACGAGCTTATTTTGCATAAAATAAGCTCGTCAACTTTTATATGTTTTTGATGATTATGGACAATGAGTCTCTTGAGATTCCAACAAGACCACGCTTCTGTCAAAAAACCAGGGACTAGTTCGCAAAAGTTGGTTTTGCATATTATGCTAATTAAAATTAGGCGGAAGAATAAAAAAAGAATTTTGAAAATCGGACATACGGTTCAAATTTGGTGCGGCTCAACGCAAAAGTACTTCTTATAGCACCACCTATTGCGTGCTTGGACCCCTGCTAATAATAATGATAATAATAATACCAATAATAATAATACTAATAAATATTATATACTAATGCCTTGGACTGTTCTTGGTTGTTGCAGACATTAGATTATAAAGTACATACATATATCTAGCCTGTGTACTGTAATTCATTTTTAACACATTTCTTTTTTATAAAATAAATATTTCAGTCTGTCGTGAATTGGGTTTCAGCCAAGAATTAAAATTTTGACCATTTGACCATTTGTTCTGGTGATCTCTTCATGCTGTAGCTTGCTGTCAGACAGGAATGTCGAACCAACTTAAACTGTTAGTCTTTTCCCGTTTTTGGCTTCAATTTGACACTAACTGATTCTTTTGATACCATGCATTCTTGTTATGAACGCTTTTTTGGGTCGATAGCTTCAGGAACTAATAGTGTACTCACCTTTAAAGGACCATGAACAGGACAAAATTCAGTGCTGATAATAATTTACCCCACACGAGGTCACAAAATGTCTAAAAGGAAGTAATCAAACAGATTTCCAGAGACTGTTTTATACAAATCCTTCTTTTCTTTTCTACTCCACGGTTTTCCACTGGGAATACCACATTGAAAACTTGGAATGTTGGTACAGGGATATGTTTCCCTCCCATTCCCCAAGACCTTGAATCTGCCAAAACAAATCCCTTTTACAAGAGCTGCACATGTCCAGCAATGCTCACTTCAGGAAATGCCTGAGGAGAGCAGAGGTCTAGATCAATAAACAGCACTCAAAGCGAAGACAAATTCACTGAATCACCCACAAAGGAACATCATCTTTACCTCTCTGACACTTATTGTTTTTCATAGTACCTCCATTCATGTGTCTTAACTGCAGAATGTAAAAACACAATCATTTTTTAAATGCTGGTCTTTTGCTATTTGTACTTTTGACCAGTGATATTTAGTATAAACCATACCCTATCAGAGACATGTCAGATAAAGTGTGTGGCTTATAGGGCAAAAAATATTACTTTTAGCGAGTGTGTTTTTGTGCAATTTCTTATTTTTAGGCTTTTTGCATGTAATTTCTCAAAAATACTTCCATATACAGTAATATTAATATACCTGCTGTGTAGTTCGAGGCCGTCTGATTCTGAAGATATGTGTGTAGCACCCCTATGCCCTATTCTAGGTGTCCTGGGTTGTCTTTTTTAACCCAGTAAAAATGAATGGTTCAGCTCTCACTAACATCCTCTTTGGAGTGTCTTCTGCTTGGTTTGTATGTATGCAACATAAACATACTTTTCAACATAAAATTCTAATAATAATGGCAATAGTGTAAACACACTTATAACCTCTACAATGAACACAAAAACCCCAGTTTGAATACCCCACTTTTAAAGAAATTGGCATAAAAATAACACATTTACCAACTGAGTAAAAGCATATAAAACACACAATTTGTAATATAATTTGACAATTTGTATTTTAAGCACAAAAGTATAATACAGTAACCACACGCTTTTTGTGAAAAACCGCGTTGTTGTGTTTTAGGCATTTGTTTTTAAGACACATTTTTATAGAGTATACCTTAAATCTGCCCCCAAAAATGCCCCAGGACACTTTCATTTCATTTTAAACTCAGTTTAATGCCTTACCCATGAAGAAAATGTAAAGGTAAACCCATATTTGCCTGTTTTAGTTTAAATTCCCTACTGAGATATGCCTCTCTGAGGGTTATGGGACAAAAGTATTAGGACACCACGGTGAGGTGAGTGGTTTTTGGGGAATAACCCCTGATCTACTCGGACTAAAAATACAAATAAGGTCTCCTGGAGATCTTTTGAACTGTGGAGTTTTAAGTGTGCTTGCAGCATGGAGATATACAACTCGGAATGTCGAGGGACAAAAGTATTGGGACACGGTTTGGAGTGCGGGTTGGTGCTTCCAGGTCAGCTACAGTCCCCTTGGGTGAAAACATCCAGAAAAAAATATATTTATTGCCACAAAAAACAAAAAAGGGGAGGATATTTGCAGTTTTGTCGTTATTGTGGGGATTTCCAGGCAAAAGCATGAGTTTGGTTCTCCAAAAAAATCTGTGTGTGACTGAATGCACGACTGTACACTCACAAACTCAATAACATCCAAAATCACAGATACTGTCAGTAACACATTAGCTTCCAAAATAAAATACATAAACTGTCGGCCACCTCACATGCTAGGCCTAAAACTACAAAACCCATAAAAAGATTAAAAACAGCACCTAGTCCGTTCAAACTAGCATCTACATGAAGGACGTACAGCTTCGAAAAATCAGCAAATGCTAACACTAGGGCATAAGTGAGACATTCAGTGATATTGTGAAACACCTTGCCTTGATACATTTATCATCCCAGCTCTCGCCAAAGGGCTCTGTTTCTTTGAAATAGGACTTCACTTTCTTACTTTCTCTGGATCTGTGGATATCTCTGCAGCAGACACAATATGTCCAATATACTTCACTTGTGGCTGGCAAAGCTGACGTTTATTCAGGTATATGTTCTTCGAACCTGTCGAGAACTTTTAAGAATCTTTCCTCACGTTCTTCAAGGATGCAACCAAAAACAATGTCATCCAGATATGACCTGGAGCAGGTGCATATCTCCCACTGCTTTTTCCATTAACCAGTTACAGGAGGTCCTATGATGCCCTGCGGCATACACTCAAACTAAAACCCTTGCAGGCATATGAATGCAGTCTTCTCTTTGTCTTCATTAGACATGGGGATCTGGTAGTACCCACTCCCCAGGTCCAATACAGAAAGCCACTGTCTGCTATCATACACTGATGCATGTGTGGGATTCTGTACATCAGTGGGATCAAACGGGACAAAGATAGTCCAAACTAAGGGCTAAATAATCAAAACTATCACCAGCATTGCGAAGAAACATGTATGTGTTTAGCCTTTAGAGTTTAGCTGTTCATGTCACAGTGTGGACATATATAGCATTTAGTCCAACAGAGTGAATACATTAGCAAAAAATATTTTAGCCAAGTCATAAAAATAACAATAACATTATTTATAAAGCAGATACTAGGGTTCCGTTCAGGGAACTTTACATGGACCCCATTACAAAACAGAACACAGCTAAACCAGCTTGTGCGCTCCAAGACTCTTCTGCTTCTGCTCGTCTCTCCCCTCCTTCTGCACGTGAACTGAAAGCCCCCCCTCAGCTTCACATTACTTTATTTTGTTTAGATCACCTAAAATAAAAGAAAATGTGGTGATTTTTACATATAGCTGCGCATGTGTGATGCCATTTTTAAATCGCCACTAGCCGTAATTTTACATGTTTTTTTTACTTTATATAACTTTACTTCTACGGAACACAGGAACTCCAGAAGAGGGTTGGGATGATGTCTGAAGTCTTGTGATTCCCAAAAACGAGTAACAAGTTGTTTTGCTGTGTGACGACCATTTATGAAATATCCATGCCGTTGGGGACAAATCCAAGAAAACCAGTCAAAAATGTCCAGAAAGTTGTTTTTATCAATGCAAAATAAACAAAAATTTTACTGATCTAATCATTCGGTATTTCTACACACAGCTTTTAAGAAATGTTTGATTTTCTACACTCAGTTCATTCTGTTCACCTGTAATATAATGTTTTATATTTACATCAGTACAATATGTTGTAAAGGCTGAATTAATGTATCACCTTATCGTTCCCATTCCTTGTAATCTCTTAGGTGCTGTATGTAAAAATCCCCTTGGTTATCCAAGAGACAAGAGTGGTAGCATATGTTGTATCTCTGATAGGAACTGCTTTGTCCCTTTCATTGGAAGGGCAGGGTTGATCAGTCTGTCCTGTCTGCAAAATGTATACAGCCAATATGTTGACATGCAGTCATTTTCTCTCTTGCAGATGGGATTCTTTCGGCGGCGTTACCGTGAGATCATAGAGGCAGAAAAGAACAGGAAAGACAGTGATGAGAGCTGGGATTGGGTCCAGAAGAGCCAATGAGAGCCAGGAGTATTTCCAGAAGATCCAATAAGCTGCTACCTTCATCATACCCATGTCCAAATACTCATACCCTCCTGTCTTCCATATGTGGAAGAGAAGAATATTCTCCAAATTTTTCGGAGGTTTGACACTTTTTCTGTACATGGGGATCATACTGACATTTGACGTGCCAATATGAGTCACCAGAGAAGACTCAGCAGTGGAATTCCACCAGTCCCACTCGAGGGGACCTCTTGCCAGTCAGACTGGAGAGATGGAAGGAGAGAAGTTGAGACTTCCTCAGAAGAATATGGATATTGTATCAAAACTAGCAGAAAAAAATATTCTCCAAAAATACCCTCAGGGCGCTTTAAGAGCATTTTTTTTGTATTCCATGTTGTATGGATGAGAGCTTCAGGAGGGCTTGAAGTATTCTTTTTGTGGCCTTCAGACATATCTTTTGGTGTTGTTTTTTTGAAAGCACTGACGACTGATAGATGCCAAAGAGTTGATGCTCTTAGTTCAGATCTTCCTTTTACTGATCAGTGTTCAAGAAAGACAAAATATTGAAGCCTTTTTATATGAAGTATATAAGACAGGATTGTCTGATAAATGAAGGGTGGTAAGTCTGTTTTGCAAAAAGGTGTAAACATGCAGTTTTGTTTGATTATTCACCAGTTAGTTGAATATTCAGATTTGCAAAAGTAAAAAGCAGAGAGGTTTGTGTATGTTATCATTTCCACATCTGTCTGCAAGTTGCACTGGACAACAGATTTTTTTGTAATGCCAGACAGCCCAGCAGCTGTAGTGTAATTATTCACATTTGTTTTCCTTATCTGCAAGTTCCATGAAGTCTATTAGAGAAAGGGATAAATGAGAGTACCCTGTTGTCCACAGCAGATCAAATATTTTTTAAGTCAGCACTTGGCTCTGTTGCAAAGCATAACCATACTCATGATCAGAGGTGGCCAGTAGGTTTTACAGCACAAGAACATGGAGATATTCATATTTTAAAATTGATCAATACATATTTAGTTGATTAAACTGTGGAAGTGCACAACACAATGGAGAAAATGCAAGGGAACTTCCTAGTCTCCCTGAATTGCAACCCCAAGCACATTTATACTCTTGAGTTTTTATTTCAGTCTGCCCTTTCCATTTCTATCATCACAGTAGCCTGCTGAGCTACCTCCACCCTTCTGCACACACACACACACACACACACACACA
>JBBPDB010000146.1:9198533-9210526 GCA_037974465.1 Brachypetersius altus
TTCCATTTCTATCATCACAGTAGCCTGCTGAGCTACCTCCACCCTTCTGCACACACACACACACACACACACACACACACACACACACAAACACACACACACACACTAACGTTTCTCAGACATTGGGATTTTATGAATTGTGTGCACCCCCTGCAATCTCTAGTGCCCCCCTAAAGGGGGCCCGGACCCCAGGTTGGGAACCACTGATCTAACGTACATCAGATTTTGTATGTCAGAACACACCATATCCGGAGTTTGTCTCTCTAAATGGGAATAAGGCCAACACTCTATTTGTTACACCCATTTGAAAGTTCAAAGTTGTCATCTGGCTACGCTATTTTTATTAGGTCCGCACTGAAGGTTAATATGGTATTTTGGTCTGTATGAGTTGATTTGATACCATCTGATTACATGAAGTTTTGTGCCAAAGCTGTTTTATCCTAAAGTTTTTTTTTCACTGCTTAGCATTTGGATACTTTGGATTTACTGGTATCTTGGAAGATTCACACGCAGAAAATGGCTTGTATATTTGACCTATTACATCACTGGCATGGCACACACAAAATCACGTTTCTCCTCTGGACCTGGCCTAGTTATTTGCACAGGTGTGTATCAGAGAGAGAAATACTTGACATTGTAAGTGTAGAGTAACTGTGACTGTTTTTACCAATGTCACCATTATCACCTATTTTGAATAAACTACTGTCACCAGTTTTTGATTTTGTAAATGAGCTGAGATGGATTGTTTGTTGTACAAGCTAATGTGCAAGCTGTATATTTATCTATTGATTTTCCCATTTTAAAATTAAAATTCACAATGAGACATTTTGGTTCAGTGCCTTTCAAATGTTGTGAACAAGAAAACAATGCTTGCAGCATGGACGCCCTCTAGTGCATTAAACACTCAACACCATTTTCTATTTTCTATCTAAGAGACTGTAAGAGTAAGAGACTGTAAAGCACACGTGTCAACAGTTTCTTAAACAACAGTAGTAGTTTTCTGGTTACAGATAAAGAATAGTTCTAGAAAAAAGCTGTAATTATAGCCAACTAATTATTTATTCCAAAACTCTGTTGTCGTTTTCTTAAACGCCTAAATATAGACATTTTCAATGTAAAAATTGTTTTCTTACTCCACTGGCATGTGACTACAGTTCATTTTAGCATTAGATCAAGAAACATGCATGCTTGTTAATCCTCTAAGTATTCAGTGAGGTCATTTGTTTGGATCACATGACACTCAGTTGCCATTAGAGACGAGTGAGCCAGCCCCAGAGCTCTCCTGCAAATGAACTGCATTATTCATTCATTTATCCTCACTATAAAACACAGCACTGCAGCAACACCAGGTAATAACAGAGGCATTTCAATACTACCTTTGAATGTCAGTCTTTTGCAAACTGTAGCAGTTTTTAAATAGCTTTTAAAGTTGTCTTTTCCAGGAAGGTCAGTTGAAAATATTGACCATTTATAAGAATATGTATCCTTGACTAACAAATTGGTCAATATGTTGAATTTCCGTATTGAATAATCTATCCACCCTGGGGCTTTGTGTGTGTGTGTGTGTTTAATAATCGGAGTAAAACCTGGCCATGCTTTCCTCCCTATTTCACTATTTCTCCCAGAATAGTTTGAATATATTTATACTGCATGTAAGTGCTGATGGCGCACATTTATTGTAACCAGTTGAGCTGAATAATGTATGTACTCTCTTGTAAGCAATGGCATCTGGAATGGAGGGCTTGATAAAGACCAGCTCGATAGAGCAGGTTGTAGCCCCTATTACCACTCACCTGTTTTACCTCAAACTGCTCTCTGAGAGCGAGGGGGGATCCCAGCAGTTCATCCAGCTGGAGGCTGCTGCTCATGCTGTGGCTAAGGCTGCCAAGAACATGGCCACTGTAGCATCAAGGTCAGTGAACAATATTCTGAATGTAAGGAACTTAATTCAGTGAGACAGCTTGCTTCTACAAATATGATTCTGAATGGTCTTTTATTCATATTTGATATTACTTTAATGAGTAGTCACTAATTCTGAATAACTGTTCTCTTAAGTTTATAATTAAAAATCAGCATGAGGAATGCTATTGAGACCACAGAATTATAAATAGCCTTTATGACACAAAAGCACAGGTCAGTTAACGCTTTAGCACTGCTAGCGAGTCAGCAAGCTGCAAGCCAGCTCAGCTAGCAGATTTGAGGCCATTTCTTAACTTTTCTGGGTTAAAACTGTGTTATTGAGTCTTAAGGAGAGTACAATTTGACTGAGAGTAGTTTGACTGTTTTCGCAAGTGTAGGTCAAAAATAAGCTTCTCTGAGAGCTGGAGCACAGACACCCTTCGCATTCTCTTGCGGAAATGCATTCTAGTTTGACTTTATTATTGCTAATGATGTGTATAGTAGGGTATGGGTGTAATTCCTCAAGCGTTCATTTTCAGCTTCAAAACCTTTTACTGATCTTGAGCTTTTTCAGTAAATAAAATAATGTGTGATTTATTTCCGTTCTTTATAGATAATTACAGCAAGAAATCTAGGGATATGTACAAGCTAGCTTTGAATTACAACTATTCACGTTTCTAAGCGTTGTTTCTTACATTTCATTTTTAAAATGAGTTAGGCATTCAAGAAGCAACTCAAAAATCACTACTTTTTTTTGTTTAACATCAGTCTTACCCATTAAAAATGAAAGGAAAAATAATGTATGCATATATCAACAACAAACATTGGCTCCCTGTTCCCAGAGTGATGGCAGGGTCAGAGGATGATGACATGAAGATGGAAATGAGCCCACTGTTGGAACACCTCACGATGTCTGGCCAGCATGTGCTTCTTGCCACCCAAAAGCTTAGTATAGAGCCAGAAGTTACGGAACACAGAGAAGAGCTTATTGAAGCCACTCAAAATGTACTTCTTGGAGTAGTAAAAGTAAGAGTTGACAATCATTGGGGGAATGAGCAACCATTATGTATTCCAGTGTGAATGATTACATATAACTGATGACCTATCACTTATGTGTTAGAAAGTACTGGTAAAATTTATGTAAAAATAGTACATTTTATATTCAATTATATTCAGTTTCACACAATTTGTGCTCGATACAGATTCTTTTGGTGGAGGATGATGCAACTGTGAGAAAGATCACTGCAGCTGCTCAGTGGCTCTTGGAATGCCTAGCTCAAGTAGGAGCAGCTACAGATATGCCATCATTGTTAAACACATTCCAGGTATACTCCAAGGCAATGTTATTGCTCCACCGCTTGGTTGTGGAAAGGGTACAAGACCTGCGGGACTGCAGAAAACAAGAGCTTGTGAAAGGTTCCATGGAAACTCTGAGAAGATGCATATCAATGCTCCACACTGCCATGTATGCAACAATCAAACACCCAAGCAGTGAAGAGGCAAAAGATGCAAAGAAGTACATCCTTCATCATGTAGATACTACTGTGAACAATATCATAATTATGCTCAAGACCAACTGTGAGTACGTTTCCATGGACTCAAGTGGATATTATACAGAGAGACGGACTAGATTACTAAGATTGCTGTCCAACCCAGAATACACTTTGCCTAAAGACAGCATCTTTGATATCGTGCTGCGAGATTTGGTGTTCCACAGCATGGCTGTTGCAAACTCCTCACGGACAGTAATTAGGTCTTGTGTGACTGCAAACTGTAAACTTGTTCTGCAGCTGTGGTCAGAGATATCACAGCAGATTAAATCCCCCTTGGATAAGCAGAAAGCAATAGAACACCAAGAGAATCTGCGCGTGTCTCTCATAAAACAAATTCATAAACTTGACGATGCAGTAGTGACAGCGAGTTTGCATCAGATTATGGACACATTTATCATAACTTCAGGTCCTTTAGAGCAGTTGGTAAACACTGCACATTATATGTCAGCAGATGAGCCAGATGGTGATTTAGAACTAGATCCTCTCCAACCGCTATCTGAGGCTTTCATAGCCCATGCAGACAGGGTGGCTGCTGTAGCGAGCTTCATTGCAGCTTTAGCTAACAATAAAAAGAGTCTTGAGAGTGTAGAAAACTCCAGAACTTGCCTTATGCATCTCAAGGATGGAGTCGCACCACTTTTGCTGGAGCTCAGGGGCAACTCAGTCCAGTACCAAGGAGCTCTGCATAAACTGATAAATCTTCAACAGAAGTGGGCGGAAGAAAAAGAGCAACTGCTAAATGCATTTGGCAATGTCATAAATGTGAAGGACTTCATACGACTTGCTATTCAGGAGATGAAATCTGACTTAGACAAATGTCTAGAGGCACACAGAGAGCGGGATTGTCATTCGTTCGAAAGACACATGAGCTGCCTCATTGGCCGGATGAGTCAAGTGATTCAGTTTGTGAGAAGACATGTGGACAAAAATGATGATCCAATCTACCGGAATGGTCTGCTTGTATTGGTTAAGCAAGCTGAAGGTTCTGTTGCTGAAGTGGCGGGGTGTACATTTAACACCGTTCTTGCTGAGGGCGAGTTCTCCTTGCTGACTGACAGAGTGTCAGTGGCCATTCAAAATTTTGAAGTTTTATGTGATGGTTTAGATGGTCTACAGCACCCACATCTGCTTAGCCCATTGCGGGAAAAGGCCCGGCATTCTGCTGTTTGCCCACCAGTCCCTGCCACTGCAGAACCCCAGAAGTCTACAAAAAACCAAGCCGAATCTGAGGATATCGTTCTTGGAGAAGAGACAGTGGAGCTCATAAATGATCTTTCATGTAAAGAAAAGCCTGAACCCGTCACAATGCTCCAGGCTGAAAACGTGGAGGTTAGGAAGTCGACGTTTATGGTGGAATCCAAACCTCTCCCAGCACAGCAAAATATTGACTTGCTGCCTCTCCTGTGTGAAGTAGTTTGCATGACCAAAGGTAAAGACATTGAAGCTTTAAACTCCGCCTGCACAGGGGTTGTAGGACTTTCCAGCTGCTATATTAAGGCCGCAAAAGAAGCGGTCAGTGTCGTAGACGAAGCGAATAATCATGCAATGGAAAGTCTTCGGTCTGAGCTAGCGGCTCTCACACCATTGCTTGTACAGTCAGCACAGGAGCAGGCCATGAGCTCAGGCAAGAGAACAGACATCGTCTTTAGACACAGCAGTCAGTTTTCTGACCTTATCAAAAACACACGCAAGATTTTGCTGCCAGTGACTGGTATGTGGTACCATGCTATCCAGGCTATAATTCTTAGTCATACACCGAATCTGGTGGACAGCTGCATCAAAGAACTCAGTGAGGTCATGTGTTTGTGTGCAGACACAGTACAGCTTGCGATATCGACGGACATCAAGGTAACAGGTGAGAGTAATGAGAGCATATCATCAATACTAAACAAGCTCCAAAAAGCCCAAACCAATACAAAGAATCTCACAGACCTCCTCAGTTCAAGACAAGCTCAGCCTGATGAGCTAGACGGACTCTGTATTCTCTGGGCATTATCCATCCAAGTCCTGATGAACTCACTGGACAAGGTTTTGGGTATAGGGACAACTCATGGCAGGGAGCAGCTTCAAAGCAGACATCAGATGACGCCCAAAAAATGGTTAGCAGCGATGTCTGAAAACTCTCTTCGAATTCAAGAAGCTGCAAGACTGTCTTCCTTAAACTGTAGAGATAACTATCAAGTTAAACTCCTGAAAGAGCTACAAGATGGGGTAAAGACACTTACTGAAGTCTACTTAAAGACTGCAGAGGACCTTGGTACTGTATCCCGATCTGGAGTCCTAATGCTTGCGAGAACGGAGCTTCTACAGAGACAACTTCAGGTTAAAATGAGAGCGCTTTCTTGTGCTTTGAGCAAAGTTAATGAGGAATATGCAAGATCCCTTCAAAATATTGTCACCTTGGCTTGTTCAGTAATAAGAGAAGATCCCATTGAAACTGAGAACGCTCGCACACAGTTTGAGGCCATTGCAGAGCTGCTTTTGGAAAACATTAAAACTGCCACACAGTCGGTCCAAGATTGTTTTAATTTCATTAGAGACCCACGAGAGCGGGCCAGCCTGAGATTCATTAATGATCATCTGTTGTTTCAGATGTCAGAAATAGTGAGCAGGGCCAGGTTAATGGTAGAAACACACACTATTTTTGAGACTTTCAGCCTTGACATTCAGACACAATGCTGGTCCGCCAAAGCGCATTACCTTGTAGCAGAACTTTTCAAAGTTGATGGAATTCTTCAGGCCACAAAGGAGCAGATCAAGCTTGGCTTGCAGGGCAAAGTGCCCAGTGGTGTTCTGGAGACAGATGGAACGGATATAAGCTCCTCTCCAAAGGAAACAACACCTCGTAGACATGTCATCTTACAACACGCAAATCCTGTAAACATCTTCCATGTGAACAAGCAAGAACCCAAAAAGGTAATGAATAGCAATGAATTGTCAGAATTCAGCATTTGCGTATCCTGCAAAAATTTACTATTTGTGTATTTCACAGGAGCTGTTGTCTGAGAGGAGGAGTGATGAATTGCCAGTGGTCGGTTTTGCGGACACAACTCTCGCCTACACTTCTCTCTTCCTGAAACAAGAGGCAGAAAGATGGGACATCCACGGAAACCAGATTGTGAAGGTGACCAAAGAAATGGCTGATAAAATCTATCAGATGACCCAGTACTTAAAAAGGAAAGGACCAATTCAGGTAAAAGTGAACATCCTGATGTTTTGTGACATTTCCTGTTTTGGTCTTTTTTATCTGATGTTTCCTTTATTTCATTCGTAGAGCAAAGATGCTTTTGTAACATCAGCAAAAGAGTTGGTCTCTAGTAGCCAGTCCATCACAGAGTTTCTGAGGGTGATAGCAGACCACTCTCTCGACAAACACTGCACCAAGGAACTGTCAGTCATAGGAGAGCAGATTGTCACCATTACCAACCAGCTTGCAATCATTTCAGGGTGAGAAATATCAAGACATATGTCAGTCACCCAAATGCTAGGAGGCTAACTTTGTCTGATTTTCTTGCTGACTACTTTCAACACATTACCTTCATACAGTTATCAGTAAAAAAAAAATGTAAATCAAACAAAGATCATGTTGTGTGACCCAAAAGGTGCACGGTGTCTCCACAGTGTCAATGCAGTGACTCCTGGGTGCAAATCATCAGATGAAATCCTGGTGAAAAATGCACAGAACTTGCTACAGACTGTTATCCAGGGGATGCGATCTGCTGAAACAGCTTGTATAAAGGTAATAAAAAATGATCTTACATAACATTTCAACATACATAAATACGTAATTATTGCTAATATTGCACCTTTTCCTAAACTTAGCCATGAGAAAACCTGTGCACACACTGTAGTGTAACTACTGTAGTATATTCATCATCATTTTGTAACTGATTTGAACTTTTATTCTGTCCGACTGATATGACAATGTAATTTTTTGGAATGTGGAAGGGCTTGAGACAACCAGAGCCAAACTCTGACGCAGCAAAGGCAGCTTCCCTTTGCTTTCAGTGGAGGAAGAAACTCCTTATTCATAGAGCACAGGAGCAACTGAATCCTGAGACCGATGATCTAGGCCTCCGCAAAACATCAGTGCATGGTCCAACACCCAGCCTTGTCCCACCCATAAGTGAGCTTAAGAAACATAAATAAAACATTCAGAAACTTCACCAACACACACATTGCAAAGGTAAGATAGATCATTTCAACAACTACTTTAAAAGTCACACTTTTATTTTAATTGGACACTAAAAAGTAACATGATTGAGTAAACGAATCAGTACAATACAGGAAAATAATTCAAAATGTAGACTGAAAAAAAAAAGAAATGCTAAAAGATTACAAGTGACACCTTGCATAAAAAAGAAAATATGTTTTTTAGATTAATTTTAACTTTTCTTGCTTGTTCCATCCTTTTAGTACAGTGCATCACAGATGCCTGAACTGGGGGGTGGGAGGGTGGGGTAGTGTTTGCATACACTATTGAATAATTTTAAGCTTAGCACATTATTCCATAAAAAATATCAGACATAAGTCTTACCACAGCTTTGTGCAATACATATATTTACCAACAAAACTATATATCACAACATATCCCTTTCAAACACACTGTGACCGTTCTCTTTTCATATCATCTTTGTAATTACAACTATACACCAGAAAAAGGTCTTTGTAAACCTATGAAATTTATTGAGAACTAAACAATAAATGGAGCATTCGCTTTGGATTTATTACCTGGAGTACTGTGTGTTCAATCTCTAGTTAAGTGGACTAATAATACATATCAATATGCACAGAAAACCCAAAAATTGTCATTTGATCATGTGGCATTGAAAAGAGTATGTACAAATACAAATAAATACGTACTTGAAGAGATATGGTGAAATGCCCAGTGATTGATGTTCCAGTCCAGTGTAAGCAGGCTTTATTGACAGAATGGTGAAGCTGTGGGGTCAAAGGTCTTAAACACATCCCTCAGTGGCCTGTCCTTCTTATCTTCCTTGTCTTCTTCTTCCTCCTCGACTCCAGTGGTCTGTTCACACTGTCTCTTTTGTCGAGGGTCTGTGTAAGCTGGGCGAATCAGCCCCGCCAGCACTGGAATGGGTAAGTTATGCATAGCAGGTGCTGCCACGTGGCCAGGCGAGCAATGAGGTGCCAGTATCACTGTGGGCACAGGATGACAGTCTTCGTCAGAAGCTCTACTTCTCTTTTCAGCTGTTGCTTGCAGTGATGGGGCTTGTGAAGGAGGAGGGCCCTCGTGTTTCAGTGGCAGCTTTAGAATGCCAGGTTTTTTTGAAGGTTCCTCTCCCTCCCGTTTTGGGGAGAGTAAGGTGTGGTTGCGAGGATCATACAGACTGATGCCCCCAAGCAATGTTGTGGGGCTTCCCAGCCCACCACCACTGGAAGATGCCAGACGAGGGGCATATGGTGGTAGCTTCTCTGTATCAGGCTTTGCTGAAGCAGCTGGCTGATTAGTGGTGCCAGGTGTGCTTCGCTGCAACTTTGGATTCACTGGACCAAGAGAACTGTCTCTCATGAGAGGAAGCTTGGAGTCCAAGCTTCTAGACCGACTGAGTCTAGGATCTAATTCCTTGTGAGTTCGGGGGTCAGTTGGTTTGTCTGCACAGAGACGAGGTTCAACTGTCCTACCAGGAGGGCTACCCAGCCTGATCAAACGTGGGTCTGTTAGGGTAGGTGCAGAAGGAGGGGGGTGTTCTGGTGGGGATGAGAGGCTACGATTCAGCTGGGCATCTGCAATGAGGGGTGGCAGAGGCAGGTTGATTGAGTGTTCCTGTTTGGGAATCAGCAGAGGAATGAGGTCCTCCAGGGCCCACACCACACTGTGAGCAAAGGCTGGCCGTTGGAGGAGAATGTCAACCCGGATGTGACTGAACTGCTTGACCTGGCAACGAGGGTCCCTCGGCATGTAGCCAGGGCTGGGATCCAGCGGGATTAAGGCAGCTTTTTCCCTCAGCTCCCTTTCTCCTTCCTCATCTTCCTCTCCAACAGGAGGCTTCTGGGATATGGGGGTGTTTAAGTGAGGGTAATGGTGAGGAACCACCTTAGAGGAGTTAGCCTCCATTGGCTTAGGCTTGTGTGGGTCTCTAACCAATCTGGGGTCAAGAACAGTATCAGCTTCCTTTCTGCTGTCTGAAGTAAGCTGCCGAGGCTCAATCTTCACCCGAGGGTCATTAGGCAGGGGCCTCTCCTTGTGTAGTCTGGGATCAGCAAGGGGGGCTGGGGTGATGTCATGCTGCTGAAGCTTAGGCTTAGACTCTTGGCGCTTCAGTACTTCATTCTGTTTAAGAGTCTTTAAGATGGCTGTCACACTGCTGCCATCTTCATCATCACTGGAATACCAATTTGTGGTTTCATCTAAAAAAAAATGAATAATGTTTACTGATAAAAAGGCATGAACAAAATTCAAAATGTACAAACAAGTATACCAACGAGCCATTTCATTATGGAATTACATTATGTCTACACTCATTCCCTTTTACCCCCGCCATCAATTGTCCAGACCCTCACAGAATTCCAGTGAACCAGTAAAGAGTGGTGGATCATTCTCAGCACAGCAGCAACAATTCACAGGCAGTGAGAATTCCATGGTAGTGGAATGCACAGGATTGATTACACAGCAGGGTTGCTGGAGTTATGCTGAGAATGATCTGCCACCCTAATAAGTGCACCTATCTGGTAAGACCTGAAAAAATTATTTTAGATAGCTAATGGTAGGTGTACCTAAAAAGTGTCTTGTCTGTGAAAAAAATGAACAATTCTGAATGTACTGTAATTCTCCTGACACAGGACAGTGCACTAGCTTCACACCTGATACTTAAAAACAAGAAGTATGATTTGTGTCTATGCACACGTCTATTTCACAAAACTCAATTTTAGAAAACACCAAAAATAAACATTTCAGAATTGAGGTGACAACTTCACAAGGCAAATGTCTACTTCCTTACCTTTGTCTTGCCCAGGTCCTATAGGGCCCTGACCTGAGGCAGAGTCCTGCTGGTTCTGGTTCAGATGTAGAAGTAAGGCCTTCTGGACAACAGGCAAGAAGTCATTTATGCCACCATGTGACTCTGCGTTGCTCGGTTGATGCTGCTGGGAGTCCTGCATGGGCCTAGACAGATCCTCTTCTGTGGAAAGAAAAAAGGAGCATTGTAGGCTACATGTGGAAACTTTTGAAACATTGCATATAACAAATTAAACGGTAACTAATGCCCAATAGCATTATGCAACTTTTTACCCAAGCTTTCAGACTGAAATATTCAAATACATCACTGTAAAAATGCGTAATTCCAATAGAATATTTCTAAAACATAAATAAAACAATTAAATGAGTTTTACCTCCCAAGCCAAGAGTCTGGCTGCTGAACAAGTTTTTGAAAAACTCTGAGGGAATTTGACCCATTGTTTGAAAGGGCACCTTCTTCTGCATCTCTGGCATGGACTGAAATGATGCCCCTTGCTGATTCATCTGAGGATTTTGAAAGCCCATTTGCTGCAGGCTGCCTTGGAAATCCTGACCTGGGAGTATAGGAGATGGTGTAGAAGAGCTTTGCCCAAAGCCTTGAGGTGGTAGTTGTCTAGGAGGGCTTTGGCCAGGAAAAGGGCAACCCATGGACCCAGGGGATGCTGGGGGTGGGTGCTGAGGATTGTGGCCTGGGGACATCATGTTGCCACTCTGCATGTCCTCGGGATCACCACTGTTGTAGAAATTGGGTCTGAAAAGTAAAGCAAACATGATTACCAAGGGCTTTTATACCCATAGACACAATTAATAAAAGTGGCTGAATCTCGAAATTCATCACAAAAACAAAGAACAAAGAGTACTTCAGATTCCAGAAACACAACATGTACCTTAAAGCAATCTTGTGAGCCAAGTCCACAGTTGGCTGAACTTTGATCTCAAACAGAGATGGGATCTTCTTGCTTCCATCCTGTGGGCTCCCTGAGCCAGGTGTGGGCAAGAGCCCAACCCCTGGAGGAGGTTTAGGCAAAGGAGCTATACCTTGCTTCCTCAGGTCCTCCAACTCCAGCTCATCCTCATCCTCATCCTCATGTACATGCGCATGCACATGTGCCTGCACATGCGCATGCGCCTGCACATGCGCCTGCACATGCGCATGATCTTCATCAGTGTTCAAGATCTGAACAAACACATATAAGAGGATAAGCACGGACATATAAATACACTGTAAATGTAGAATCTATGTCAAAGAATGGTCTGAAAAATGCTAGTTGAGTTCTCTAGCTTTTACCTTGTCTAACAACTCCTTAGTAACTTCAGTTAAAGGATCATGAGAGAACTTGCAATTGTCTCCCTGGTAGCACTTTGCTCCTGTGTGGAAGAACTTACAAGGATATTCATGTGCAATCCTGAGTAAAGGAACAATACCAGGAAAGACAAAAATCTACATACTTTATAAGTGTGTGTATGTGTACATATATATATATATATATGTGTGTATGTGTGTGTGTGTGTGTGTGTGTGTGTGTGTGTGTGTGTGTGTGTGTGTGTGTGTGTGTGTGTGT
>JBBPDB010000146.1:9210756-9226276 GCA_037974465.1 Brachypetersius altus
AATCTCCATACTTTATAAGTGTGTGTATGTGTATATATGTGTGTGTGTGTGTGTGTGTGTGTGTGTGTGTGTGTGCGTGTGTGTAAATACAAACACTTTCAATGACAACTTTCAAGGATATTGTGCATATAAATGCAGTTCTCTCCTTTAGTGCAGTAACCCTGGACATAGAACTTGCACAGCTCTTTCTTCTTCGCCGGGACAACATTGTCATGCTCAAACTTACATTGATCCCCCTGTACAGAGATAATATTAATCAGTTCCATTCAAAATCCAACAAACTAATACAAAAGACACTGAAGTGTATTTACCTTGATGCATCTGCCCTCAATGAAGTATTTACAGATGTTTCTCCCATTGTGTTCGACTGTATGCTGATTAATGAACTCTTGACTCATGATTGGACGTTTTTTCTGAAAACATTGCTGGCCTTTGTTTTCCTGCAGGGGCAGATAACATTAACCAAACCAAGTCAACTTACTCCTGAAATACTGTCAAAAAATCATGAGAGCCTCACCATTTTTGCTCCAACTCCACTTCCACCATACTCGCACCCTCTGCCTCGACCCCGGCCCCAGGTCTTGGGTTTCGGTTTCTTGTTCTTGTTTAGGGCAACGTGCCCCCTGCCTAAGCCCCCTCCACCATAGCCTTGAACTGATATTGGTGAGAGAGAATTTGGTGAGAGTAAAAGAACGTCATATGACAAACTCTCCAGTGAAAGTGAAAAGCAGCTGGAAAGATCTATTTGAGAATATTTTAGAACTGATTAAATTCGTAATGTCAAACTTTCAACAATTACATAGGAATACAAATAACATACGTTGTTGCCCTTTCATGCCGGGTCTATTTCCATACTCTTTTGGTGTTTTGCCTTGGTCGGATGTGCTAAACACTTTCGCTTGTCTGTACTTGGACAGTTCCTCACTGAAGTCATCCTGGTCTTCGTCATGGTCATACTTCTCCTCACTTTCACCATTTCTGTGCTGAGCTGATCTTGGTGGTTTTCCATGACTGCCGCTGTGTTCATGTTCATGCTATAGACAATCAAAGATGACACATGAGGGGAAAAAGAATAGGGAAAGACAGGGGTAATGAATTCTAAATGTAATGACGGAAGGCTGGTTGGTCTTTGTGAGGTTCTTACATTTGCAAACTGGTCATCGTAGTCCCGGTAAGCAACTTTGCTCTTCTTGTTTTTATGCCTTTCTTGATTCTCGTCAGAGTTGTAACTGTCAGAGCTGGTGTCACTGGACTGGGAGTGGTGCTAAGGTATGAAGGAGTAATACAATAAGTCTGAAAGGTCTAAAGTAGCACTTCTAAACAGAGAAATTTCTGAGTGAAGAGGTAGCCTGTATACCTTCTGTCTGTCCCGCCGCCTTCTTTTGGATTTGCGCTTCTCTTTTATTTTCTTGTGTCTTTTATGGGAGTGTCGGTGTGCTTTGTCTTCTCTATCCCGTACTTTTTCTTTTTCTACAACTTCATGTTCCACCTTGCTTTCCTCTTCTTTTTCTTCAATTCCAATTCCCTCATCATCTATCTCTCCATCCTCCAATTCACCGTCTTCCCTTTAAAGAGTAAACAAAAAATGTCATCAATGGTGTTTAAAAAAAATTGCATATCTATTCTACTAATTCTAAACTGCAAAAGCCAACAACTGTTTGTTCTATGGTGTGCTGTATGCAGCATGTACACAGCACTACACACACTACTGTGTCAGAAAAACAGTAACTCCTGAAAGAGGAACATATTGGGAGTCAGGATATGAACAAAATATCAATAGGGGCAATTACCAATAACATATCAAGTGCAAAAATAATAGATTTCCATGAAAGGTAGTTCTATTAACAACTCAAATAGGTAAAAGAGGCTTCATTTGGACTTCTTATGACTCTTCCAAAACTCTACAAAGAGGACATGTACATGTAATTAAGAAGTGGAAGCACTAATCGATATGGGACACTGTGCCATTCACTGTGGAAATTTTATCTTAACAAAAAACAAGGTCATCACTTTTATCTACATAAACCTTTACTTGAGTAACTTTCAAAACTATGGCCCTTCGCCTTGCGTCTAGTATGAAAAATTAAATACTTAATTTAATTCCAGGTTGTCACAGATAGCACCATAAACATCTGTTTAAATACTTATAACAAAACAGGTGAAAGGTACTAGCACTTCTATTGAAACTTACTGAGAAATAATTTTAGGGACTCAACCCATGAACAACCACATTGTAAAATATTGTTAGGACACGAACAACTGATTATTTTGGTAACAGTACAACTGTTTCAGATACTATAATTTAGTAAAACATTAGACATGCAGGATTAAGTGAAGCACATTTCTGTTCCAGGTCACTAATATGAAAGAACTTCTGGTGTGTACAAGAAACTCTGCATGGTGGCATGGTGGTTGTGGACTTCCCAATGCTTCTGTGACAGCAAGCTCACTTCTGAAGGACTAGTCAAATCAGTGCGCCAAGTGTTCCAGAACACAATTAAACGGCAACCCTTATGAACAGCAACACTCTGAAACAAGCCGGAACATTTACATACGCCCTTATCCATTGTTTGAAAGAAAAAAAAATGTAAACCACCTCCCCCACCCAGTCGTTCTTTGGGGGTCCTACTACAGCCTCGCCCTGGTATGAGGGGCGTTTCCAGAAAAAGGGGGCGGGGCACTAAGTTCTAGAACACGCGGAGGGAGGGCCTCCACTACCACGTCATAGCTATTTATATATTCTAATATCTTCAAACGACTGCATAAAGATACACTGTAATCAATCAGATACTCCGTCTTCAGAATTGTGCTTTATTATAGAGGGTCCGCCGCAAATGCGAATGAAAACGGATCAAGGGCGAAGCGATGAGAAAATGGATACAACTAGCAGTGGGCAGACATGACCGTTGTGCTAGCAAAATGAAAGTGCATGCACTAGAAGGTGGTCACCTCGGTGTATGGGGAGAGGCCTGCGCCAAAGAACTAGCTAACAGAACCAAGCCAGTGCCCTTGACGTTAGATAACTCAAGTGAAAAGGAAAAAAAAAACATCCACTGAAAAAAAAAGTACAAATAACCCTGCACAGAAGCAGACAAGAATGTTACTCGACCTTTCATCCCCTGCCAGCTCAGACTCTGTCATGTTTTTGTCAAGAACGGGGTTTGGGGGACAGGAGAAGAGGCTCACAAAAGCCATGATGGTTAGAAACGGAACTGCCCTTCTCCGCAACAAGAGTGAGATGCATTCAGTCACTCATGGAGACGTTGGCTTGTTGTGAGAGATGATGAAGGATTGTATCAGTCTGGAAAAACTCACGGTTACACGTCTCAAATCTGAGACGGTTAACAGACATGATCCTCTCTCATGTCAATGACGGTATTTTTATGCTGTGAACACAGCTTTGATACCCCAGCTTTGTTAACGTCCCGTCGGCTGGCAGCGGCCGTGGTGCGATATAGCAGACGGAGTGAGGAACAGACACTGTTATTATTTTCGACGCATTCAATATCCCCCTCAGACATGGCGCCCGTCTGATTTCTCGCAAAATGGCCGCGAGGACGAACGAACGAGAAAGAACTCCCTGCCCCTCTCTGATCTGACCAATCAAAACAGCCCGGCGAGGGGGGCCCAGAATGATCACTTGATTGGTTGAACTACTGAGCGCTCGTCAAAAGTTTGGACTCCTCCTATTGGCTCCGGCAGCTGTCTGAAGTTCTAAGGTAAAAGATTGAGACGTGAGAATTGTATTCATCCAGAGGGAAATATTTTTTTCCATTAGCATACTCTGTGCACCAAGAAAGAATTAAAGATAAGACAATAGAATAAAAATAATAAGACAATGAACAGTAGTAAAAGGACATTATTATAACAGTGTAACTGACATTGCTGTGTGTAAGATTCATTGTGTTGTACCAGCAGATAAGTAGTGCAAAATGGTTTATGAAAGTGGCTTAAAAATAAAAACTAATGTAAATAAAAATAAAATAATATAGTAGCAGCAGATGATTAGGGGATGAGATGAACATTCAGTAAAATCCAATCAATTCACAGATTAAACAAGTCCGATTCAGGAAAGAATGAAGTCTGTCCTGCAATTAGAGGCCAAGAGTCTTTTGCTGTGTGTGCTCCGATGGTCTATTAAGATTATGATTCTTAAGCATCCTCCTCTCAGACACATCCACCAGGGTCTACAGTTTGACCCCAGGACAGAAGCAGCTTGTTCAAACTGTTAGCATCAGCTGCCTTCACCCCAGTGCCCCAGCACACAGCTGAAAAAACCACCACACTCTCTACAACAGAGTGATAGAATGGTCAATCTGGTCCTACAGACAGCAAAAGACCCGAGCCTCCTCTGTAGGTAAAAACCAATGGCAGCAATATGAATGGAGCTCATGCATTTTAAAGAAGCAAGCAAGCTTTCGTTTGATTTTTTTATGAATAAATCAATGTATTTGACAACGCATTTTATTTTAATCCGCTCTTTACTTGACCGTATCTGACTGGCTGCAAGCAATTTTTTGGCACTAGGTGTCACCCAACTGCAAGAATGTTTGGCCTGTCTGAGTTTTGATACATGCTGATAAAAGGGTGTTAATATAAAGTTAGACCTCCCTCCCTCCAGTAACTGACTGTTTTATACTAGATGGTGGAATATTGCTTTGAGGATTTCACGCATCTATAAGAACATTGGGGAGGTCAAGCACTGATTATGGGAGATTAATTCTGTATCACAGATGCACTCTTGCACACCTCCAGGGAGAGCAGCCCACCCTAATGCCAACGGGGTCATAAATGTGTTGCCAACACTTAGGATCATGAATGTGGACGTTCTTCAAACTGTATGCGACGGTGATGAGCAGCTAGTGGCCTAGAAGTTAGAGACCTGCCCTTGCGATCAGAAGGTCGTGTGTTCGAATCCCAGGAATGCTAGTGGCACCTCTGAGTAAGGTATCATCTCCACACACAGCTCCCCAGGCACTGTGTTCCTTGCTGTCCACTGCTTCACTTGCTGATTGGGTAACATTTCATTGTTCACACGGTGAGCAGTGGCATGTTCACATAAGACAAATTGTCACTTCACTTAATTAGCTATTTGCAGCATCGTCGTTCAATTTTGTCCCGCTTTACTTGGGAAAAACGATTTATTTCCTTAAGCTACTAAACAAAGTTGTGTTTGAGACGGTTACACATGAGTTTTAGTATTTCTGCTCCCGCACCGTCGAAACGCAAAGGTGAATAAAATAACAAATGAACAAGAACAGCCATTTGCCGGACGCAATACAAATTCCAATTCTTTGCTGCTAAAAGTAATTGTAAAGATTGCACTGACTGTACTGGTTGAGTGACATGAATGGCTTTCCCCACCCGTTTTCGTATAGAATACCGTCTCCGTGCATTGGGATTGGCTGAGCTGCCCGAGACTGGGAGGTAAGTACCAGCCAATAGTAATGCAGGAGGGCGGGGTTTGTCCGAATACAGGTGGGAAATAATCTGCATGAACTCTTGTCAGGTTGCGCTCAGACCGCTTTGAACTGTTCTTTCTCCAGTCGACTCGTCAGCTTTCGCACATTGCTTGGGAAACAGAAAAGACAAAATTTGGCATTTGGATTAAAGAAGACTCGAAATCACCCGAGAATCCATGCGTAACAGTCTCTGGGCTGTGGAGAATGATCCTCTCACATCAGTATCGTTCTCTTCTTTTTCTGTCCCTCCTGGTCTTACACAGTTGTAATGATGGGATCCAGGTTAGTAAAACAATGTTCTCTCTCTCTCCCCTTACGCACCATCCCTCTGTCTATCTTATAATGATAATAATTTTAACTATTTTTGAGAGAGTGCAACTTTCTCACTGTAGCTGTAGTTTAATAGAGTAACCCTGGAAGTCAAAAGGCCATAAAGAGAACGATGTGAAATGTGAAGTTATTGTACTTTTGATTGTACACCTTTGATTTGTAAATGACCGAAAATATCAAGAAAACTTCAAGAAGAATTGCACTAGCATTACTCTGGTTTAATTGTTGTTAGATGCTTCCAGTTGAACTGAATTATCAGTTAAGTGTATATCAGTCTTGGCTGTATGTCTTGAGCATCTTTGGAGTCTTTTACCAGGGACTATGTGTGCTGGCAGTGCACTTGTATATAGCTTTGTGAGTTTACCTTGGATTTGATCTTTCTCTTCTTCAAATACACTTTTGTTTTCTTCATACGTCATTTTTGCATGCGGTGGACCTCATAGTTTGAGAGGCCAAGTGGTTGGCTATATTTAGCTGTGCTCTGTGGCACAGCAGGTTAGCACTGTGATCTTGACTCAAAGACTGATTTTCAATCTCACTCCTTTCATTAAGCATTTTTTCTCTTTGCTTTAATATTGCATTTTCATGTGGAGATGCATCTCTAGTTACATCTTGATGTTTAAACACCCAATGTTCCTTTGTATACATTTAGAGAAGATCCTACTGCCTCAGTAGCAGATACCAAAGATGGAAAAAAAAAGGAAGCATCTAATCAATTAAAAGTTTATATGGGTTATTAGAAATACCACCCAGCATATTTTACCCACCAGCCACCCTCACTATAATTATTCATGATAGGTTGCCTGAATTAGAGATAATTAATATTCCCCTAAAATAAAACAGAAATAAAAAATGCACCAGAGTTCTCAGTTTAAGTAATGTACTTTGAGTAAAAAGTCAGAAATGCTTCTTTTTTTATTACTGAGGATACTGCCATTTTTAATGCTCACTGAGTTCCACCTAAACAGGCATGACCTTCGTGCACTGTGCAGTACCACCATATCCACCCTTTTTCACTTGATGACCTCATCCACATCTGGTCTTAATACAAACATATGTGCCACTTCTTAGTTTACTGAGCAAGCCAAAGCTTTGTTGGAAATGTTGGTGGTTTTGTTTTTCGCAGCCTCCTCATCATGAGATGCCTTAGCAGAAGCCTGTCTTTAATGGAAATTGTACCCGTGTGGACTGTCTGTCACCTAATTATATTTCGGGACTTTTAAACTGTGCCAGGGCTGCTTGGACAAGCAGAGGGTGATGGGCATGCTCCGTCAGATGGAGAAATTTCTTAAGGGACAGGAGATCCGCTTCACTGAAGGCCTCCGAATCATGAAGTCCAAACTCGCCAGCCTTCAGAACTCTGTGTCCAAGTTCCCACAAGCAGACCAGTCTTCACGTATGTATGCAGTGCCTAAGGTGCATATTATTATCTTTGCCATTTTGGCATCAGTCTGTATACCCTATGGTCATAGGATACTGTGCCATAGTCAACCTTTGTTACAAACTCACAAGAGCTTTTCCACAAAAAAAATCACAATTTATTCAGATTTGTTCAGTCAGATAATGGTACATTGTAAATAAAGTGACTGGCTTACTGTTTTTTTTATAGTGGTGGTGACAGGAGCAAGTCTGCAACACAAATATGTTCAGGCTATTTTGTTTGGAGTCCAGAATGATGTAGGTAACTGTAGATGCTCTTAGTTTTTAGATCCAATGTTGGCAGTTGTAAAATCAATCAAAAAGATGTTTTCTTCCTATTTATTTCCTCTCTAATATGAATGTATTTTAAATAATCTCTCAACGTGTCTCAGGCTATCTGTAACTAGTTCATTTAATGACCTTCTGTGAGTTAGTTTTTAGATGCATGTTACAACCACTGTGAATATTCTGAGTTTCTCTAGAATGGCACATTTCAAATTATACCACAGTGATCTAATCATGTGGAAATAAAATAAACCTGGAGGAAATTCACCTTTGAAAGTCATTTTGAATGTTACTAATCCTCAGAAGAGTTGGTGTTTTACTTAAAAGAGGACTCAGATTTAACATGTTTACTCTAAACGTATTTCCTTAAAGTCATTTAAGATCATTTAGCATATAGCTACTGTCCCAACTCTATGAATGCATATTAAACAGGGTAATATGCATTCATAGAGTAGCCTGTCTCAATTAGGAATTGCTTATTATTTATGTTGAATAGTCAGCTGGAGAGAAAATGTACAAGGCTACTTTGCACAGAAAAGGGCTGTATTGACTCTTGTCACTTTGATAAAATTGTCAATTAAAGTGACAGGAGCCCCTATTTTGGAATACGAAAGAATGCCTTTGCACTACAAAGCTTTCATTATGACTTCACTGCAGTTGGAGCAGGTGTTTGTCCAGCGGAGACAGCTGGAGCTTCTGGACTTGCACAGCTTGGTTGGTGGGCTTTGTAAGGCACACTTCAAAGCACTTACATTAAAGACATAAAATCTTCAGGATCTACATGATCTACCTTACATTTTACTGTTCTTTGCTTTCAGAATTGTTGCAGAAATGTCATCAATCTAAACAAAGGTTCTCAGGGTCAGGATATAAGATGCTTCTTCATGACTAAGTTGATTTCCTGAAAGTTTCGTTATTGTTATATAGCGACATTTCACAGCTAATTTGCTGATGCTTGGGAATGCTTTAAGTAAACTGTAAACTAAATGTAAATGTTACTAATTCCTATCATTCTACGTAGAGTAAAGGTGTATGCAGAATTGTAGGCTTTTACTGTTTCCAAAGAGGCTTAATGTTTTCAAAGGTAAAAACAATACTTACATAATAATGCCCCGCATTATGAAAATATTGGGGGTTTTCAACAGTTCCTTTTCAGCATCTTCCACTTGAGGTACATGCAAGTGTCAAACTTTTTGACTGACCCCATTTGACTGCAAAAAAACTGCATGAAGATTTAGCTGATTCAAGAGTGCTTGTACAGACAAGGCCTTCATGGAAGAGTCAGCAGAAAAAAACCTTACCTGCGTCCCCATCATAAAATCCAATGTCAGCAGTATGCAACCGAATATCTGAAGAAGCCTGATGCGTTTTAAAAACAAATGCTGTTGACTGATGAAGTTAAAATAGAACTCTTTGGACACAATCAGCAAAGGCATGTTTGGAGGAAAAAGGAGCAGCATTTCATGAAAAGAACACCTTGCCAACTAATAAGCATGGGGGTTGAGCAGGCTTTGGGGTACAGGAACCATTGCAAGAATGGAGGGAAGAAGGGATTCCACTATATACCAGCACATTCTGGAAGCAAACATCACACCATCTGGAAAAAAAGCTGAAGCTAAAAAGAGGAAAAGAGTCTTGATGCATGTCTTCCTCTTCTTTTGAGCAACGGAGGTTCAAGACAAGTGGTGCTTGAAGCTCTGAGAGGACAAGAAGTGACATGCTGTTTGATCAGTGTAGACAAGTAAGGAGGTGCAAGCCCATTCTTATCCTTGAAGGCAAGTGTTAAGGTTTTGAACTTAATGTGAGCGGCCACAGGTAACCAGTTTTGTAGCAGAGGCGTGGTGTGTGAGAATTTAGGAAGATTGAAGATGAACCTCGCAGCTGCATTCTGAATCAACTGAAGTGGTCTTCATTGGCAGTCCAGCCAAAATAGGTTTGCAGTAGTCCAGTTTAGAGATGACCAGAGACTGGACGAGTTTAAGGTGATGGGGGCCGCCATCCAAGAGGAGATGTCTGCCAGGCAGTCTGAGATGCAGTTCGAGACCTGATCATCACTGGAAGGGAAAGTGGCTATTACATCCCCAAGAGAACCAGCATATAGAGAAAAGAGAAGTGGTCCTAGGACTGAGCCCTGAGGATAAGTTGAGTGTCCTCTGCATAAAAGTGGTAGGAAAATCTGTCTGAGGCTATTACATCCCCAAGAGAACCAGCATATGGAGAAAAGAGAAGTGGTCCTAGGACTGAGCCCGGTGGTACACCAGTAGACAATCTTCACGGGGCAGACTGGTAGCTTGCTATGCTACCTGGCACTTCCATGAAGCACTTTTTGGCTCAGCTAGAAGGGAAGAGCAATTGTGTCTTTTGGCAGTGATAGTTTGTGACTCATCAAAGAAATCAAAGAAAAAGTGACTGTGAATTTGGATTTTTTTTTAAATGTATGTGTTGGAATAATACCTTGGTTACCTTTTTTTTTTTACCTCTTTGACTTCTGTTAGATTCATAATCATTTTCTGATTTTACAGCTTTTCCTTGCATTATAATATATAGTTCTTCAGCTCGTCAGCGCATGGTCCTGTTTACATTTATAAATTTGTGTTGGGAATCACTTTGTAAAACAATGTAACGTGTCTTTTAAAATATCTATGTATTCACTATGTAATTATACAGTATATCACTATAGTAATTATTAGATGTGAATAGGGTGCTGGATCTAGTTAGGTGTTTGCTCCTGTCTGTATGAAAAGATTTTTTAAAATATTTTTAAATAAAATAAATGTACAATTTCTCAGTATCCCACATGTAGTTGCTAACCCCAAGACATGTCTGGTATCTTTAATATCGGGTATCTTCCATTATTTGTTAGCTACATTGGTCTTAAAATTCATGTGCAAAGCAAAGGTAAATAAATAAATAAACTTCAGACAGTAAATGGGTCTTGACTGAGGTAAGAAGTAGTATTTTGTCAATTAGATTTTTCACTTAATTATTCTCTTAAGTAATGCCCTTCCAGGCTTTCCCATGCAGGTTCCCAAATTTAAGGACATGTATCCCCAAATAAAGAAAATGTCCTTTAGTGAAAAAAATGCATGGCTACATTTTGCCTACCTAGTATTATACGTACATCCACTCTTCTCTCATCCTTCTCTTTTTCTCGTCATATCTAGCCTCTGCTTCTTGTCCTGCTCTGGAAGCTCCATCCCATGGGAGGAAGTTTGGCTCCAAGTATCTGGTGGGACATGAAGTGCACTTCACCTGTTCTCCAGGTTATCACCTGGTGGGTCCAGGAACCCGTGTGTGCCAGGAGAATGGTAGCTGGAGCGGACTCACTGCGGCCTGTAAAGGTCTGTAATGTTATTTTCACAAGTACAGTAAAGTTACGTTCCAAGAGCACAAATATGCAATGTGGTAAAAAATGTGTAAACTTCATATTTTTATAGTATTAACCCCAAAACACTTCAATATCATTTTAAACTGAGCTTAATTAATTACCCTTAAATGTAAAGATAAACCCATATTCTTCTGTACAGTGTACACAGAACTGTTTCCCACAGTTCTAGAATGTAAAATACGGATGCACACTTTGGTATGCACTATTTTTCATTTATCAAAACAGCTGTTGGCCAGTGGTTTTTCTGGTTGTACACAGTGAGCAGGCAGGGTTCTCCAAGCATGTTTATCTAGTCCTATAGCTCTGCATGAGCAGCAGCTTGAAAAGAAACTTCACATCTGTAGAAGCAAAATTTCACCTAAAATTCAGACTATTGGTAGGAACTGGCAACTACTAGCCATGTAGAAGTCACAGGGCAATGTTTTTTCTTTGAAATGTGCTGTGAACATTTAACAGCCATCAAAGCTGAAGTATTTGACCAGATGTCACAGTGGGGCACCTCTGAAACATACTGTCGCAGCAACTTGGGCACTAGGGATCTTTAAAGTGTTTCACTTGGGGTTTAGGAATATATGTAGATGTCTTATAAATATAAGGAGATGGACGTGAAGAAAGGATGTTGAACAATCTGCAGTGTAGTGTAACTCCACATACTGGCCCATTGTAACTAGAAAGCACCAAATATTTATAACTCCTTTGGGTCTAACTAGGCCTCAGAGGGCCAGTCACAGCTTAAATGGGCTGCATAATGGAAAATAATTTTATTCATCAATGGAAAACTCACACTTTTAAATGAAAGTAAACACAAATAGTGTGTCAGAATGTATCGTTCCTGCCCCAGTCCATATATGGAAACAAAGCTGCAAAACCAGGTCGTTTTCAATGCAGTATTTTTGTGATGTCATGAAACCAATGGATTTGTTTACAGTACATCCACTTTTTCGGCACACATCCTATAACTTTATGGAAGTATAATGGAATATAATTTTTAATGCTTAAAGAAGTGGCTGGCAACTTAAACATAGTTTAAACATAGTACCCGGTACAAAAATAAATTTAGGTTTTTGTATATAAACCCCTCACAAACATAAAAAGTAGTGCAATGTGGCTTATAGTTGTTTACTTTACCAACTGCTGCTATGCCACCCTACTTTTGAATCAGTGGACTATGCCTTGGTAGAACAGTGTAACCAGTCAGTATCCAGAGAGAAATTTTCCCTTCATCCCATTCAGTTACTTAAGAACAATGACTGTGAACGCAACAGCTAGTGGAGAAGACACACATACACACACGTACACACGCGCGCACACACATAGATAAGTAAGAGGGAAAGAAAGAGGGTCATTCTTCACATTGGTTCAAGCTGCTGAGCTCCAATGAATGAAGGCCTCGTTGGAAGTGGCATTAAATGTCCAGAAAAGTCTGAAAAGCACCTGCACTCACATTCCTGCCTGAGTGTCTTTCTTTCTCTCAGTCGCTCCAGCCGCAAACATGCTGTTGGCTAGGCTACTGTAAAATTATCTGGCTCTTCTGCTAATGTTTCACCAGGCCCACATAGACCCCAATTTCTGATGGGGAGAAAAGAAACGCTTCACCAAAAATCTCCAGTGTGGCTCTGAATAAAGAAGTTTGATTAATTTGATGTAATAAAATTATATTTATTGTTAATGTGCCACCTTGCACATCAAAGAATTTTGTTAATTGTTTTACACCTATTTTTTAATCGAGTACCTGCATTATGTAACATTTCATACAAGCAAATTCTGCTCTCTTTCTTACCTCTCATGAAGTTGTGGTACCTTTGGGTGATGTTTCCCTTTAGCTTCACACACACATTTCATTAAAGCAGGCCCCGGGTTTGATAGCATGAAAGTATGCTAAGCATGCTATTGATGGCTTCCTTCAGAGTCGCAGCTGGCAATATCCTCAGACATTCCAAGTGGTACAGTGGGGTGGATCATGACCTGGTAAATATAATCCTAGTAAGTTTGAAAGTGTGCAAGACAGGGTGACATTACAGCAGAAACCAAAAAGCAACATATACACATGAACTTGTGGTTGGAGAAAAATTAGGTTTAAATGAAGCTATGATGAGTGTTTTGTTTCCAAATGCACTTCTGAGAGCTAGGTAAAAACAAACAGAGTTCAGAAATATCTTGAGATTGAAGGGAGGTTTTTACATCTGTGAATGCTTGTGCCTAAATTGCATAAACACAGGAAGGATTATGGCAATAGCTATCAGTGCCAGCACCATTACCAAAGAGCCAAGAAAGAATCCAACATCTTTCCTAGCTTTCAGAGACTTTGTCCCTTATTTGTCTCATAAAAGCTCATAGGTTCGAATCTTATCTTCAGCATACCACCACTGGTTTCCTGAGCAAGACCTATAACACATTTACAGCGAGGTTAAAATCAACATAGGTATTATTAATTGATTCATATGTTTAAGGAAATGTTAAGATAAAATCACAGACCATGTACAAAAATGTTTCCCAAGAGGTCAGGACACTGTAAAATATAGATATACCAACCCTAGAACAAAAATAGAACAAAGATGACATACAAAATGTATAAAATATATACACATTTTTAAAGTGATGCCATCAACACATCCAACAAAAGATGGGAAAAGTTATGTAAACCTGAAGAAACACAAAGCAGAGCATCTCGCAATGACTTTAATTAACCATAGGTCGGTATAAAGAAAGAATGTACAATAACCCCTCAATTTTACTCAGATCAGCAGTCACGGATTCAGTCTAACACGTATTTTTTCTGAGGATCTAACTGAAAATGGTAAGCGAAAATCCCAACAACAACGTGGAAACTGGAAATATCCTCTGCGTTTTTTCACTTTTTGTGGCAATATATATAGATATATCTTTAGCATTTTGCTGCAAAATTATCAAGAACAATATAATTTACTAATTTTAATATAAATATGAATGTAAATTCAGCTACATTTCCATATAAAATATAACTGTATACATATAGAAAGTGCGTCTTGAAATGGTAAAATACCACTGAACTTAGAGTTCTGAGAGATCTGAGAATGTTATGTAGTGCACAGGGGCAAGCCTACTGTAGCATTGCAGCTCTGCATAACTGCTTCATTTCTGCCTTCATATTTTAGTGTTTTAAACTTTTTTCCCCCAATTATCAACAGTCATCTCAGTTTATTTAGTATTGGTAAGCTGTAGAGAGAGCTTTTCTCAATGTTTCTTTTGTGTACGAGTCTTTGTTTTGTCTCGCCTGCTGCTAATGGCAGCTAGTGGTAGCAACCCGGTTTTTACGCAATTTCAATAGTTTTTGAGTCTGATTATTTATTTCTCCTTTCTGCTGTTGTTGAATCATCTGTGGCAGCTGCAGACCAGATTCTCTCCGTCTGGTGGATCATCTGTGTTTCACTTGTTTTTCGTTTTGTTCTTCTTAAAGCCCTGTTTTTTTATTACTGTAAATTAAATTAAAAGAGGTGATTGGCGATTTACCTTTACATTTTCTTGAAGGGTAATGCATTAAACTGAGTTTAATAGTGCAACACAAGACCACAAATGCAAACAGGCAGAACACGAGAGAAACAACACAACTAAACAAGATAGGACAAGACAACATTCAGGGCAATTGACAAACTCATTTAAGATGGACTGAGGCAAATGTGAAAACTGTCCTGTGGGCCGAAAACATTGATTTTTTTGGAAATCATCGAGGCTGCATCCTCCAGACTGAAGAAGAGAGGGACCGTCTGGCTTGTTATCAGTGCATAGTTTTAAAAAGGAGCACCTGTGATGCAATGGGGCTTTAGCTTTAGCTTGCACACTTTCCCTTACAGATAAACAACTAAAACCTCACTACCATGTATATCATATGTCAAAAGCAACAGATTGTTTAAACCATGCTAAGTTGTTCTCTGTGTAGTTCTTTCTTTTTAATGTTTACAGTTCTGTATGCTGTGATATGTTTGGAAAGTATTATGATCACCATCATTACTTTATTTTGTTTTTGATATCCTTTCTGTAATGTTCTTTTTATTCCTGCAGATGTTAGGTTGTGTGCTAGTAACCCATGTCTGAATGGTGGCACCTGTTCTGAGGGAGTGAGCCAGTACAAGTGCACCTGCCCTCACAACTGGAGTGGGAGCCGCTGTCAGCACCAAACTCAGACAGGTATGGAATGTAGATCAGTCTTTGCATTGTGTCTGTGTGTGCCACACTAAGCACGGACAACAGAAAGAGGAAAAGATGGTCCGGATGGTGGATAAGCCCCAAACTAGTTCCAACGAAGTTCAAGCTGTCCTGCAGGCTCAGGGAGCGTCAGTGTCAGCGCGAACTGTCTGTCGATGTTTAAATGAAACTCTATGGCAGGAGACCCAGAAGGCTCTGCTGACACAGAGACATAAAAAAGCAAGACTACAGTTTGCCAAAATGTACTTGAGTAAGCCAAAATCCTTCTGGGAAAACATCTTGTGGACAGATGAGACTAAGATAGAGCTTTTTGGTAAAGCACATCAATACTGTTTACCCAAAACGGAATGAGGCCTACAAAGAAAAGAGCACAGTACCTACAGTCAAACATGGTGGAGGTTCAATGATGTTTTGGGGTTGTTTTGCTGCCTCTGGCACTGGGTGCCTTGACTGT
>JBBPDB010000146.1:9226376-9252013 GCA_037974465.1 Brachypetersius altus
GGAGGAAACCGGAGTCCCCGGAGGAAACCCACGTGGTCACGGGGAGAACATGCAAACTCCACACAGAAAGACCCTGCACCCAACCCGGGACTCGAACCCAGGACCTTCTCGCTGTGAGGGAACAGCGCTAACCCGTGTGCCACCGTGCCGCCCCTACAAAATACTGATCATGCATTAATTCAATATCTGTTCTCACTTTTCTGTCAAGTAAAGCTGAGGCAGCACTGCACCTTTATTTATTTATTTATTTAGTTAGTTAGTTAGTTAGTCATTTATTCATTCATTCATTCATTCATTTACTTGTTATGGCTGTGGAGACTTTTGCTGTTTGCTGTTTGCTATTGCTTTTCTCTTATTTGTAGATTAGAACCATCTAATATCACATATTCAAACACATTTTATAGATTGAAAGTAAAAACAGAAAAAAAATTCTGTCCAGTCATGTCAGAAATTTATTCTAAAGTATTGCTAATGAATTACTAGTATGATGAGTAGTAGCGGCTATAGTTTGAAGTTTGTGTGTTATGAAAAGAAGGAAAAAAATCTGACCTGGATATCTGTGTGTGAGCACTTTCTCTACTCAGTAGAGATTTCCTCACTGTCATGGCACTTCAGATAGCCATTAGTGAGCAGTGGAGCCTTTAGATAGTCCTTTTACCTGGAGAAAAATCCATAGATATCATTGAGCCCGTCACTTAGAGGCCATTTGCAGAGGCACCTCTTAGGACTCTGGAAGACTGTCAGTGAGGTTTGAGCTCTGTACGTTTGAATGTATATTAAATGCACATAATCTGTTCTTGTTTGCACGGGTTGTGTCTCAGGTGAATGAGATACTCTTATGGATCCATGATTGGTGATAACACATTTTCTGAGCATTTCTGAGCAATTGAAAACATATCTGCAGATTGGAATAACTGGAGCAGCTGCATCTTCACACACAGTTTGAAAAGGTTCTTTGAAGATTAGCGCAAAAAGAGGGTGGTTCTGCATGCAACTACAACTACATGCGACTGTTACTTTAGGAGCAATTTTTAAAACGCCACCAAATGGGTTTTGCCAATGTAACAAATCATATAATATTTGGGTTGGCACTATACACAACCATTTTTGCTCCGCGTCCTCCTTGCTACTGTCATTTTGCTCTTTCCAGTCAGGTTTTGTTCCATGGTGGCATTTTGTTAGACAATAAATATGTACCCCCCAAAGGATGGATAGCGTAATTTCCATATAATGTAAATTCATTTGGAACTATTTGGAATTGTGATCATATATGCATGTGTAAATGTACTGTTAAAATGATTAAAATGTATGACGTTATGCTTTTTGGATGCTTTGGTAGTAATCTTGAATTAACTTGTGTCAGTCAATTTTGTTCTTTCGCAAAGTGCTCAGAGACATATTGCAGAAGTGTAGCAGTTGTAGATTTTGTAGGAAATGCTGGAGTGTTTCTAAAAGGAGGTCTGTTAGTATCTGTTTCTAATCCATTCCAGAAATCCACCCCTGATTTTCAGACCCTCCCATGTGCTGGCACTACTTTCAACAAGCTTTTTTTCCGTCCCTCTCCATAGTAGGATCATGGGGATAAGTTATAGGGCTCTGGGCTTGGGGGGTTGGGAGCCCAACAAATCTAAAGGGTCAAGCATGGCTACGATACGTGCTTTTTCTGTTTCACTTCCAGCAAGTAACGCTTTATGATGTGAGGTGTTGTCAAAGGGCCTAAGCATGGGGAAATGGTTTTGGCAGTCAATAAAAGTTTATTGTGATTTAAATAGCTCTGCATCAGAGCAGTTATTTTTCAGGTTTCTGCAGTGAGCTTGGAAATAATATATATTGTTATATGTATATGTATTTGTTATATCACTGTATCGGACGATGTTTGTTAACAAAGTTAATGAACAGCTGATGCCGTAGTACTCTTATGTTAAAAGCTTGTCTCACAAACCTAACTTTGCTTGTTTTGGACAGTTTAGTTCTCCTTTCCTGTAGTGCTTCACAGGACTTTAGTTTAATTCATTCATATACAAAACCAATCTGAAGCAACAAAGTCTGCGAAATACCCCTAAACTAAAAATATATACTGACTGGTGTCCTGTTTGCATGATGTATCATCCCATTCTTTAATATCAGACATTAAGAGCTGATGTCCATTTTCATGTAACATTTTGGTTGATTTGATGGCCTGATGATGTATGTGGCTAATTCCCTTCTACTGTTTATTCTGAAAATGGCAGTGTGGTTCTTTCTGTGTTAATCCAGACAGAAGCTGATGTCTGTCTGGGAACATGATACATTTTTAATCTTGGGACTACTACTTGCATTGTGCCAGGGTTGGCTGGCTCGCTTAGTACGTTCCCACTGTGCCAATAACCCTTCGGTCCCTGCCCATGAAGGAGAACCTCTTAAACGCAGATTCAAACGTGTGGGGAGCTGAACATGTGCCGTACGTAATAATCTGAGATGGATGGAACCTGACAAACTGGGATTACTTCCATTTTGGAGTGTCAGAACAGTCTCAGTCAGCTAATGTGCCTTGTTTGTTTTTCGCATAATGTTCTTTCAGAAGTGATTTCCCACTTCTCTAATCGTAAAAGGGAAATCTGTCATTGTATACCTGAAGCTTTTTATTTTACTCTCGTGTGTGCTGTCCTAACATGGCAATTAATGGAGTCTGAATTGGGAATTTGAGTAAATGACATTGAACCTATTAAATCTTGTGATGAAACTCGGGTATTATATTTTTGTAGTATGGAATCCTAAATCACTGGTCACAGAGGAGGAAATCTGGACTAGCAGTCATCATTATCTAATATGATAAATCTTTATATTAAATAAAGCATCATATTACAAGATATGCATAAATATATTATTTTTTTCCTGACGTCTGATAAGCAGGAATACACGCAGCTGTGCTAGTGCCACATTCAAACATACTGTGGAAAAACTATTTCAAATGGGTTTTGTTCCATCTCACACTGAACACTGTGCTGCTCTAAATCCACAAAAAAACAAGGGCTAGTTACATACTCATAATTATAAACATGCGCTTTGTCAGAGTTCTGTAAGTACTGGTGATATCCAGGATATGCGCAGAAAATTGAGTTTAAATATTAGTGCTGGGCCGTTAACGTGCGATTCTTATCGCGCGATAAAAAAAATATCGCTGTTAACTGCCATTTTTTCCTAAATTCCACTTTTTCCATTTTTATTCTTCTGAATACTGTGTTATGTCTAATTATGGAGTGCATGGGGAAAAAAGCAATAATGCAAAGGGAAAACATCTCACATTTATTGACTTATTCAACTTCAGTGCTGGGTTCAGCAGAACATTTACTGCATTGGTAAAACATTAACCTTTAAACAACAAAAAACATTTTTTCCCTTGAAGCTTCTGTCGCACCGCCTCCATATGCTGCTCAAAAACACGGGGTAAGTGGATTTGACGGAGGCTGCTCTCGTGTTCTGGCAGCGCTCCTCCTTGTTTACAGTGCTTGACCAAAAACGGACGTAGCTTTTTCATTTTTTCTAAAGGAATGTCTGACTCGGCACACAGGGCAACAAAATCTTCAATAAACTCGTGCATGGGCGTCGTTATGTCTATTTTGGGGTGTCTGAAGCCCCCCCAAAATGATCCCAAGCCACCCTATATATATAGTCATTATTCTACTATTTTTAAATAATATATCCAAACATTTCATACAAGATATCACTGAGCACAGATACACACTTTACAAATAGAAGCAAGACTATGAACTGAAATGAAAAATAGTAAGTCTAGTTATAATTATTGAATTAAAATGATGTACTGGCTGTTGAAGCTGCTGTAGGTAGCAGACGGTCATTAGGACCCACGTGAGGCTACACGTAGTTGGTGACGATAACTGTTCATTGTTTAACTGTACTTGTTTCCTTTAGTGAACGGAAAGGTCGCTGAACATAAAAATCGCTGGAGTATTGTTCTGCTCTAAACGTCAGATTCCGTTTTTTTTTTTGAGGACTTCTGTGTTTCAGCGTGTTCCTCCGTGTCTGTTCGGAGTCCCGCCTCAACTGCCAATACATACAGGTGGCTGCAGCGGCCAAAATTCATTACAAGCAATAGCTTTGCTTTGCCCACACCCCGATATCAGCGAGTTATGACATTCCCCGTTTTACACCGGATTCCATTTTATTTGTTGGAATTCCGTGATTCCGTCTGTGTTTTCCGCATTGCGGAAAGTCTAGGGCCCTATTATTCTCCACACTTGTCTGGATCTGTGAATGCCCAGGGTTATGGATTACAGGACGTATTAGTATCTAGCAGTTTTCTGTGATATTGCAAAAGCCAAACATTGTCCACAGTTCATGTATTAAATGGCTATTAACAGGCATTGATGGCAGATAGCATTGAATATTGTTTCATTTTTCCTCTGGTTGGTGTCAATCCAAAGCACTGCTCCTGTTACTTCTGTCTTTCCATTCTCCCTCTATCCATCTCTTCATCCTCGCAGCTTTTCTCCATTTGACTCTGTTTGTCTCTGCGGTGGTCTGACTGAGCGTCGCAGCTTAATTTGTACGCCTGGCAATTATCACCTTGGTGCAGTGCTGCTTAGGTTTAGACCTGTGGAAGGACTCTGTGGTGATGGTGATTTTTTTCATTTTGTCTTTGTATCTAAAGGCATGTGACTTTAGTTTCATAGGCCGGATGAAACTGTCACAAGCACTGTTTCAGCTCAGAATTATATACAAACTTTTTGCTTGTCTGGTTATTTAGGGGTGATGTAGATTGCAAAATGCACAAAGATGGATTGTTGTGGATATCGGTGTAGTCTCAACCCCAGAAACAACACAACCAGATTACACAATAGGCAGCGTTAAACTGCCTATTAATACTTTGAGGTGCATTTATTTATTAATTCATTTATTTATGTATTTATTTATTTATAATTATAATTATAGAAGTCGTTTACAAGGCAACAGTGAGAGAAGCGAGAAACCAGACACATTGCCTAAGCTCCACTGAAGCACGTAGCGGTCTCAGATTAAGCCGGACTGTGGAGAGGAGGCTGTTAAATGCGCGTAATGGACCCCAATCTGGAGGATTTACGAGCCGAGAACTCTTGATGCTTTTGCAGTCTTCGAATTTAACATCTAATGAGGTGTTAATTCTTACCGAACCTCACTGGAAGTCGTCGGAAGAATTCCTTGCTTTAACCGCTGTCATAACAGGTACTGCAAACACAAAGTACACTTTAACTGAATTGTTTGAGCTGTTTTTACATTATTGTGGATCACTTTAGCGGCACTGTTGGAGAAGCAGTGGCAGGAAGTTAAAATGTTTTGTTGACCTATATGTTGGCCTAGCTCTGAGAATGTTTCAAATGAACCCTTTTTGTAGATCATATTTCAATGCCTTTTTGCTCATCTTTAACATGAGTGAGAGGATAATTCAGGATGGTGCTGCCTGTTAGCCCTCAATCATGCCAAATGTCACTGAGTGCACTTAGCCGTCTCGAGACGTTCTCACTGAGTGTTCTTTCAGCACTGTGCAAAATCCACAGGCCTTCAACCCATGCAGACTAATTAGACATTCACTGTGCATGCTAATAAACAGTACCTAGACCCCTATGCAAATTGTTTAAAGCCATTTTTCTCAGTGTGTGATATATAAAGTGTCTTTCTGCCAAAAAAGTTAACAGGAGAATAATTGCAAACAAATAAAGTAGTCAAAAGTATCAGGATTTTACTTTGTATAAGTAGTTCATATTGTGTGAGCTAGGGGTGTTAATAGACATAATTTTTTGCCATTATTAAAAAAAATTATTAAAACTGGCATAAAAATAACTGTGAACACTGAAATCACAATGCAACTAAGTAGGGTTTTCACTTCGTACACAACTGAATTCTGACATTCAGCAGTCTGCTTTTATTTTCATTATGGCCATGTCCACACGTACACGGGTATTTCTGAAATAACAACAATTCAAAAACAACAGTTATACACCATCCGACAAACACAATTCCCTCCCTTGCATAAGAAAGACCAAAAGTCATTTCGATTACATATAATTCTGCACAAGAAATTAAGTAAGTAAATTATTCGGTTTCTGTCCAATTCTGCACAAAGATGCTGGAAAAAGATTTGTCAAAAATAAATAAAAACACATGTTTTTTGTCTGGCAAGTAGGACGTTTGCAAACAGTAGTGTCAGTGAATGTATGGCTCAGATCTTCTGCTTTACTATAAATCAGTTGTTGTGGCGAAATGTCACATGCTTTCTCCGAGTTTCTCCGAGTTTGGTCACTTTAGTCATTCCAGCAGCGCTGTTTTACTGTAATACTTTGAGCCAGGCAGTGTGTAAATTGGGTGCAACATGTTTAAAACCATTTTTCTCAACCACTTGGACTGGCACCATATCTTTAGCCATGGGTGCCAGCAGCGTTATAGCACTATAACAGACATGGAGAGCAGTGCGGTTTGATGCTGGATTGTATTTTACTGTCGTTGCTATTGTGGATTTAACGAACCCCCAAAGCTTTTCATACTCTCCGTACCGAGTCTGTGGTTTCGTCCGGAGATGGTGAGATAGGTTCGTCCTGGCGGCAGCTTTCACCTCAACCGCTTTCTCACGTAGCTGGCTAATTGGGCTGGTTTGAGCCACGTCCGCCCTGGCTACCAGATCTACAGAAACGGAGAGTGCAGCTATAGTTTGTTAGTTAGTTTGCCTAGCTCTCTTTCTCGGTCCATAGCTGAGCCTCCATAGCCTGCAGCAGGAGCATGCACACTAGTACAACTCTCAAAGGCACGCTGCGATCAAAACGTGTACTGCTATTTTACACTGGTTGTTTCAGAAATACTCGGTAATGGCAGCTGCCTCATTGTTAAAAGAACAATTTCGATATTATAGTAAACGATATATATCGCACACCCCTAGTGTGGGCTGGTTCGGTTCCAGATTACTCCTCGGTTCCTCCATTGTTCAGATTTGGGAAACTCCATCAGCAGCTCCTGATTTAATTTAATGAAGGACTTGTTGAGTCAAGCAATGTTTCTGATAAAACAACAGTAATACTGGACTTTAACATGGAACATAACATCTTTTTCCTGTACATATTGTTATGGTACATTTGTGCTTGATATTTTTAGTTTATTTAGTAACTTTAATGTGAAGAGATCAGGGGTCAATATTAGTTAGCTATTGTGGTTATGATGCTCAACTGAAAGAAAGAGTGGGGCAGCTGGTGGCTTAGTGGTTAGGGAGTTAGGCCTGTGACCAGAAGGTTGTGTGTTTAAATCCTAGGACTGTTAGTGGCACCTCTGAGGAAAGTAGTCCCCACACACTGCTCCCCAGGGTGCTGTGTACCTGTCTGCCTGGTGCTTCACTTGGTGAATTGTAATACAGTACAGAAAATGAATTTTGTGGTGTGTTCATGGATGACACTTTACACTTTTACTGCTACACACCTTGCACAGGTGTATACAGACAGTGCTTTTTATTTTATGCAGTTTTGAAAATATTTTTATGTATTTTTAAATTTTATTTATTTATTTTTAAAGTGTCATGTCTGTGCCAAGGTAACAGTCTTGCTGTAGGCAAACCCATTGGCAGCTCAAATCAGATTCTTCAGTATACCTTATTTGACCAGGGCAGATTTTCTACTGGCTGAATGTCAAAAAAGCCACATGATTAATCAGATATGAAAACTGCTTTTGAATGTGGTGTGAACCTGATTCAAAGTCAGATTTCTGGCCACACAGCTCAGTTTGATTAGTTGAATCAAATTTTCTTGACATCAGAAATAGAATGTCTGTAGTGCATTGCATGTCTAGTGTAAAGTCTGAGATCCTGTTTATTCTTTAAAATGCATCTCGAGTTGGTTTGGATCACAGGTTTCTTCTGATTTTTGTTACTATTTCTCTGTCACTTTCTCTAAATCAGTTTTGTTCTCACACAAACAACTCAAAAAATAGGGCTGGGCGATTTGGCCTAAAATCAAAATCTTGATTAATTGAACATTTTAACTCTATTACGATTAATGAATGATTATTTTATTTATTTTTTATTTTTATTATTCATAGTTCACTGATAAGTTGCTCAGTTGTCTCAGTGTCTAAGCTCTCCGTGCTTGACATGTCGGCAGAAGAACGTAACACAACGGAGCGGGGTCACGTGACTCGACACGCGGTAGTGTTTTTAAAGGGAAAGTAATCGAAATAATCAACCTGAAAAAATTTGATCGATTATAGGTTCTGAATTTTGATTACTTTTTGTTTAATTGCCCAGCCCCATCAAAAAGTGTGTGTGCAGCAGCATAATTCTTACAATTACAGCATACAATCAGAGTATTGAATCGTGAGTCTCTGCTCTTGTGATCAACTGGATATAGCGTGCACTTTGACACTTACTGTGGACAGAGAGAAATGCTTTTCTGATCGATTCTTTGAAGAAACTGAAACCAGTAAATGCAAACTAGCAAAATATGGTAGGTGCTCTTGATCAAATTTCCAATGAAAATTGGTGCAAGAGGGAGACCTCATAAACAAAAGACACTGGGGAGAATCAGGAAGTGACCCAAAGCTGCTTATTTCTTGTCAGGCTGAACCAGAGAGAGAAGTCAGGTTCTTACTGGGAAGAGTAGATGGTACTCTCTCTCTCTCTCTCCCTCTCTCCCTCTCCCTCTCCCTCCCCCCTTTCTTTCTCTCTCTCTCTCTTTCGGGCGTTCGTAAGTGCTGTGCATGCTAAATGTCCTAATGTCAGCATTAGTAACATTTTAATCCATCATCACCCATGAAAATGTAGATAAAATGTTCACTGAAAATGGAAATGCGCTGGTAATGAGCAACTGTGAACAAATTAAAGGGCAATTTACACTAACCTAAGAGTTGTCTTGATGCTACCGTTGCATAACAAAACCATTTCATTAGAGTGTAATAAAAAACAGCCTCATTTACCAGTCAGGAAATATATTTTCTGCAACCTTACAAAACATCAATCTGTGATTAATTTATGTAAACGCCCTTTCAAGTGTGGCCTGTGCCTGAATTATTAAACTCTGAATTGGGAATAAATATAGAAAGGAAGCAGACACAGGCCCTCTCAGTTACGGAGGAAATTCACCTGTCTATTCTTTGTCCACTGTTGGTCACGCTTCACAGAACATTTCAGTCTAATGAGAAACTGTCAATATCAAAATAAATTCAGTGTTGTATTTAAATTAAGATTTGTATGCTGTATCTGATTAATGGCATAAGCAGAATGGAGCCATTTTAATTGTTGTTCGATAGCCTCTGTCTCCTTTACTATTAAGTAACTTTATTAATGATTGAAGGATGTCAAGGCAATGGATTGTTATTTTTTTTTTGGACTACAGTGTCCATTTATTTAGATAGATGTCCATAATCTGAATTACATCGTGTTCATCTATGGAAAGGGGATCATTGTTGACCAGATATTGTTTGGGAATGGACCAGTACAGCCTCAGTGTTTAGTAAGTTTAGTAATCTGATTGAATCACATTCAAAGGCAGTTTCATATCTGACTCAAGTCAGATCATAAATAAAGTTTCTTGATAGTAAAGGAGACAAACAGAGGCTGACCTTATCCTTGCCTTACCGTGCCTGTGAGAACCAGTGTCAACTGAAAAGCTTGTTGCCATAGCCTATGGTTTTATCATGTGGCTCAAATGCAAGAAACAAAAGTTGATAAATTGTCCATAAAAAGCTTTGTTTGCCAAAAAACAGCACTGATTCTGCCTCTGGGGGAAAAGGAATGATACTCTTTGAATTAAATATTTTGTTCAGAAATGGAATGTGAGCTAAACTTTCTTACTAGCGTATATAAGCTCTCTGGAAAGATTGTCCAACTTTGTAGCGATAGATATAAAAGCACACCTTTGTGTGCAATGCTTGAATAGGTCAGATCAGGTCAGAGATCAAACAAAACGCAAGTGATGCCACTCAAAAGAAATTTTTCAATGCAGAAGTTGCGTCACGCTGGCTGTGAAATCACCCTCCCGCCCCCAGACCCCACTCATTTAGCTCTTGGGAAATGAGAGCAGGGTAAACTCGAGGTCTTCCTCAGATTTTCCCAGATGGTGAACCAGAGAGAAGTCGTCTTGTCCCTCGTCTCTCATCACCGGCTGATCTCTTGCTCGTTGCAGAAATTAAATACGCTTCAGCTTGGCGTTCCTTAGCAACGGGGAGAACCCCGCAGGGTGCTGGTGGAGTTGGGGTAAGGAGGGTTGCTGATGACACATGCATTAAAGACCTTTATGACTCACTCAGGTGAGCCGCAGGCTGGCGCTCAACTGAATGGCAGCTTTAAAATACAGAAACACAAACACGGTCTTTGTTCGTTTTCATATGAATGGGGCTAACAATTCCAGATAATAATGTGTCAGCAGTCAGAAGTTGAATGAATTACTCATGATGATGATTTTTCTTTTCTTTTCTTTTTTTTTAAATCCAGAAAATCAAGGTAACGGGCATGCTGTTGTATTTTACAGAGACCGATAGTGCTGTATTCATACTATGTTCTGTTTTTGATTCTTCAGAGTAGCCCCCGTTTTGCCACAAAGCAGCACGCTTTCTTTCTCTTTCTTGTACCTCCCGTTCTCCCCATGACTCACTCAGTTGAGTGACAGGTTGCTGCTTGTTAAATATGATGATGTATAAGCAGGTTTGCTTCTGCTGTTTGATCAGTGAATTAAGATGCCACTTAAAATACACATGACTGTAGTGGGGCTTAAAAAATCTTTGGCATCTTTTCTTCTCCTCTTTTGAAACATTGGCATGGTTCCAATGTCAAAATGTCCGTTATTATTGCCTTCAGTTTGCGTGAACACATCTAAACAATTAGATGATCATGGGCCTGATATTGATCCCTTAAAAAATTGATTTTTGTGGGAAGTCCCTTCTGTAATACGAAGAGGGAGACAACGATTGAGTTGCCTTTAAAATGTGTGTTGAAGAGAGAGTTGGTGACATCACGGATGAGGAGAACGGAAACGGACAATAAAAAAAAAAATACTCAAACAAAATACGCATCAGACTTATAAACAGACTTCAGAATGCTATAGTCCAGGTAGGGCTGGGCAATTTGGCCTAAAATCAAAATCTTGATTAATTGAACATTTAAACTCGATTACGATTAATGAACGATTATTGATTATTTGGGGAGGGGGGGAGAGGGAGACGATCCGCACGCTCCGGAAAAGTCACGAACGCGAGAGAGCGAGCGTGAGCGACAGAGAGAGAGAAACGGAGAGAGTGAGACAGGTTTTAAACCGGCGCGATCCGGAAAAGTCACAAACGAGAGAGAGAAAGAGAGTAAATCCGCGCTAAAATATCAAGGTGAAAGTCATCATAGCTTGCGTAGTATAGACCCAGCTCCCAACCCAACTTTGTGAATAGATTAATGGCGATATTTTTTTTATTGCCTGATAAGAGTCTCACGTTACTGCAGCATGTTAACACCGATAACGGCCCACCACTAATATTAATAATAGGGATGGTCCATTTGGCAGTGTTTTTAACTTAAAAATTAAATACTTATTTATTAATTTCATCTTTTTTTTTAACATAATCTCAAATATAAAACATTATGTATATATATATATATATATATAGGCATGTTTCGGTCAAAGTATAATGAACTGGTATATTAGTGAGTGAGTTCATTGGTTCACATTGCGAGTGATAAGTAAGAGAAACTGGGACAGTAGTACTGTAGTGACAGGTCGACTGTAACCCTTGCTCTGTGGGTTATGGCTTTCCATAAAGCACACTTGAGGCGTGCGCTTGTGAAATCAGCACCCTGCCCATACAGGCCCTCTATCAATGAGAAGTTAGCAGCATCCATCATCACAGTGTTCTGTCTGCACTTGTGGTGTGTCAAGGCAGCATATGGCAAGTTGTTTTTGGAACACAGACAAACCCAAATGCACAATGAACGCTGCAATGCACTTTTTTATCCTGACCTTTCCAAGACTTTTGCCTAAGATTGTTTCTAATGCTCTATTGCTTACTTAAGGTAGGTGTGAGCATTATAATGGTGACTAAGACATCATGTTCTGGATGGTACACTTTAACATGAACACTTGTTAATTGAAACTTTAACTTTGTGAGTGGTTGGATCTGCTGTGTCTATGTTTTCTGAGACAGAAACATAGCATGTATGTCTAAAGGGCTATCCCTTTACACACACACACACACACACACACACACACACACACACACACACACATATAAGGGTGAATAAATGCATGATAAACACATTATGTCACATATTACAACATCAGTTTGCACTCATCCATGTTAACAAGACCAGAAAGACAGGACACAATGTGTTACTGCCTGTATGTGGATTTCATGCAGACTTGTGAATTTGACATCTTGCTTGTACTCCTTGATTGCTGTGTGCCTGTTTTGTTGTGCTCTCTTGTGATTTTCTTTTTATGCTTCATGGCTTATTTGAGAGTTTTATACTCTGTTTTATTGAGCAGTGAAGAAATTTCATCTGCATTCAGTGAGCACAGATTTGCCTGTTATTGTCATTATTAAACACCGGCATATAAATCTAAGAAATTACTACAGATGTTATATCATCCAGGAAGACAGTCAGGTCAAAAATGTTCCTTTGTCATAATTTCAGCTTATCAGGCAGGACAGTGAGAGAAGGCTCTTGAATACTCATCAAACCACAGTTTTCCACTTACCCCCGTTTCAGTGCTGAAGATTTTCTTTAATATCAGTGTTGAGTCAGCATCTAATTTTCAGTGTTGAAATGGTATATACAGCTCTGGGAAAAAAGACCACTGCAATTTATTTTTTAATTAATTTTTAAAGAGCGTGATAGCCATTCCATGCCATTGTCTGTAAAATTCATACCCAAGCACTTCATTCTGCTTTATGAGATACTGATTAGTGATCACCTGAATCAAATCTGATTTAATGAGGAAAAGTATAAAAAACACTGCTGTAATCAACAATATCCTCTTGCAATGTGATCAGTTGGATGGTAAAACGCTAATCGAAGTACATCAAAGGAAATTCCTGCTATTTTGTGAACAAGAGATTTGTTTTCTTTGCATTATTCAAGTTCTGTAAACACTGCATAATTTCTCTTATTTGAATTTATTGTAATTTCCTTATTTTTATTAGGAAATTAGGAGAGATATTGTCAGCAGTTCTTCATTTTTTTCCCAGAGTTATATATGTATTATGCTAATATTGCATTAAGTATTAGATCCGTATTGTTTTTTTTTTTTTTGTTACTATCAAACATTCAATATTGCTAGTTTAACCAAACATTCCTAAACACTGATGATGAATCAGTGCATTTAACCATCATTCAATACTTAATCAGTAACTTGGTGCTTAATGGGTATAACTATTATTTTGCATCACAAAGCGGAGGTTTGTGAGAAAGATTATAGTAATTACCACATTATCATTGGTGTGACCGGGTTAATATTATCCTTTTTAACTGAAGAAAATCTTAGTTATCTGTTCTGATGCCTCTCATCATGTTGCAAAGTCTCCAGCAGTCACTGTGATAAATCTCTCCTCCTAATGACAGAGGTTTGTCTCATAGGTTATAATTTACATGTCGCTCTGGTTGGTCATCACTGCTATGCTGATTTGTGACAGCTCATTGGCTCAGTTTTATTTATTGTGGCGTTTAGTGTATGATCATTATCATTTTGTTCCACACGTCATTTTGCTCCAGGCGGATCAACAACCAAGTGTTTATGCCTCTCCCAAAGGGAAGTGACGGCATCTCAGCTGGCATGCGGAACAACAGATCAATGCTCTGAGGTCAAGCATTGTCAAACGCATGATTTCTTACTTGCTGTGATCTGGGGGATGAATATTTTTTGCTTTTACTTTCTTGTGGCTTTCGTCTTGAGTAATGTCTGCTGTAAGTAATTATTAATTACTGACTCAAACTATTAAAAAAAAATTCTATGCCAGAAAAAAGGCAGAGTCTTTTTGGTTTTTTGGTTTTTTGAGGAAAAAAAAGATACCAGTCATCCTTTTCCCCTACTGCTCCACTTAAATGCACACTTTTCAGTGCTTGTTAATTTATGGCAACATAACTTTTAAACACTCTCCTAGGTTCTTGAAATAGCCAAGACTTTTGTGTGTGTGTGTGGCACCCTCACGTAGTTTCTTGATTTGATGAATGCTTGGGTTTCTTCACACAAAACCACTTTGGAGCTTGTGCTAACTGGCAGAGGGGAAGTGTGGGAAGAGTGAGCTCGCTGTACAGGAGGAAGATGGATTTCCAAAGGGTTTTGGGTTCTTACACTGAACACTGAAATCTCTTTAGCCTAATTAAACATCACTCAAGCTCACTACGTCTGCGCCATTTCCCTTAACACTGCACATTTCTGCTTTGCTGGAAACTGGACTGGCTTGAAAGGATCTAAATCCAGCCCATTAGATTTAGGACTCGCTCCCATAGAAACAGATCTTGACTTGCAGAGCATTTTGTACCTTGTAAATCTTTGTCTAGTTTTTATATTTACTGTCATTATCATGTCAGTATAATCGCTTCTTTTTTATATAAACCATTCTTGCTCAGCAGTTGAAGCTGTTGAAAACCAGCATATGTAACTTCCCAGCTGTTTTCCACTATGACTTGCAAATATGATTTCTTTTTTCTTCAGTCTGATTCTGATTTTCTCTGCATGCATGGTTCTTTTCAAAATTAGACTTGCTTTAAGACTTATAGAAAAGTCTTTTTGAGTTTCCAGAGCCTTTTATCAATGTAAAGACTGCTTTGGGCTTTTCTTTATCAGACAGCCCATAGACACTGTATGCTTCGTTCTTCAGCCCTTCTGGCTGCATCAGTTAAACAAGATGCCACAAGACCACATCCTTTGGACCTCTTGCCCACAACCAGATACCATGAATAATGGATGCTCCCTGACGGGGCTGGGTTTCATTTGTGTGTGTTCAAGGTGCCAGATAGTGGTGGTGTGTTTACATGGGTGTCCAGTGTGTCCCTTGTGGGAGAGCTTTCCATGCCAGAACACGTCCCACTGTTTCTACCTTTTTTTTGTCTGAAGTTTTAAGCCAAAAAGCAAAAACTTCCCATTATATAAATCAGGGTAAAAGTGTTTTTAGTTGTCATATTCTTTGCCCCCACCAAACATGAATTAATTAATGAATAAATGAACAAATGAATTAATGAATGAATGAATGGATAAATGAACAAATGAACAAATGAATGAATGAATGAATGAATGGATAAATGAATGAACAAATGAATGAATTAATTAATGAATGAACAAATGAATGAATTTCGGAGCTGTGATTGAAACTATCACCTGAAAACTGATTCTAATTTGCTTTTAGCAAATAAAATACTCCAGTGGTATAGTGGTGACGTTCAGGTGGTTATGGGTTTAAATCCCATGACCGCTAAGCACCTCTGAGGTACACTTGACCAAGGTACTTTCCCCACACACTGCACTGTGTTCCTGGCTTCCCACTGCTTGTCTTAGTAAATGGGTTAAATGCAGAGGTTGAATTTCGTGCTGTTCATACTGTGTGCTGTGGTGTGTTCACGTATGGCAGAATGGTCACTTTCACTAACTTTTTTTGTAGATGCTGACCTAATCTGTCACATGTATTTATCTAAATCTCAAGTAATTTCACTTTTATGATACCCAATCTTAATCCTACCATCCCAGAACCCTCACCTTTACCCTAAACTTAACTTCAGCCCGAACTCTAAACCTAATTCTCATCCAGTCCTAACCTTGATTCGAATTCTAACCCTGAAGCTTTTGAGAAGCACCAGACTTTTTAATAACTTGAACATTAGTAGAGTATTTGTAAAGGAATGTCCAAATAAAGTGGAACCAAGTATTATTTTAATTGATTTCTACTGTGAAGTATCAAGAACATTACTCGTCACATTTTGATTCATTCAGTGCACACAAATAAAAAAATCTCCAATTGCTTTTAAATCTCAAAGACCAAGGACTTATTTTTTGCTTCCAATCAGAGTTCTTGTGCATTGGAATTCACTATTTTTATTAAAATATCCAACCAAATTCCACTTTCCTGTGGCCTAAAATCATAGATGTTTTTACTTTAGCTTATTTTTTCTATAATAGCATAAAAATAAGCTATGCTACGTAATGCTTGCTCACCACGCACATCAGAACTGCTTTCAAACAATGAACCAATTTCAAATAATGCACCCCACTTTTTTGCAGTTTATTGGGTTGGGGTCTCAGTAAAACAGCACAGTTCTTTTTAGATTTTAACCCTTTCATGCAGGCTACTGTTTACTTTTTACAGCTTCAGTGTAATACTTTAGTGTTTTTCCACTAGCATCTATGTGTCAAACATAATGTATTTACCACGTTGCCTTATTAATGGTGTGCTAAGAAGGAGAGAAAAGCATGAATGGCCTTTTCAGTCAATTCGCTTATGCCTTTACTTTATAGGGGAATAAGCCAACTGTATGTGATTTTGACAGTGGGTAAAGCTGCCCCCCCCCTTCTAGTCCCTTTAGCCTGTGCCAGGCTCTGATCCCTCCAAAGCAAGACGACTGACATCATTCCTTCCAGACGCTGGGGCTTGTTATTGCTGCCATTCCAGGACTTGGTGCTGGAGCTGAGCAAACATTTCAGACGACTTCACAGGGGCTCTGTCATTCCGGCAACAGAAGCATTGCAGTGGGGCAGCACGCTAACATGCACCAGGGTGGGGGACTGCGTGACTTCTTTAATTACATAGCATGAAGATTGGCTGTATTAGCACCCACACTGAAGCTATCATTTATAGGCCTAGAAGCTTATGAGCTGTAAAGCTGCTCATCTTAGGAAGCCTGTTGAATTAGCATCAACCACAAAAGAAGTCTGAAGAGCGAGTATCTATGCTATTTAAGACATAAACATAAATAAATGTTCAGTAAATGTTTGTTCAGGTGCTGTTTGCCCCATATTCTAGCAATGAAAGCCATCCATAGTGAGGCGTTGCACCATACAATGGGGCTTTAATGCCAGTAATCTTGACGCTTCAAACATTTTTAGGTTTCACTCATAAAAGCTCAAGAGCACACCGACCCAACATGTATAGAAGCTCATAGTAGAAGATATACATCTTTCACTGGAATGATCCGAGAGAAGGGATGGCTGCAAGCCACTGTAACATGTGCACATTGCCCAGTGATGCAGAAAAGATGCGCCTCCATCTCCTAAAAACTGGTCTAATATTGTCTCTTTTGCTCTGTGTACTTTGTGCTCATGGCCAAGATTAACAGGGAGCTTTATAGGGGCTGCTCAGACTTTTGCTCCCACCTCCCTCACATTCTTTTGTTCCTGTACACACTTTGCTCGCTCTGCTAATGCGGGACAGCCCTCTGAGTCACCCTGCATCCTCATCTTGTCAGCGGCGACTATGATGGCCTGCTTTGAACCGTAGGGGCTTACCCATATCCATTGCCCATCTCCCTAGTGTTCAAGGTCCCTCTGGGTACCTCTTTGGCCCCATGCATTTTCTCCAGACCATTAAAACCAACATGTCTCTCCGCCTATTGTGCTGTAGCTTCGGCATGAGGCTGACTGTTGATTTGGCACATCTAAATGGTTTGGACAGCATTTGATCCTGCCTAATCCCAGCGAGCGAGACCAGACTGAACTGGTGTTCCCTTCTGGTGGTAGAACCATTTTTGACTCTTGATTCAACACCTGTGTTTGAATACACACATTCAACACCTCTTGGTTCTTCTTCACAAGAGTGACTTAGTGACATCTGCTAATAACATTCTAATGTGATGGAAAAGTGGGAATAAAATACAAATGTAAATAGTTTGGATGCATGAAGGCGTGTTACCCAGTGTTATCTCTAGTTTGTGTCAACTATAGTTTTCAGAACTGACGTTTGTACTGACACTGACGCTTTATTCGTTTCAGTTTTTAATTAACTCCTGGACAAGCTTGAGTTCTTGTATCAGATTACTGTAGTGATTACTCTAGTGAGGGCAGGTTATATAGACATGCACCACTTTTAAAGAGGTTAGCAGTTAAAAAGAGTGTGTTAGAAACAACAGTGATGTTCACTTGGTCATTCCTCATCTGGTTTCATATTGAGAGCAGTTTTCAACAATCATGACCAAGCTTTTTGCGCAGTGATTGTGAAGGCAAATTCATTAGTCCTCTGATGCTGCCCTTTCTTCTGAAAATGTTCCAAAGTGTATAAAATATACATGGTACATGGTTTTCGCATGGTACATCTTGCCTGGAGAGCTGTTTAGCCTCTAGCTCTTTTAAAGAAGGAGGCCCTACTCTGGGAGAATATATACCATGAAGCTTCTTGACTTTCTTGCATTTTATGTAAGGAGATGGTCAGGACTCTATTAGCTGAACATGAATTTAATGCAGAAATATCAACATGTTCCTTGGTGCTCGTCACTGATAGCAGAACAACCTCATAAAATACAGTACATCTCATGCAGTAACATTTTGACAGGTGCACTCTAAAAATACACGCTTTAAGGATTTGATGAGATTATGGGGTGAATGTGGGAAGGAGAATGTGGGACGTTATACATGAAAAATCTTTTACATCCTAAATGGCTCCTTTGAGATGACAAATATGTAAAAACTGAAAAAAGGTAGACAAAAGCGCGATGTTAAACAAATAATTATGTAGAGCGGTTTAACAGAGTAGATGTTAATTCATAGTAAATTTTCACATATATAATTTCAACTTATATAGAATTATATTAGAAAAAAAATATCCTTGGTTATTTGGTTACCTCAGTTGTTTATAACTATTAGGCTCTTTAAAGTCAATCTGCAGTCAAAACTGACCTGGTTTACACTGTTATGTCCCTGGTCATAGTAAACACAGTGCATCATACCGATTTAAATCACAAACCGTATGTTTTTCCTGAATAATATAGACTTTTGCCCTCCTCTAAGATTGGGAGATATCAATCAGTAATGCCATGTTTTAAGTAGGTCAGTACCACCCACTGCCCCCCACTCCATCATCATGTCCCACTGTAACATCCTCCTCTACCTTGCATGTGTCTCTGTTTGTTTCTCTGACTTTTTTACTGCTCCATGTGTTTCTTTGTTGTTTGGGTTTCTTGTCTCCTCCCTAATGCAGATTCTCACTTGTGTTCTCACTTCTCATCTGTGTGTAGTTCGTTTTCCCTCATCGCCAAAGTGTCTCTTGCCTTGTCTTTTTTGTAAGTACCCCTTTAGTTTCCTATGTCTTGTCTTCTGCTTGTGTGTCACTTCTCCTGTGATTTCCATGTATTTCATCTGTTTTTGTTTCTTCTGTTTTGCTCAGTTTTTCTTATTAATGTAATAAATGGGACAAACCTGTTTGTCAGGATTTGGGTAAGGTTCCTTACTGCTTCAGCATAGACATTTAGAACAACAATAAACTTTGTGCACAGTGTTTGGAGAAGTCCTCAGTGCACAAAGCTCCATAAACACATGGCTGGATGAGTTTGGTGTGGAAGAACTTAACTGCCCCACACAGAGCCCTGACCTCAACCCCATCCAACAAATTTGAGATTAGACTGGAACGGAGATTGTGAGTCAGGCCTTCTCGTCTAATATCAGTGCCTGACCTCAGACATGCTCTACAGAATGAATGGCCACAAATTCCCACAGAAGCACTCAAAAATCTTATGGTTTTCCAAGAAGAGTGGAAGCTGTTATAGCTGCAAAAGGAGGACCAACTCCATATTAAAATCTATGTGTTCAAATGCAATGTACTTAAAGTCCCTGTTGGTGTAATGGCCAGGTGTCCCAATAATGTTGTCTTTATAGTGTATAGTCTGCTTGAGAAGGCTGCCTCAATTAACATAATAGGTTCTGCATGCATCACTTTGTACTTTCTGCAATATAGGGATGTACTGTATGCTGTGGGAGGATAAGTCGGCAGGCAGAATTTCTAAACAGATAGATCTTTGGTAGCTCATTTTTTTTTCTTCTGAATATGTGGCTCCTTTGAATGGAGCTCGTGAAAAACCAGGTTCCAAACTATTTTTCAGTGCAGTTTCTGGAGCTGTACCTTTAATGATACATCCTTGGTACCTTTAGTTACGAAATACCATATTATATTACTTTTTCCATTGCATCCATTGCTTTTCTGTGATGTACTTCCCGTTTTTACTCAAGCTAAACTCTCAGATAGCACAGATACCCTTCCTTTGTACCACATTTCAAGTCATGTCAAGGTCATATACACAGTACACAGTGAAACGAAACATTCCTCCAGGACTATGGTGCAACACAAGAACAAAAACAGAAAACACCACAAGACTACAGACATTTAGATGGGACAAAATACACAGCGCAAAGAAAGCAAGGGAGAGTGCAAGAAAACCACAAAAGCAACATTACAACAGAACAAGACAACATTTGGTGTAGCCAGTAGTACTAGTTTGAATAAATACAGTATTACAACAGATACATTATATTCATTAAGTGTATGAAGAGCAAATATAGAGGTAGACAGCAATAAATAAATAATTGTGCAAACAATAGCAGCAGCAGGATAGTGTACAATATATAATATATAACGTGTCTTTATAGTGTCAGTGGGTATAAGGTTTCTTTATGGCAGAAACATGTGTAAATGCATTTCACTTGAAAATATGATTCTGTACAGAAGGAAAATGTGTTATAACTTCTCATTTATGTTTAAACTTCAGTCTTTAAATAACCATCCTTTGAAAAAATCTATAGGCCAGTGGTCCCTAACCTTTTTTGCGTCACAGACCAGTTTCACGGACTTGTATAGATACTACTAAAAACCAAATGCATAAAAATACAAAGAAGCTTGTTTTTTACTAATTTTTTTACTAAAATTTTGATCTACCATATCATGTATTTTTTCAACATAAAAGATCTTTCAGACAGATATTTTGTTATTCTGTTTTTCTGTGCACCCTGGTACCAAATGACTGGCCCGGTGGTTGGGCGTCTATAGGTACCCAAAAGTGATTTCTTTATATGGTGATGCTTCACAGATGCTGTCTTTGTATCTCTTTTATTTATATGTGTAAACAGCGCTTATTTGCTGGGATTTGTACACTAATACGTTCCTGTTGTTCCTGTGACTCACTGTTCTTCTCTCAGCACAAAGTATGACTGCAGTGGGAAGTGCACAGACCCAATTCCCAGGTCCCTTTATGTATTCTGTATTTGGTTAAAGTGGAGAGGTAACAAAACCCCAAACCCACTGGGCAGTTTTGATTTATGCAAGCAGGACCACATTTGATATTCATTTCCACAACTGTGGCCAACTAAAAAAAGTTTCTCACACACGCACAGCCACCCACCCACACACACACACACACACACACACAACCACAAATAGAAGCATACCTACAGTGGAACAGTGTATCACTGTGTGCGTGAGTCTGTCCTATTTTAGCAGCATTTCTCCTTTTTAAAGTTTCATGTAATTCTCGGCAGATGTTAGTGCTTTGGCAGATGTAAACGTCTGCAATTATTAAAAACACCTTTCAGTTATTAAGTAACTCAACCAGACTTGTTTATTATAACAAGACTTGTGGGTTGTGTGCAAGGGAAGGTGATCCAAAAACTATTGGAAACAAGCAAATCACAGTCAGTTACACAAGACAAAAGCTTCAGGAAATATGCCCTGATTCTTCAGTTGGAAGAATTGAGAGAATGAAGATGAAAAGTTAATTCAATTCAGTGTTGAGAATGGAGAAGAAACCCCACTGGGTAAAGAGAAAAATGAGACGCCATAATCATGAGAATTAAGTTTTACCCTACATGTTTAGACAAATGGGACCTCTTGTCAGTTCTGTATGTGTCTATTTCTTTGGCTGTAATATTTTGAGGTTCAGCCACAAGAAATCCTTCAAACCAAAACGTTAAAAATCACAACCACACTCTTAAAAAGTGATTTTTCCAGAATGCAGAAGCAGTGCTTAAATATATAGAATATATAACAGCCCAAAGCACTCTTTCAGTGCTTCATTCATTGCTTTGTAAATAGGCTGTTTCTCTTTGAAAGAGCTGTAAATAACATTTTGCAAATGAACTTCAATTAAAACGGTTCTAACATTGTTACTGCACTAGAACCTTTCATGTTTCTTGACAGAACCTGTCAGACAGAGCAGTGTGAGAACCCATGTGAAGATACACAGAGGGGTGATGAGGTTGTTAGACTGGATCTGATTACTGTTAGGAATGGCTGGGAGGCTTTTTGTGGTGGAATGCTTTCTCAATCGTGCATTCCACTGTCAAAACAAAGCTAAACTCCTTGGGGTGCTTGAGCAGGAGGAAGAGAGAGAGAGAGAGAGAGAGAGAGAGAGAGAGAGAGAGAGAGAGAGAGAGAGAGAGAGAGAAAGAGAGAGATAGAGATTGAGCAAATGTGCCTCAGGGAAATGTACTGTGTCTAGACTGGTCCAAGGCTGGGCCTTTTTCTAGGCTGGGCTCTTGTTATTCTTACTTTACAAGTATGCCTAATGCATTGAAGGCTGCATCTTGTTTAAATAAAAACAATCACAATCAGATCAAATATAAGACAATAGTCCTTTATTTTAGCAGATTTCCACACGTTATGTTGGTTTTAGATCACTGGAAAAGAGTCACTCACGCATGTTTGAAATACAGGTAAGTACATATTTAAAGGGTCATATCTTACTTTTTAATTGTATTCTGGTTGTTTTACCCTGTGGTCTACTTGTGACATTTGTGTGGATTTATGTACCTAAAACAATCATAATTAATTTGTACATGATTATTTTTCTCCTTTCCTCCCTTCCCTTCTTTGTCTGGTTGCCTCCTTTTATCTATTTATACATAATTCATGAAACAGAGGGTGAGTGATAAGTTATGAGAACACTAAGGTTTAAATATTACACTTTTAATGCCCAGCTCATAACTTTCAATTACTATAAAGACTACATTTGCTATGGCATGTTTATGGCATAGTTATGTTAAAGTTATGCAGCAGGTTAAATGGACTGCATTAGCATGAATGTGTCAAATATCCTAAGTAGATAAAAAAAAAAATCATTTGGAAATGATGTACACATCTGAACAGTGTTACGTTTTCCATGTGTGTTTTGAGTTGTGCAGCAGGCGTAGGTTGTAGAGCATAGCTAGTCTGCCAGTGTGCCACCAGGAAATTGCCCACAATTGTAAAGTTCTGCCTTTTAAGAGCAAACAGCTGTGTGGCAGGGCCTTAGACTCGCTCTCCAGGCCTCCTCCTCTCGCCGGCCTGCCGTGGAAAATTCCGTTCCCATCAAGCAAGCGATCGTTTCTTATCGCTTCTCCCATCTGCCTTGGTCTCCACTCCAGCCAGGCTCGACTCAACACCTAGCTCCTATTCATGCCCACGTCGCACACACACTCACGCAGCGTCAGTGACCCTCAGCCCTGGCCCCCGCTCTGCCACACCTGCTCCGAGCCTTTGAATGTGCCTCTCTTTCTTTTCGGGCCCGACCTCCGTCACGAGTCAGTGGGCAGACGTGCAGCGGTTCCCATGCTGTAAGCTGATAAGGCGACACTGGGCGGCGTGTATGAGCGGCGTGTTTGCGGGCTGAGGTGACAGGAGTTCACAGCTCTCCTGGCCTCTTTTGTTCTCTCCTGTACTGGAACCGGTAACTGGCTTTAGAATTTCTCCTCCTGTACCATGTGATTTACTTTTGTTCCTGAGTTTGTTTACTACAGGTTTGTATGGAAAAATCCTTCAGGAATGTGGGGGAAGTTGCCATTGCTGTTTGAAGCTGCAGCTTTATTAGGCTGCTGATGAATGAGGGGAGGGAGAGATGAAGTGGTGGCGGGGGGGTATCCTGTCATACCAAGGGCAAGGGCTGAGCAGGAGGGGTGGCAATGTTTTATAGATAAGAAGCAATGACAGTCTGCTTTTGAGGATTTCGTTGACTGATTCAATGCGCTACTGAACATGAGGGTGATATAATGTGGGCACACTAATGAACAGACTCATACTTCAGGATAATCCCACCAATTAACAGCCCCGTGCTTTGATGGGCTCCGCAGTATGATCAAATTGAATCTCCCACATATACATACATAAACAGGTTGTGGACTGAATATGGTTAGGTAATGTCACATATTAAGTAAACATAAAATACAGTATACTACTACTTCCAGATGATACTGTGTTTCACCTGGGACAGCTGGAGGAATAATGGTTAGGGCATTGCCCCTGTGATCAGAAGGTTGTGGGTTCAAATCCCAACACTGCTAGTGGCTCCACTGAGGTACCCTTGAGTAATCGTTTCATCCCATTGTGGGTGATTCCATAAAGACTGATTCATTCAGAATGATTGTAAAGGGGTGACGAAATCAAGGATTTTATTCATTACGGTTCTTATAATTGTAATGCATTCTTTGTGATGCCAGGAACTTAAAATTTAGAACACAACATTGTGAAAAATGCTCTGGTACTATAAACAACAGAACTATAGTACTATAGTATATATTAGTCCTTTATAATATGTTGGTCTACACTGCAATTGTTAAAACTGGACACCTGTGAAAGTAAACTCTACAGCTAGCATATTTTAATGTGTACATAATCCCAAACCAGTGCTTATGTGTTTCTAAAAAGGAATTTGATATGAAGAGAAGAAGTCACATCAGAAGGACATATTTAAAGTGGGTGTGGTATCACATGCAGTAACAACTGATTCCAACAACAAAATGATAGGTGAAATGACAGCATTAAAAAAAGGATATAACCATTAAGAGCAATAGATAATAGAGTATATAAAACATACATAAAGTAATTAATTATTAGTATTACGTTTGTCAGGTTGGGAGTCAAGACACTGGAATGACAGCGGTATACCATTTTAACAATACCCACTCTGAATTAATATTGACCAATATATCAACAATTATTAAAATGTCAAGTCAGTTTAAGCAAAAGTGATATTTTAAACTTTTATGCCGATTAAAAACAGCCTTATTAATTTTTGACTTTGCTTGTTCCAGCAAGATCATTTGCAAGACAACTGGACAAGCACAAACAGACCTCCATACATTCTAAACAAAAGCAGGCTTCTGAGAGGGAACGGATGGAAGTGAACTGCAGCGTAAATTACCTAAGCAAACACATTCCGAGACACGCCTGATAAATACTCTTATGCATAGAGGCGAGGTTAATAACGTAACATGCTGCCTGCTGTTTTGGGGCACATTTTTCCCTGTTGCTAAACGACGGTAGTGTCCTGACCAGGCACTAAAAACATGGAACCATCACAACCAACCAGATGTGTTTACCCCTTCCACACTGGACGAGTTGCACGGCCCATAACTCATGACAGATGATGATTTCTCATCACTGAATGTTCACACCTTTTTTTTTGAAAACTAAATTTTTGGACTACAAGTTTAAAGAATCTGGTTCTTGAAAGAAAATGGTATTGAAGCTTGAAATGATGGGAGTTTTTCATAATTATAAAATGTTCTTTGCACTCACATATCTAATTCCCAAAAAATGGCTCTTTAGGGCTCACAGTGGTACTTCCTTTGACAAGCCCTTATAGTTCACAGTATTTTTCGCAGTACTTAATTTATGTCCTGTTGTTACGCCTGGGGTGGTAAAGGATGCACAGACATGAACGGGTTAAATGCTTCAGCAGAGCTTTAATAAAGTCCAACACAAAG
>JBBPDB010000146.1:9272548-9292099 GCA_037974465.1 Brachypetersius altus
GGATGAGTTACGTGAATGCCAGATTAAAGAAATGTGTCTTGAGTCTACTTTTAAACTGGGAAACTGTGTCTGAGCCTGTGTTAAACTGGGAAACTGTGAATAATATATATATTTATGTGTATGTGTGTGTGTGTATGTGTGTATGTGAGTGTATTAAAGCTTGTTTGTCTGAAGGGAGTGGTAGTGTGGTGCTGTGCAGTTGAGTGTAAGGAGGTTGGGCATAAATGAAACACAGCTGCACATTCAGAGCGACTCTGATCCAAATGAGACCCAGGCACTGCTTGTGGCCAGCAGCTTATATATTCACATCATTCTCTCTCTCAACACATCATCTTCCCTCTAGTCGATGGAGCCCAGCGCTGGAACCACGCCAGACTCATACAAATCTCAAAGCCCAGCACAAATCACATAACTTAAGCAGTGTGTTATGGAAAGTTATTTGATGGCATTACGGTTGCTCAACCTTTCCCTTGTCTGCTGTGCCCCTGCAGGAGCCCTCTGACCCAAAATTTTCAACAGAGACCTTGTAAAAAGGCCCAGAGAGACCATTTCTCCACCTCAAAGAGGCTGGGGAAAGGTCATCTGACCGACAGAGGGGTGAAGCGGAAAGAGGGATACAGTGTGGGGTGAAGATTGATGAATGTGTGGCTTGTAGAAAGCATAGAGAGCAAATTTTAAACTCATGTCTTGGACCAAGGTCTGGTCACTCAACAGTCTGACACTTTCCATCCTTTCTATTTTTGTACTTCACTCTGTTCCATTGTTCTGTATATATATACCATATGTACACATGTAGTCATGTGATAGATTACAGCAGGGGTCATGAAGCGTTCCAGCTACCAGATCCAAAAAAAGAATAATTCATATTTCAAAGGAGATATCATATAGAGTAAAGGAAAGTTTTGCATTCATAAGAAATTAGAGGTTAAATGTTGATTGCCAAGGCCCTACGGTGGCACAGTGGGTGGCAAAGTTTCCCACAACCCCAGCATTGGGAATTTGAATCCAGGTCCTGGCCTTGTGTGTGTGGTGTTTGCTTGTTCTGCTCATGGTGGCGTGGGTTTGCTCCGAAGTGAGTGGTGTGTGTGTACCCTGCCTCACGCTGATATGCTCTGGATACCCGAGACCCTAAAAAGCATTAAGCGCTTACAGAAATTGAATGCATTGAATGCAAAAGAAAGGAATTTCCTGATTTTTATCTTTAGCCAATGTTATCAGTGGTTAAAACAAAGACATGATATAAAAGTACGATAACTGGATATTAATTCTCACTTGTAGCCCATTGAAACAAGTAACTGAATTCTGTTGAACATATATTTTAATCACATTCCTCTTAATAAAGGTACATGGTAACTTTATGCATCATGCAAATGAGTCCAGTTGCCACGTTGTATTTACCCAAACAGGCAAGAGTAGATTGTTTGTCGACATAAATGTCAAACATTAAAGAGCCAAAATCTTGAAAAAAAAAAATGTTTTTTTTAAATAAAAAAGTTTAATGTAGTACACTGTTAAGAGTTTCCCAATGATAGTTCTCTCCCCAGTCGATATGTCTATATGTGGAAAATAAGCTTAAAAATGGCTTGTGATGTCACAAAATTGTTTAGTCTACAGCACGGTAGACCCACCCGTTCATGCTGGGTGTTTCAGTTTGGACTACTTTTTAAGTGGAGCATAGTATGGGGCAGCCAACCTGAAACACAATCATTTACATATATCAGTCTTAAAGACACAGTAAGAAAAAATAATATAATAAAATAAAAATAAAAGTGACCTGAAAATGGTCATATAAAAATGTATTATGGCTGTTTTTGATACACAAACCCTCACAAACAGTAAAAGTAGAGCACTGTGGGAAATATGTGGGATATGATATTCTCTAAAGGTAGATGGGTCACCGTTGGCTGTCTTTCTCTTCTATGAATTTACGACAGTATTACATAATAACAACAAATCAGCATTCCTTCATTTTTCTGCAAAACCCATGGCTGTGAATGTGTCCAGTTGGAAAGTACATTTTAAATCACACAGTTCACAGGTTACTTGCTAAGGTCTAGTTTGTGAGACAGAGAGAGCTAATTTACTAGCTCATATGAGTAACTGATCCACATTCAGGTGAGTGTTTATATTTTATTCTCATTGTTGTAACATTTAATAATATAAAAAAGCAGCTTAACATGAGTTCATGTCCCAAATATGTTCAATATGGTTCATTTGCAGAACATAGAGACGCCCACCAGCAACAAGCAGAGAGCTCTGGTGAAGCAGAAAGCAGTGGCAAAAAGTGGATTTGCACTGTAAGTAGAACTTGTCGTTGTTTATAGTGATTTTTTTTTAATTTGATGTTGAATTAAATGTTGTTGACCATTCCTGCCTTTCTTGTTGTTGCAATGCCCAGAAAACTTTCAGGTCACTCTCCGGGTTAGCGCTCTGTAGCATTTTGCTAATACACAGCAAACAAAAGAGTTTTAAAAGAAGATGGAGATAAAGCAAAAAAAAAAGATTCTCAAAACCATCAAACTAAGGCAACATTTAGGTTTTCGTGTCAAATACAGAGAATGATTGAATTACTGGAGTATCTTACATTTGTTAGCCTGCTAATAGTTTGTACATTAAGCTGTGAGTGTGGTCTTCCACACAGTTTAACTTTTTTTTCTTTACTCAGTGTTTGTTCTGAATAATTTTCCCTTTGCTTGACTTTAAAATTGTTATAACTGACTGAGACAAATCAGTAATTTATTTTCAATTAGTCAATCATGTATACACTCTTGTTTCATAAATCCTTCTTAATTTTTCTGATTGTTACTTGTTCACATGGAAACACACATGAACAAATGTAAAAATGCAGACTCAAAACTGTCAAAATAGACAGTATAACTAATTGTGGTTGTTATATTACTGTGCAACTGCATTTAAATATTATAGCAAAATGACAGCAATAACTACAGGGATCAAATTTATGTTTCATTGTTACATTTGCCTGTGAAAAAACAATCATTCTCCCAGACCCATAATTAGGCCAGAGGAATCGGTGGTCATTACTCAGACTCACTGGGCGCGTTGGCTTGAGGAGAATGCTGACTGAATAGTGGGGTCGGGGTTTAGTACACATTTTTTAAGGAGCCAAAATGCAGTGGTAAAGAACACAGGAGGCAAAGCAGGGTAACAATCATTGTCTTTATTCACAGACTCTAACACAATCTCCTCATGACCACAGGCCTCAGAGCCAATGAATGTTCAGCCCACTAATAAAGCAAGTCTGCTCGCACTGCTGGGAATATTAAAGCTCTCCAGCCAAGCACTTTACACCAGCTGCTTGTGTGTGTGAACTTTTGGTGTTTTTTTGTTTGCTTTTTTGTGGACGAAGTATTGCATGGATGTGCATATGTCACGACAGTGGACTGAATAACAATTGCTGTGGAACAGTTCTGTGTAGAAATAAGTAGGTGCTAATTTCTCTGTCTCTCTCTCTCTTTCTCTCTCTCTCTTTCTCTCTGTATCTCTCTCTCTCTTTCTGCTCCCCCCTCTTTCCCCTGTGGTGCACTAATTCCACTAACCTCTTCTTTCGCATGAGGAATAATTTGGGATTTGAGCTCCTTCATTTGATTGCAGTCATTTTCATTTATTGAGCTCTTATGTGCAGATGAAGTTTCATTGCAGTCACTTAGCAACCAAAACAAAGGTCAGTGAGCGAAACCACTTTTAGACGGCCCGAGAATAGAACTAATACCCCATCATAACTGCCATTCATCTGTAAACATGGTTTATGAGGATATACCTAGTTGTGTCATTAATCTGTTTTTATCCTAAAATAGCAGTGATCACTTTAGAATGCAAAATCCAACCTTTCTCATCCAGAAACCCTTGATAGTCTGAACATAAAATTTGTAACAGTCTCCTGTGCCTGAGCCAGAGCAGTGCAGTTTACATAAGCAACTGATTCCATGGTATCATTTTAAGTTTGGTTATGTGCTTGAGCTATAGATGACAGTTGCTCATTTGAATGAGCCATAATAACCGCTGCCTGCTATGCTAGACTAAACAGAAGTCTATCAAAGTAGTGAAGGTTGCTTGGTGAGAAGCTGGTTCTCACAGTCTGTGTATGGGCAGGATTCTGGGTGCACAGCTGCCTGCTGGGTAAGCCCCTGATCCCCTTAGCTAATCCTCCAGTAATGACTCCTCTATTGCCCAGTAACACCATGAAGGTTTTTTAGCCATTAGCCTCCCACTTCATACCCCCTGAAGGCTCTTGAAACATCCTGGAGTCCTGGCAGGACAGGATGTATGTAAGGGACAAAGGCTTGGTCCTTCTTGACCGACACAAGCTTTAGACAGGAAGCACAGTGGCTGCAGTATCAAATGTTTAGCCCTAGTTTAGGAAAAACAAGGGATTTGGAATGCTTTTGGTGTTTGCGTCAAATATGTGTGAAAATATCACTAATCATTTCTACTCATTCTTCTATGTAGTTATTATAGATGTAAACTTTTTTAGGATGTAAAATCAGACATTTATCCGATGAAGGTCTACGACCAAAACATTAATAAATAATTGCTTGTGAATTGGCCAGTGTGTGGGATTTTTTAATTTTTTTTTTTTTCTACTTTCCTGATTAGTGACCCCTGGTCATTCCAACGCACCTGCCTCAAAAAAGAGGTGTACAGAGGATAATGTTCCATTGCCAAGTATTCCTTAAGGTATTCATGGCCTCTATTTTCAAATGTGAATAGAGCAATGTTCCCCAGTTCCCTCCTTTAGCATTTTACAAACTTCATTGGTGGGACTGTCACTATGTGGTTCAGAAATCCAGACGGTGGCTTTTGTATGACTATGGAAAGTAAGATCTAGTAAGACTGTGGATCTTCATTTCAGTGTGGCTCTCGGGTTTCAATATCTTAACATAGAAGAAAAACAGGAAAAAGGAGTTAAAGCAAAAGAAGGTTATTCTGCTTACATTTTCTCACAAACTTCAAGGAGTTCTAATTTCCGTCTATCCGCCACAAGTCAACTGCAAGGAGTTACAACACATCTTTGGTAGAAAGAAGCGTCTGATCTCTGATTGCTTCTGAGCCAAGAACATCCCCTACTCAAACGTACAAACATACTCAAGTGGCAAAGCTCTCGACCACATCTCCTCTCCACTGATTGGCTGTCTGGTCAGGTGGTCAGGCCAGCACATGTCATTGCTCATCAAAACCAGCAGTGGAAAGACTGAAAAGCTGCAGATGTTAGTTTCAGTATGAGAGACAGACTTTCTGGTGTAGTTTCTTTTTTAGTTGGCTTTTGTCTGTGTTTCAGCCCACCAACCCACCAATCTAAGCACGACCAAAGTCAGCTTACAGTGGAACAGTGGATGTGCACGTACCTCCCTCTTCCCATCACTTCCCATCTGAATGTAGTGATCTGTGGGATTAGGGGCTAAACCCCAAGCTGGGTTTCCCACCTAAGAAGAGGCAGAAGCAGAGGCAGGGGGTAGTGAGACAGAAAGCACTGGGAAGCAGAGACAGAGAAGAATTAGATGATTAGATATCCACAATTACACCCGTCACTAATGTAATTATGAGTTTGCCATGCTGTGATGTATGATGGCTCAGACCCTGATGTTATTATGAGTACTCAAAAACATGTGGATGCACTGTGAACATAGCTATGCTAATCGAGCAGACATCCGGACGTGACCCATGCTAAGCGGGACAGCTGTTCTATGTGAAGGTATGCAGGACATGATCTCTATGCCAGGACTCACAGGGAGAAGGTCCTGCCTCATTCTCTTCTGTCCAAGCTTTGTCTCTTTATCTTTGTCAAGATTAAATGTATATTTAACTGTTTGCTGTTAAATTCAGTTGAAAATGAAGTCTGAAATTCTGAATAAATAGACTGATTGAACGATGATTAAAACAGTTGAAACAATCGGATGTGAACCCTTAATTTTACTAATTTGGCAACTACTGAGATCTCTTTTATCTCAGTAACCTCAACCAAATGCTGATAGGTTCTGACAGTAGTTATAAGGTATCTAACCCACTATGTCAAACAATTTTTCCATTCACATATATTAAGAATTCTTTGGGATGTCTTGCTTGAATAGTCTGAGGTCAGGACTTTGGCTTGGCCATTCCAAATTGTGGAATTTCATCAGTTTGAGCCAATATGCTATTGATTTAGTCCTGTGTTTTGGGTAAACCAAATATCTTTGAGTTGAGGTAATAGTCCTAAAATCTATTGTAGAATTATCTGAATCAACTTCGAAATGATTGCTCCCTCAAGCTATTCATGCTCACTAGGTCACTGAGGTAACCAAAAGAAAACAGTCACACACCATAATACTCTCTCCACCATACTTCTCTCTTTTTTTGCTTTCTACAAATATAATGCCGTGTACACTCACCAAATGTTTAGTTTTACCTCATTTGTTCAGTAGTCCTCACAAGTCAGTTTTACTTCTGAAGATCTCTAAAATCAGATAAGGGTGGATTACACTTAAAACAAAACTCTGGAGGACCACACTCATCACACTTGGTTCACAAAACAAGGTCCACCACTACCGTGAGGGGTTTGTATAGGGCGGCAGTCTGCATGATTATGCAATGAAAAAGTAAATATGGCCATAAAATAACTTTATTTCATATTCTGTAGTTCATTAAGGTCTCCTAGCCTTTTCAGCACATATTGTCCTTTTTGTATGGGTTACCAAAGCCACCTTACTACAATAATGTGAGATTTCAATGCTGTAAGCCAGCATTTATTTGAGATGACATACACTATATGGACAAAAGTACTGGGACACACCTGTTGTCCAGGTTTTGAGCTTTTTAGGACCCTTACTTCCAGTGAAAGGTAATCTTAATGCTTCATCATACTAAGATATTTTAGACAACACCATGCTTCCAACTTTGTCAACATGGTTTGGGGAAGAACCTTTTCTGTTCCAGCATGACTGTGCCCTGGTGCGCAAAGTAAGCTCCAAAAATACATGGTTGAATGAGTTCAGCGTGGAAGAAATTGACTGGCCGCACAGAGCCCTGACCTCAACCCCATTCAACACCTTTGGGATCAACTGGAACGGAGATAGTGAGTCAGGGCTTCTCGTCCAAGATCAGTGCCTGACCTCATAAATGCTCTATAGAATGAATGGGCAAACATTTCCAAAATCTTGTGGAAAGCCTCCAAGAACTGCGGAAGCTGTTATAGCTTCAAAGGGGGCCAACTCTATAATAAAGCCTGTCTAATGTATTTGAACGCAATGTCCCGGGATTGACAAGCCCGAATAGGCGTAAGTGGTACGCAAAATGCGTGCCAGTTTTAAGCCTTTGCAGCGCAAATGCGTACCTAATTTCTGACATACTGCGTGCATAATCCCTCAGACACCCCGCCCCCCGGCACGGACACCTTGACCCCGAAACCCGGTGCACACAACCCCCTAATTTCTGACATACTGCGTGCATAATCCCTCGGACACCCCGCTCCCCGCCACGGACACCCCGACCCCGGACACCGGTGCACACAACCCCCTAATTTCTGACATACCGTGCGCATAATCCCCGGACACCCCGCCCCCCGACACGGACACCCCGAACCAACCACGCCGAGATATAGATTCCGGCATAGACACCGCGGTCCCCGGCGCGCACAAACGTCCCCAACTCCCAGCCCCAACCATGCCCTCGACCAAGGCCAAGAGAAAAATGTAGGTAATAATAATTCATGTAGGTACTCACTTGAGTACTATAGCAAAAAAATATATATGTCAACCCCTGGCAATGTCATAACTCTGCAGTCCCTGTTGGTGTAATGGTCAGGCATGCCCTTTAGTGTAGTTACCAAAAGTACCAAAACCAGATATCCTGCAGTAACATTTGACATTTCTAGGGAAACCAAGGGAGTAAATCCAACGAGCTCCATCCATCCTGTTACAGAGGGGTGAAAAGTTAAGTTCAGATTTGTTTTTTTTTTTTGTTTTTTTTGTTTTTGTTTTTTTTGTTTTTGTTTTTTTGTCTGATAAAAAATAGTACAGCAGAAGTGCTACGGTCAAATTGACCATTTACTCAAATGACCATGTCTGCACATGAATGTGATCCAAATGAAATGAAAAGATCTGTTTTGATGTGCTTGCTATTTAAGCAAACAGTACATGGGAACGCTGCTCTGATTTGACTGTGTACACAGAGGAAACATCTTTCAGTCATTACTGAATGTGGCCTTAAAGCGCCACACATTTTGATTATATTAGTCTGGCTTACAGTGGTCTTAAAAAACAAAAGAAGGAATTGCCACCGCATTTGCATCATAGCTGCATAGTAATGGCAACTATTGTCAAAGTCATCTGAAGCAGGCAGAGAGTTAAACCAAGAAAGCTGTCATACGAATTGAAAAAGCTTATGCAACTCAAGCACATCCTATTGGAGGCAATCAAGTAAAATAAACGGTAATGTGAATTCCACAATCGAGTGCTCTTATATAATGGTGAGATTGCTACACAGATGAATTGCTCTTGGATGCATGTTGATTCCCAAGGCCTGGGTTTATTTTCACTACGCAGTCCTGGAATCTGATCCAAGCAGACATCGGGCTAGAGAATGTAGTGAAAGAAACAGTGTTTTTTAAAAGACAAGAAAGACAATGGAGTTTATCCATCTATACCTTTTTTTTCGGTTCCTTTTCCACGGGCTCTGCTGTACAAGTGCATGTTCTGTCCTTCTCTACATTGAACTCAGGCAAAGTTTCCTAGCATGTCAGGCCATACAGGACGTTTCTGGCATTTCTGTTCAGTGTAACATTGCTCCTTCGCTTGCACCTTCATTACTGACCCAAGGTCAATAAACCCAGAGCATTTAAGTTTGGAATTATGATTGCACTATAGATCTTAAGTCAGTCAGTATGGTTTAGAAAGTCCCTGGAGCAGTTCTGGCATTCAGGGCCAGCATGCTCCAATAACACCTGCAGGCAAGTGACTAAAAGACCTCGCCCTATGCCTTCCACTGTGTTGTTTTTGGAACAAGCCCTGATTACTCTCATGTTCTAACAAGACCCACATGACAAAACCTTTCGAGTAATGTTAGTCCTCTGCATGTCTGCGTACTCCTGCCCGCAACAAGCAGCCAGAGATGCAGACATACTTACCTGACACATATTGCTCTCAGCACCGTTACTGATGTTACTGACGAGATAAACGTAGACATAATTTATCAGCACCAGCCCCCACCTGTAGCCGAATGAGTCTTTTTTATTTTCTTTTTTTTTCCTTTCTTTTTTTTTATGGGTCAGGAAGCATGGAGACTTCCCCCTAAGCCTCTGGGTCTCTTTCATCTACTGTACTGCAGAAACATTGACTTTGGCAGGGTGTTGAGTGCTCGAAATAGGCAGGAGATTATCGTTTTCTAAACTCAACAGGGAATCAGACAGGCAGTCTCAGTCAGACCTGGTCACTTTGTCTATATTTATGACTGGAGAATGCAACAGAGTGCCGCAGTATCTGGAGATAGTTTTGATTTTTGGGCCATGGAACATCACACAACACCTAATAGCCATATTTTCACTGTCAGAATGAAGAAACATTGGGTCAGCTAGATTGTTCACAAACGTTATATTACAGACCTTTCACTGCTGCAGAGTTATGCTGCCGCTCGTTCTTGTTTTGGCATGTGATATGGAAGTACAGAAGTGCAGACGTTTGTGCTCGAGATAAACAAAACACATCACAGTTCTTTCCATGTAACATTAAATATGCATTGGTGTACAAATATTTTTTATTCACGGTCAGAAGGAATACCACAGCGAGTACTCAGCCCTAGGATCGTGGCCCAACATGGAAAAAAGATTTCAGAGTGGTGTTTGGCATTGCACAACCTGCTTTAATTATTAGAAAGTGTCTGTAAAAGACATATTACACCTATAAGGCTATTGTCACGATGGAGGGGTAAAACCCACCGTTGTGATTTACCTCGGGGCATGGACAAGACAGGGAAGCAAGAATCCATGCTGTGGTTTTACTTTTATTCAACAAAAAACAAAACTAGAACACAAACCTGGCTCGAGGGCCGTTGCAAACAGGAACAAGAAACAGGGTGAAAATCAGACATATGCGAGGCGACAGAAAATCACCATGAGGCAATGGACTGACAGTGAAAAACATACAAAGCAGAACTTAAATACTATCAGTACTCAGGGACCAAAACAGGTGATGACAAAAACACGTGACAACAGAACCAAACAGATAAGAACGTCAAAATAAAAGTCCCAGAAACCAAAAACAAAACAGTGACCCCTAACGGTCACTGGCTGAGCCGTGACAGCTATATTGATAACCCATTGTGTATGACCCCTTTCCACCAAAACAGTTTAGCCCCATGCAATACATTGTGTCTTATGTCAGCCAGCATTATATTTTACATCAATTTGTGCTACAGTAGCTGTTCTAACTGTTTGGATACCCTTAATTGTTTTTTTCATTTCACTTGTTGGTGATTTTAAAGTTGTCACTGATCGGTGTACGTATTAGACCCCATTTGAGACAAAGTATCACTGAATTGGAAGTAGATACCAGGCCTTTTCCACAGTAAAAAAAAAACTGTGTTACTTTTTACAGTGAGAGTATTTGAACAGATCTAAAAGAACCAACCTATTTACAGTCAATTTTCAATGAATTTTTCCTTTGCCTCAAAAAATACAAAATAGCAGATTTAGTACACAGTGACCTCTAAAAAATGTTAATCCGTTCCACCCTGCTTGTTCACAGACAGACTGATAATGGAAAAATTTTGTTGTAGGGTGGGGTCTTCCTTTTTGATAGAACTGGTACACTTCCACATAGTTCCTATCCCAAACTCAGATAGGATGTTATAATGCCAGAGATAAACCTGCTTGCTTCCCTTGTCCTGGCTGATACCCCCTGTGGCCTTTCCTTTGCCCCATGTGGTCACCACAGCTATACTGTTACAGGATGGGGAAGTGTGAGTGGTGTGTATGATGTGAGTGGTGTCCAGTGGTCCGGAGAGCTCTGTTCTGATTACCCTGCTGATGACTCTTGGTTCTTATGGTCCCCATGCTCTCCATCACTCTGCTCCGACATGTGTTTCCTGTTGTTGCAGAACCACTCTGAGAGTCCCCTTCCCCTCCCCGTTTTTCCCGACAGCGGTGCAGCCTTTGTTAGCCAGCGCGCTGGGAACATTTTAAATTTAGATGTGTTTGACAGAGACTGTGTGGGCCGTGCTAGGGCTGATGCTATCAAGTCTATTAAAGTCATGAAGCGAGGCCCCTCAGCTAAAGCCCTGGTACTTCATTTCTCATCCCCCCCTGTGACACCGACTGCTGCAGCATTCAGAGTCGGACCTCTACATGCTTCATTATTTAAAACTGAGGTTGAAGTTGCGTTGAAGATAAGGTTTAGGCTCAGAAATATTTTATTACTGTTGTAATTGGTATTGACCACCACCACTCTGTAGTTTATTCAGTTACAAGTCACAGTTACAAAAAAGAGTTTAACAGAAAATTGCTTCCAACAATTTCAATGTGAAATATGTCCGCTATTAATATTTGTTCCTTATGTTCCTAAAGCTGGCACTGTTACTCTTCAAAAAGACATGACTAACATTCACTTAAGCAGCTACCCATACACACCTCAGCTGCCACACACTTTTCTTTTTCATGTGTTTCTAAAAGTTACATTTCTGAGATAGAAGATAATTCACTCATACTAATTAAATGGGGTACAGAGATAAATGGAGTTTAGGACAACCATGCAGGAGTTGGTATACCTCTAAACCTGTCAGATTAACAGTGGTGCTTTCATTCCGGAGACACAAGAGAAAATCAAGCTCCACTCTTGAATCAGAGCTGAACAAACAAAACAGGTGTTCTGTCCATCCTTCCACTGTGAGACTCAAAAAGACTCAACACTGTGGTTCTAAAAGGATGTGTTTCTGGGAAAAGAAAATGGACAGAAAAATGTCCTGCAAGCGTTTGAGAAAGCTCATGATGAACACATTAAACCCAAATAGGACAATTTAATACAGAAAATCTTGCTCTGTTGTTTTTCAATAGACTGTATCAATTCATTTTTTGTCATTGACAGACCCAGTAAAGTATAATCCACAAATTTAAATGAAAACCAGCAACAGGCTATTTCCAAACCTCATTTCATCTGGTCTTGGGGCTCATGTCTTCGGGTGGAACTTCAATGGTGGCGTTATGTTGTGGGGATTAATTGAAACGATGTGCGGAACTGTGCACTGTATTTCGAGAGCGTTTGTAGGTCCCATGGCCTGACGGTGCATGAATGTTTTCCATCAGGGATCGCACTAATTTATGGTGTGGTAAAAACTGGAGGCTCAGCATTTCGTTACCCCCCAACCCTTCCTCAGGTCTGCTCTCTTTTTGCAACCCCCCCCCCCCCCCACACACACACACACACACACATACATACACATATCCTGACACAGCACTTTGCCGCCTGTGCTCTGCAGTCGCTCCGTGACATCACAGCACACATCTCGGTAAACATTCCCCGGCATGATGAGTCTCAGATGCCCTGGTTAATGGCTTCCATATGGGGCCAGCATCCCTCGCTCCCACTTGAGGAGGCGGAGAAGGAGGCTGAGGGCGGAGGCAATGAGAGAAGCTTGGCAGCCTTGTGGAGTTGAAGGAAATGCTTTTTACTCTCTCTGTCCCTCTCTCTCTCTCTCTCTCTCTGTCTTTCTCACTCTATCTCTGTCTCTCTCCCAGGCATGAGTTTCTTCATGGAACTGTTGATGTCTGGTCTGAGATGACTGAGACAATTTGTATGTTTTTGTCCTCTATGATCAGAATAGCTATATAGACGCTATGTTCTGTCTCTCCTGCTCTCTCTCTCTCGCTCTCTCTCTCTCTCAGGAAGCAGACACATGAATGTTTTCCCGTGCAGAATGGCTGCCTTCACTCCAGTGGCAACAGGTTTGATTTGGCAAGCCTCCAGCCAGCTGCCTGCTGCTACGGCCTGGGAACATCCTGTCTGCTTCGCAAGTGTTTTGAGGGACACACACAAACATGCACACACACACACACACACACACACACACACACACACTATACAGAACAAAAGAGATTGGAGTTTGGAGACACCTTGCCTTCTGCTGAAACTGAGTATGAAAACTCCCTGCAAATAATTTCTTAACATATGTATTTGTGCATATGGCTTTGTCCATTTTATTAATCTTCATGTTGATTGAAGTGTCTTCCTTGGTATAAAGAGCAGGCATAATCTAAAAAAATGATCTGACTGTTTATCTAAAAAGTGATCTGACCTGATTTCTTGACTATTGTTAGAAGCGTGTGACCCAACGGTGGTTTAAACAGCTGAAGGGTTTGAGCACTGATGTGTCCTGACATCACAAGGAGGGGAGAAAATGTGTGGAGTTTGGCATTGCTCCCAAGCCTGTTATACTGTCACAAATACTTACACATGTAATTCTGTTTTTCTCAAAACAAACCTGCTTAGTATGTTAGGTTATTGAAAATGGAAGAAAGAAAACATTTGTTTTAAAGGCATTTTAAAAATTTAGTTTCCCAACACATTTCATTTATGCCAACAACTCATAACAATCAAGACACCGATTGTATGATGCTGAATATTATACACTATTCAGTACTGTTAGATAAAAATGTACTACAGGTTCATTGTTGTTTATTAAGGTTAAAACTATATCAATGTACAAACATCAGTACAACATGGTCCTTAAGGTTCACTTTAACTTTAATGCACGTTTTCACCCAGATTAAAGGTAAGCAGCAGATTTATACTTTTTATAAAAGTAAGTAGAGAAGAAAAAAACGATGGAATCAAGACAAGGATGTATCCATATTCATTCATGAAATTTGTAATACTATGGTTATTAGATTCATGGAACACATGGAACCCAGATTAATAGGCTGTAGATTGTGGAGCCAATTTCTGTGTTTCAGCAACGTCTGTATCACCTTAAAGCCCAGCTTCAACTAAGTCACGCAACTGGAGCCTTTGTTTTCCTCCCCCATTCACTTCCACCATTAATCATTGTTAATGTTCACTTAATCTTACGTTCTATTTTCCTGATTACTGCCCAGGGGGTCATAACTAGGTTCTCATCCGCGTTGTGGGAATAAAGATTAACTGCTGGACACTTTTGACCTCCAACCTCTTGCCATTGTCCCCTTAATTGATCACTGCTGCTTGGTTGGGATTTTTCAAACATGGAGACTGCTCCTGATCAAAGGCTCTCCATCAATTAATCCGCTGGAGTGTTCACTGGATTGGATGATTTCTGAGTTCTGACTTACTAAACAATGCTGGGGAGGGAAAAGGAAAGAGAAAGAAAAAGAGAAGGGGGTTGCCCCCTAGACAACCCGGGGTCAGAAGAAAAGCCTGTCCTGCAATCAAGAGGGCTTAGGCAGTAGTTTTCCCTCCTAACTACAAGAGCGCCTTGTAAAAATGGGAAAAATATGAAAAGAGAAAGAGAGAGAGAGAGAAATCCGTCTGACCTCCTTCCATCTTGACAGAAAAGTAGGAGTCCTCTACATTGTGTCTTTTGTATTCGATTTCTGTGGCTGCGATATTAATCCTCTCTGCTGGCTCAGTGCCGATACATGTGGGAAGTCAGACTGTGTCCCGCCAGCGCTCACATGCTAACCTTAATTGGCTGCTTAATCAAACAGCTAAAGCAATGCATCGTTTGGGTGTGGATGCACCTGCTTGGCAGAGTTCTGGGTGAGGTGGAAAACATGGTTACAAGCCAAACCTGCTCTATACACAATCACTTCACACCTTGTCCATTATCAAGAGAAGAAGGAGCAAGCAGTCATAACAGAGAGGAAATGAAAAGAAAGGATTTGTAGCGCACTGGCACAGTTCTTTTTCACACTTGCCTGAACTACACGATTACTGAAATGTGCCTAGTATACACACCTACAGAACCTCCTGGTCTCAGCAAAGGAAGGCCATGCAGTACTGTTTTTCATTTGGCCTCCTGCTAGATCCAGCAGACAAAGGCTGAGATTAGCATCCCAGCATGCTTTACTGTGCTCTATTTCATGTTTTTTTTATTAATCAAGCATTTAACTGACAGAGGTGGAAAATGATCGAAGCCTTGGCACAGACCGGCTTTGTCCTGACCTTGTTTTTCTTCCACAGATATCAGAGGAAAATCTGAACCTGCACGCCTTCATCACTCACCTGAGCCCAGCTCTCCTATCTTCCAAATTCTTACTGCCAGGGGAGGAACACAGTGGAAATTCCCATCCTGATGACGATACAGTTCCTTTTATCAGTTTCGTTCCAGGCCAGATCAATGAGAAAATGCACTCATGCAACCACACAAAATCTGTGTATGCTGGCTAAAAGGCCAGGCCTAAAGAAATCTGTTGAACAAGAAGTCATTATGTTGTTAAAATAACTTCTTTTTTTGTTTTACAGTCTCTGCATATGCGAGTTGTTTTGAGCCAGGTATCAATTTGCAATATTGGCGTTACAAAAATATTCCATAAATTGTATTTATTAAAGTCAGGCAGGAAATTGGCATTAAAAAATGGTGAAAAGGGTAAAAAAAAACAAAACACCAGTGCATGTTGGCATGACCTATTGGGCAATTTTACATGCGTTATTAATGTGTATAATTACTTTCTTCAGAAAAGAAATGCTAGAACAACATTCCCACATCTGTAGAGAGTATGCAGTTGGTCGTCCCAGAGGGTGAACTAGTGTGTTTGGACAGGGGGAGAGGCCTGGCTGCACGACTGATGCGGCAGAGAAAACATGGCCATGTGTGAGGGGCACCTCTCTGCTCTCCATGTAAAAACCCACACTTATTGTATATGCTGGCAAGAACTGAGATTTACTAGACCTACTGTATATGAGTATATATGTGGATATTAGTTACATATGCAGTGCGAGTCAGAAGGGTTTTGGAATAGGTGTTTCCTAATGTTTTGTATTTTTAAAGTCCCAGGTTTATGCTTAAGTGCCTGAATTAAAAAAAAAAAGGGTTTCATCAAGCAACAAGTGTTCAGCATATATATAAAGAAACACATCTTGTTCCATGAAAAACACCTGTGTATAAAACGTGTACCCCACTTTTTTAAAGCTTTGATCACATCACCATTTACCAGCAGGAGAGGAACAACTAGATGTACCAAACTGTGGTCTTTATTATGCCCTCTGCAGAACTAATCAGGTAAGAAAATGTGGTTTATTTTGTCTTTTGTGCTTTAGTTACTGTTTGTTATTGTGAGTGTTATATGTGTAGTAATAATAGACTAAGAAGTTGGATATTTTATTTTTTGCGCAAATTGAATTGTTGAAATGTTACTAAAAAGACAAAGACATCAAATCACATCAATGGAACAAAATGTTTTAAATTTTAAGTGGCTGTTGGGGGGCATTTTATTGCTCTTAGAAGTGGAAAACATAACAGAATAAAAACCATGCATAGTTCAGGATAAACCCAAACTTTTAAAACAAATAACAATAATAACAAATAGGCAATAGTGAATAGTGAAATAAGCAGTAGTGGACACTCACAAACCAGGAGGGCATTTTATATCAGAAAGAAAATCTTGTTTTACAGCAGAATAAACATAGTGGCATTCACATCTCCTGTTTACTGTAGTACAGTCATTTCCATGTCCGCCTTCCTCTCGCAGAAAACAAAACATGAACTTTAAATGGGGGGCCGTGCTCAAAATCCAATTCATTGAAAAAAACAATTCAGACGTTTACAATAGCAGCACAGGCCGTGTGCAGAACACCGCAAATCAATTACTGTCCAACCAAGTTACTGTGTCACTGAAGTTCCTTTGTTGAGGATGAACTGGAGCGGTCAAGACATGGTTCCGCTTTCAGCAATTTAGTTTGTAACCCGATAAGCTGAGAACCGAGTTCTTCTGCTCCTCCAAAAAGATGTGCAGAAACACTTCCATAGTGTGTGTCACAAAGATCGTGTGCCCTTGTGTGCATGGATATTTGCAGGGGGGCAAAGGCCTGGCATGACAGGAATCTTTAAGAATTTGGAAGACACATTATATTCCAGGGATTAAAATACTGTCACAGCCTGAAGTGAGTGTAGGAGTGTGCGTGAAAGCCCATGAAGCTATGCATTAGGGAGGAATGTATTGTACGTATGGCATGTCATATGTCTGTGTTCACTGGTGGGTATAAGAGTAAATAGCATTTAAGCACCAAACTGTATGTTCAGAAGTTTGGTGCAAAGAGGTCCACTTTGCCATAAGTTCCCATCACTTTGTATTAGTATAATACAGAAGGTAGAGTGTAAGGTTTGTGTGTATGTGTGTGCGGGTGCTTATGTGTGTATGTGTATGTGGGTGCGTTCCCCGGTGCCAGCTCCCGCTTCGCTCCATTTACTGTTCATACCCAGCCGCAATGAGGAACACATGGGAGCTGTTTGGAGCCCCCCTTGATGGACCAAGAACAACCCTGCCCCCCTCCCCCATCCCCCTGCTTTTTCATTCAAACTGTTGGAGCAGAACAGGCAAAGCCAATCGACCTCAAAATTTCCATTCGCAGAGGAAAAAACAAAACAAATACATTAAGGGGAAAGAAAAGACAAACGAGCGCAACAACAACATTTGCGAGTGTATCGGCTGAAGTTGCTCTACCAATTCTGTTTTGCTTGGCGAGCGCTGAAGTGCCTAATCTGGAGGTAGAAAAAAGGGATGGAACAGGCGAGGCAATGGTGTGGTGCGCTTGCCAGTTGTGTATGTTTGAACCTTAAGAGATGTTTCAGATGGTTGTAATTTTCATATTAGGGTAATGGGGAGTTATATCAAGGATTGGGACACATGACTGCATTGCCAGGGTGCTGGTGCTACACAGTTGGATGGTGTGTTTGTGTGTGTGTGTGTGTGTGTGTGTGTGTGCGCAAGTTTCTTGCTGCACTTACTTTGTACTTTGTCTGTACCTAAACTATTTCAAATTTCACAGCATTATCAAAATTATGAACGTTCAAACGTTTAAATGCTGTTGTTGCTCTCAAATCTGGTGCTGCATTGTGTGTGGTATTAGCTATCAGAAGTCAGAAATCCAATCCAACCTTATGAGTATCCATCATTATTTGATCTGAAAATGAAAGAATAAGAATTTTCAATCAACTCTAAAAATGTACAAAAGCACAGCTTTCTTATTCTCTGTCCTGCACACATGTGTCAAGCAAACTGACATTTTGATTTGAAACTGATAATCATGTTGTATTTGTTTATGTCTAGAGTTAAAAATGGCAAGACTGTATAAATGCTAAGTGGGAGTGTTATTTAATTACAGCCTTGTGTTCTAAGACCCTTTGCTGCTGGGCTGTTGGGTTGAGAATTCCAACAGTGGGAATGTGGCTATTGATACTAAAGTCACCATTCAATGGCTTCTAAGACCAATCAGTCTTCCCTTTTCTTGTTGCTTTCCACAACATTCCCCCAGAGCAAAGCCTTGCTTATTGTGGAGAATACACCCTCTGATTTGGCCTTCAGTCCCCTGGTGTTGATGCTTTGCAACTCATGTGTGGCACCCTCCCATTCATTGCTCAGCACTGGGCCTTCATTTGGGTCTTTGGGGTTTCCGTTGAATGGGTGGTCTGAAGGTCACTCAGCCGGTCCATTGATACCATCCAACCAACCCCAGCCTGCTTTTCAAATGCTCTGAGATTTAAAGTGAGGGCCTTAGACTAGAAGCTACTCATTGAGCTAACTAGCAAGAAAGCTCAACCACAGCTGCATGTGTACGTTGCTCCTACGACCTATCAGAATTGCAGGTTATTTTCAAGATTTCTTGCTCGCTTTGAGGATCGTCCTTCCCCTTGCTCTTTTACTTTCCGCTTCAAAGGTGAATTTTGCCCCAGGTTTGTATGAGTGCTTGCCATTAAAAAAAGAAAAAACATCTGTTGATGAAATAAAAAGTATATTCACCTCAGGCTAAAGCGACTGTTCTTGCAAAGGAGTCTGTGTGTATGTATCAGCAATGTGATTATAAAAGTGTTTACTTTGGAGAAATCTGGACCTGTGAAGCCATGCCCATGAAGGATGTTTGAATTGTATTACAGAAACAATCACCACATTGAAAAGATAATAGACCCAAAACAAATAAAGGTCCTGGTATGTGTGTGTTTGTGTGTGTGTGTGTGTGTGTGTGTGTGTGTGTGTGTGTGTGTGTGTGTGTGTGTGCGCGTGCGTGTACATGCATGAACATGTGCAGGTCTGTATGTATATAGCTGTGTAGTTCTCAGCCTGTAAATTAGTAAAGGAATCTTTCCTCAATTTAAGTCTGCTGTGCTCTCAGGATACTCACGTAACTTGCAAATGGAGTGCAGCTTTTGAACATTTTCCAGAATGCTGCTTGGGCTCTCCTGTGCCTCTGAGTAGCAGCTATTTGAGAAGGAGCCGGCCGTGCCAGAGGGGGATTAGGCAAAATTGTGCAAGTCAGTACGTTTGACAGGGATGAGTGTAGGTGGAGAGAATAGGGGGAGGTTATGTGTGTGTGTGTGTGTGTGTGTGTGTGTGTGTGTGTGTGTGTGTGTGTGTGTGTGTGTGTAGGTGTGTGTGTGTGT
>JBBPDB010000146.1:9322402-9334249 GCA_037974465.1 Brachypetersius altus
ATAATTGTCGGCGTTAAGTAAATAATGCGTTAACGCGATAATAACGCGTTAACTTTCCCAGCCCTAATATATATATATTAGTTTTTACTGCAGCTATGAGGTCAGTGAGGCCACCTGAACTATGAAGTTTGAAGAACTCCCACAAATTAGCATTGTGCTAATAAGCCTAAATCCTTACATACTTTCTCACTCCATCTACACTAAATTCCTAATTAATCTCAAAAGGACGTCTATACAGTATGTGGCCATTTATACATGTATGACATACCGTTAGCTATAAGCGATTACATAGTGTGCAGTTGTTGGATTATAAGATTCCAATCATTTTTAGCCACATTTGTCTCACACCAGACACCAAATGTGTCTCACATTTGGGGTAAAAGGAAAATTATATGTCAACGAAATTGTTGGCTTTAGCTGCATTTCTAGTTGATTTGGTGCAACAAGAACAGGCTTTTTACATTTCTTTTACAATACACAGTCCTGTACGTGGCTTATCCTGGTTTGAAATGCAAGGGAAAGGCTGTGACCACAATCCACCATTATAATCGGAGTCCTGCAGGGTTTGTTGTTTCAGGCTTAGACAAAAGAGGGAAGATGACAGGATCAGGGAAAAGAAGCCAAGACATGTCAGAGTCTGTGGAATACTGAGTGTGCTGGGGAGAAGATTGCTGTTCAAGGGCTGCCCCTGCTGCCTCGCAGGAAATTGTTCCATTTTCTGGGAAAAACCACAAACTTGTTTGTAGCATCCTTGTTTGCAGACACCAAAAAGAACAAAAACACACAAATACACAGACACAGACACACACACACACACACACACACACACATATTCACTGCAGGCCACCATGAGAGAGGACCAGTTGGGAAAGACACACAGATGAGTGTCTATTTTTAGAATCTAACCACCCATGTCTCATTGTTCTGCCCTTCTGTATGAAGCTCAGACACTAAAGCCCATACACTGTACAGCAAATCACCTATTTCCTGTTTACAATAGTACAAATACAGAATGGATTTATTGTGCTCTGTGCATGTGTGAATGTGTGGGTGAGTGTACACATGACTGAAAAGGTTCCTTAAACTCCATGATTTCCATTCCTCATACTGACTACATAACTTTTAAATTAGTTACTGAAAATTCAAGGGTCCAGTTCATTTATAGTAGCGCCACAATCATTCAAAGTAATGAATAATCTGTAGAAAATACTGAACAGTTAATAGTAATAGCTGATATGGTTACTATTAGTAACTGACTGAGCCACAGTAGTTACAGATTACTTCTCTGTAGTAACTAAATAATGAATAGCAGATACTGATTCAAAATAATTAAGGAGTAAATCACTGTCAAAACTGAATAATTCATGAAAATGAGTGATTCAAGCGAATTATTGAATAATTCATAGTGATGTGTCTGTGTGTGTATATCACTGTAGAAAACATGTGAATGCACCTTTGCAAGTCCACATCGTAACACTGCACTGCGTGTGACAGGAGAGATGGAAATGATAACATTTGATTCTGCAGATGTAAACAGATAAAGGAAAGCTGTTTCTCTGTGTGAGAAAATCACATTTGGGTGCTTTGGGGAGTGTTGGAGATGATACGGTCCAGCTGGGTGTGTTTGTGTGTGTGTGTGTTAGGCAGGATGTGAATGTGATATGGTCCAGGTCCATCGCACAGTTCACCCTGTGAAGCCCTGAGCCGTTCTGTTCTCTCTGTATTACCCCTGCTGGAGGTCTGCTCTTGAGTTATATCAGTTCTCTGTAAAGAGCAGACGACTCAGAGAGCAGTGGATGAGTTAAAAAGAAGGGAAATTAGTGAGCCTGTGGGGGAATAGTGCATCATTCTCTTAAACAGAACAGCAAGAGTGCATAAAATTCTCTCTTTCTCTCTCTCGCTCTCTCTCTCTCTCTCTCTCTCACACTTTCTCTCTTTCTCTCCCGTCTTATATGAAATATGTGCTGTGGTCACAAGCTTTTATACTTTCATTCACCACTAATTTTTAAACCTGAGCTCTGCATGTGCAGACTTGTATTTAATTTATGCATCTCCTAATCAGACTAATCAGAAGCAAGTTTGATTATTTAGGTCTGCATTGTTCTTTTATAATGGTTCCCAGCAGCAGAGCGGTGCAGCTGGTAAGGACTTTATCAGGTGCAGAGTTGAAGTGTTTAAATCACAGCTGAGTGATGGGCATTCCCCAGCCTATCATTCATTGATGGGGCGCTGTGTTTGTTTGACAGTTTGTGAGCGCTCTGATAGCGTGAGCAAACACACCATTCATTACATGAGTCCTTTCAAACCGACGTCGAGAGTGACTCAACACTTTATCGACGGCAAACAGAGAAGAAGACGCTGAGTCGTCTCACCCCTCTGACCATGACAGACTGCAATCGACCCAACATTAGGTCACAAATTATACTAAAGAAGACTTAATTTGCATAAAGACTTGTCATGAGTCATATTATGAACACAGAGAGGCACCTTTCCACCTCCTCCCGTCTTTCAAAACACCGTGTCTTGACACCTCATCAGCCAGGAGCCCCCTAATTGGAGTTGACTTCATTTTACCCTGATAGAACAATGGAGCTATTTTATTCAATTGTCCATCTGGAAAAGCTTTAAATGTCTTTGGAATCTTTCTGGGAAAAAAAACAACCAGAAAGTTGGTCCTCACATGCTGCCTGGGATGTAATAGAATGTAGTAATCAGACACACACAAACACACGCACGCACGGACGCGCACACACATGCACACACACACACACACACACACACACACACACACACTTTTTATACAAAGTCAGGATATGGGAAACAGTTTGGGTTCCCTTTGTATTTCATATACAAGATATGTTTTTGGAACATATCTTGTATCTCCAGGCAAGTTATTTTACAAGAGATCATACATATATGATGTAGTAATCAGTGTGTGTGTGTGTGTGTGTGTACCTATGTGTGTGTGCATATGTATATGCTCTCCTATCTCTTATCATAACACACTTAACCAGAATGGATCTGTTGCAAAGCAAAATGACGACACCAATCCACCTTAACAACCTTCAGGTTGGAATAACACACGCTTTGGGGGGTTGGGGGGGGCGGGAGTCATTTTCTTCCTCACGAAAATCAAGCGTGTTCATTCGCATCAGGCAGCTTGAGGATGGGGAAAGCACTGTTGATGTGAACTCTCTAACCTCAGCCATGTTTATTGATCTATTTGACTCAAACATAATTGTTCATCATTTTGACCACGCCTGCACTCACATAGCCTGCCTAAAAAGCCTGCAGAGACTTGTTCTGATCAGGCAGAGTACACACACACACACACACACACACACACAGACACACACACACACACACATTGCACTCACTCTCTTTCACTTTCCAGCATGAAGGAATGATTGAAGTTGCCTCAAACAAAGCCCCCTACACACACAGACACACATGTACATACGCCCATGCTCATGCACACACACACACACACACACACACACACACACACACACACACACACACACATGCAAATAAACTGACACCTCAAATTTCTAAGGGCTAATCTGGATCTAGATCATTCCACCCAAACAAGCTAGTGGCTGGACTTCAGTGTCGTTAATATGTTTAACATGTGGACAGAAAGGCGTGCTGAAGTCCAAGTTAAACAATTCCCACATTTCCAGCACATTCCCAAACATGCACTGACGTTATGATAAAATCATTGCAAAATCAACAGCTGAAAAAATTTAAGGCCACCGAACATTACTCAGAACAAACCAAACAGAAAATGTGGTTTATATGGTTCAGCTGCACAGCAGCTTAATTAAAAGTTTATGAAGCCGAATGTTCTTTATGTTCTATTTTCCTTCCCGTCCCCCTAGGAATGTCTGCTACATCAGTTCATATACTTTAATCAGTGGCACTCTGTTGGGCAATTTTTGCCCACCTCCTTCATTTCTTTTTCATTTCCCGAGGCCTTTCCTGGCTGTTATACACTACACTGTATGGGCGCTGGGTATTTTCTACTCAGCACCTCCCCCCGACCTCCTTCGCTTCGGTGCCGCTCCAAAGCTTAGAAATGCACTTCAGATATTAGTTTGGATTTGTGCTAATTCATGACATTTCATAATAAGTGGCGTTTATGGCCCTGCTTTGTTCTAGAACTTTCCTTTGACGCTCCTAATTGCCCGCTGTTTCTGCTGACACGCTCTCGGAGGGGCTTGGTCCAGCCCGTCAAAGCGTTCGGCTGGGCCAGCTCTCCTACAACAGGCTGCATTATTCTCTATCCTTTTACTGCAAAACTCACACTTTTACGATCTGGACAAAAGCGGAGGCAGGCGGAACTCCAGGGCTGCAAATCAATGCGCCTTTATGAAGAGCAGAAATGATTGCAATAACTGCTGCCTAGTAAAAAAAAAGAAGAGGGAGAGCGAGAGGGTGAGAGAAAGAGAGTTGAGTGAGAGAGTTTGGGAATGAAAGGGTTGTGGAAATGGGAACTGGATTGCATTTGTGTTGGTTGTGGATAATGGGCCCAGTCTTGGGCAGGCTGAAGTGATCCCTGATGCAGTTTTTAAAGGGGGTGTATTTCTGTTCTAATAGTGCTAGCTGTTTCATTACCAAAGGGACCGCACACAATCAGTTCAATCTGTCTGACGCTCACCCTGCGCTACAGTTTATGGCGTTGACAGGGTAACCCCCCCCAACACCAGAAGAACCCTGAGAGGACATTAGAGAAGAATGAAGGAAAGGGTACTGGAAAGCTTTCCATAAAGTCTCTCCATCACTTTTAATTCAGCTCAGTGCAGACTTCATACAAGTTCCATTTACTTTGACTGCAAACTGAAATGTATGGCTTCTTGTAGTGTGAAGCTGCACTGCATCTAGAGTGTGAGAGGACTCACGTTTTTCCATAAAGACTGTATAGCTACACAACATAAGGTCACTATGACACTCGTTGGATTTTCAGTGTGGGTACAACATTTTGTCTGTAAATACAGCATTTGCTACAGTAACAGCAAGCTTTATACTGGACTTTAAACTTCACACTAGATGTTGGAACATCACAAATCACAGGAACATTAGTGAGGTCCTGGATGAATTAGTTTTGGATGACAAAGGCCACTCCAGCTCATACCAAGGGATATGGTTGGTGCTTTATCACTCCAGTACACAGTTCCACTGCTTCACAGCCCAATGCTTGGGAGTTTACCCCAGCACCCACCCACACAGTTCATGTTTGCCATTAGCTATGGTGAGTGCTCATGTTTGGCTGCTCCAGAGAGCCCTGTTCTATTGGAAATGCTCTGAAGGGCAGATAATCAAATCCATATCTTCTTGCAGAACTGTGGTCTAAGCTAGTTAGCCAATTTCACTAACGTTATTGGTTTCAGAGAAAGCGAACCTAAGTTGCCCATTCGAGATCTAAAGATTATTTACAGTGTATACCCTTGACCACTAAGAATTCCAAGTAGATGTTTCTGTTTTTCACCAGTATGTCAGTATTTTGAGGGGGATGTCAACCTACTATACACACATTATCCATGACCATCCAACCACAACTTATGGAGTCCTGCATTGAGTTATCTTAACCTGGTGAAACAAGCAAAAACAAGTTCCACCTCATTGAAGTTTGCTTAAATGATCTCAGATTAGACATGGTTTGAAAGCCTGACAAATGTAAACTGTTTGTACAACACAGACATGGAAAGAGTGGCACTACCTTCTTTGTACAATGCATTTTTATTCTATTATATTTAACTGTAGTTTTGTTAGTCACATTCATTTATTGTTTTTATTAATGTGTTATGTTAATGTTATTTTCACTTACAAAATCACTTACACTACTGAGTCTTCAGAGTTAAATTTATTTACTACTTATGTTTTTCAGAGCCCCCCAACATTTACTCTTTACTTCCTCTGGAGGGGAGGGAGGTGTGAAAGTCCTAATTGGGGAGGGTCAGACTGTCTCTTTCAGTTAGATAATGAGTTGTACTGGCTTTACATTATCACCAAAGCATCACTGGCCAGGCAAGAACAAACACTTGGGGAGTTAAGAAGTCTCAGGTCCAACCCACTCCCCCCCCATCCTAGCTTTGGTAACCCATCTCCTCTCTTTAAAATGGATGGAAAGCAGGCCTTTGGGCTGCTGAGAGCAGCTGGTTATGTTTAACTGCGTTGAGTCGTGTACTGTACTAAAGTTTTGTGCAAGTGTGTGTGTGTGTGTGTGTGTGTGTGTGTGAGAGTGTTTGTGTGTGTGTGTGTGTGTGTTTGTGTGTGTGTGCTTGTGTGAAGGCAGGCCCGGACTATAAGGCGTGTAGAAATGTATACTCCGTTTCCTCATGGGCCGCATGAATGGTACAGAATGTTCCTGGATCACAGCCAAGGAGTAAAGATGGACAGTATCCTGCTCTCTCAATACCCTTGCTCTCTCTTTCTTTCTGTCTCGCTCTGTTCCTTTCCATTCCCATCTCCTCCACTCCCCAGCACACTATCTCTGTGGAGAGATGGAGCTGCAGCTTTTGGCAGTGGAATAAGGGAAATTTGAGCAGTGAGGATTAGGTAACTGAAGTTTATAAAAGTGTGCACACCAGACCTAATGCATAAAGTCTATCTAGTCTGACCTTCCTGTCTCCTTAACCTCCTCAGCTTAACAACTTTCCACAACTTGTTTGAGCAGGAAAATGTGTGTGTGTGTGTGTGTGTGTGTGTGTGTGTGTGTGTGTGTGTGTGAGTAGGAGAGAGAGAGAGAAATATTATGCATGCTCATGAGTGTGGCTATTTGTGCGCATTTGCCAACCACAGACCAGGGTGGGGTACACTGTTCCCCATTCAGTAAAAGTGCAGCATCCATCAGTGCTGGGAAAGTGCCGGACTAATGGCTGGGTCCTGCCGCTGACCCGGCAGCCTTGCGCGGTTTGTTTTCCCCTGCCGCGGAGAACAAGGACATGCCAAGCTTACTCTGGCCTGAGAAGAGCAGGCATAAGTCAGTGCCAAAACTTACGCAAGCGGCCCATGTCTCAAAACAGCACAGGATGGAGCAGCATGGTAGACCATGCAGGACCCTGCAGCTGACTACAGGTGTTCTGCATATGTGTCTGTGTGTATATATAATATTAGTAACATAATACAGGGTTGCAACACAATGTGGCGTGACCGAGCACAGTCAGATTTTGCCATAAGCATTCTTTATGAAGTCAGATACAAATATGTTTCCATTTTTTTATAGAAAGAATGACTTTCAATTCCTAAATTAATAACAACAAATCTAAATCTAGTGTGCATTTTTTCCTCCCAATTTAGTCAAATACTCAAAGACTCCACATATCACACAATACCACAATGATGGGAGGGTGATGGCTATCAGCTTCTTCTTGAACTGCCGCAGGGTCACTGGACAGCTTTACATGCTTGCAGGAGAACACTCAACTGCCAGTTCTGTTATGTCAGCTGGAGAAGACCAGGCTTAAATAGAACCCCTTCTGGACATTTAATACACAGGTACTATTTATTTGTAAAATTGGGAAAATATAAATATTAAATGTGGTCTGTACAGATTAAGGCAGATTATACAGATTTATGGCAAACACTTTTCCGAGTAAGTTTTACTTGGGAAATAACGGCACAAATGGAAAATAAAAGTGATTTGATTTGATTTGAGATCCAAATTCGTAATCCTTAAGATCCGATTAGAGCTGAGGTAAACAGTAGCAACTGAGAAATACAATGATACGGACCACATCTGTACACAGTAAAAGGTAGTACTTCACAAAAAATCTTTCTATAGTCTTAAAGTCCTTAAACAGGCCTTAAGTAGTGCTATGACATTCATTAATTAAACTGAATAAATGGTCATAGCTCTCCAAGTAAATGGTCATACATTTACATTTATCCAAAGCGACTTCCATTCTCTAACTACAGGGAACATTCTCCCTGGAGCAACTTAAGGGTCTTGCTCAGGGACCCAGTGGTGGTGTGCTGGAGGTAGGATTCGAACCTGTGACCTCCTGATCCGGAGGCAAGTATCATACCCACTGAGCAACCGCCACCCCAAAGCTCTCATAGCTCTCTTTCTCTCTCCAAGAGAAAGGTGAACTGCAGTTCAGGTTGTCACACCTTTCTAGCTGATTCATACAAAATTTCATATATTGGCGATATATTTCAATATATTGTCACTGTCACATCAAAACCTGGCAATGTTTTCCTCAAAAAATGCATTTATTGTTTCATGATGAATTGTCCAATCAGAAACTACACCAAACCTTTTTTCTTCTTTTAGAAAGGTCACATTAAATGATACAATGTTTTGTTATGACTGATGACAATTCGCATACATTTTAGAAAATAATGGCAACATATGGAAGAAGCTGTGTCACCCATGCCACCCATGTAAAGTGGTCCCTTGTAGTCATGTGTGAACACACCAGAGTGCGAAGAGTGTGAAATTCTCTCTCTGTATGTAACCCATTCACCAAGTGAAGCAGTTGGCTGACACTAATGATGGGCACCTGGGGAGCAGTGTGTGGGGATGGTACCTTGCTCAAGGGTACCTCAGTGAAGCCCATAACCTTCTGATCACAGCGGCAAATTCCTAACCACAAGGTCATCAGGTAATGTGGCGAGTATAGTGTGTGTAAGAAGTTCAAACATTTTCTGCAGCTTGCACATACAGGCAATACTGGCATTTTGATTAACAGGCTTATGATAAACAGGCGTACCTTTATTCTGAAGTGAATACAAATAGTGAAGGTCTTTCCCATGTATGAATTTATGCATATTTCTTTGAAAAGTCCAACAACAAATATTTTTTAGCAACTGGCAAGTGCTCAGAAAACCCGCAGACATCTTCAAGATTTAAAAAAAAAGCATCGCCAATGAAATGTGAAGTTCCTGATTGTGCATCAGGTGCAACATCATGGTTGTGCAAGCTATATCAAAACAAACAGGACATACCTTTCAAAATGTAAAACATAAAATACATAATGTTACATTATTTTGATTACTGCCTAAATCTGTGCTTTTTTAATCATTTTATTATGTGGAAAATGCAGGAAACCCGGAATGAGAAGGTATGCCTGAACTTTTGGTAGAGGCACTGTAGACACACACATACCCCATACACACACACACACACACACACACACACATACACACGCACTATAAATGGGTGAAACTCATATCACTCTCAGAATATCACTGAAATTACCTGAATACACAGAGATATGACAGACAGCATCAAATTCATCAACTTTTTGGGCTAAAACAAATCCCTGCCCTCCCGTCATCTAAATCAGAAGTGAACAGACCTGCTTAGCCATGATTGCTGTTTAGACTTTGTGGATGAATCAGATACACATCAAGTCAGTTAAGGAAATCCATTTTGACTGCCTAAGAGTTGCTCACCCCCTGCCTTTTATTTCTCTCTCTCTCGCTCTTCTCACAGTTTGCTTTGTCTCTTCTTTTTCATTCTTTCAGGGATGTGTGTCTGATGATTGCTGTGTTAATTAAAGGTCAGGAGTGCATTTCCACTTTGTGTGATTTTGTGTGTTGGGGCAGCCCATGGAAAATCATGGACTCATGGAAAATTTCAGTTCATTCACTAATGTTTTTCTCTTTTTTGAAAACACACATGCAATTGCACAAGTCTTCAAAATGCAGGTGACTAATTCTTGTGGACAACATCTATGCTTCAAAGTTAAGCCACTCCTGTTACTTAAGTAGTAATTACTACTTTGCCTCCATGTAAAGTGGTGAAGTTTCCTATTAATTTTGCTCATGGTTAAGATATGTTTAAGATTACTTGGTATATTAACTACTTCAACTGAAAGAAGTTGATACTATTCTCAAAGAACCTGCTTAAGAAAAGGTAAAGATGACTTTGAGTATATCAGTGTACAGCAGTGGAGGTTTCTATAAGACTACAGGTGAAATAATACAAAAAACTTCTTAACTATCAGTTTTTTATTGGTGTGAAACAAAAAATGCTCATAAAAATAAGCTCTCCTAAGCTCTCTCCTCCTAATTTCAACTCCTCAAAAGCATTACAGTTGTATACGGCTCTGGTCAAAAATGTGATACAGCGCCACCCCAACCGTGGTGAGACAAAGAATTTCAGTGAAACTTGTTTCACTCGCGTCCTTGTCCTCAGATGCCGGTGGCTCCTGGATTTTCGAGGTTTTAATGGACTCTAATGGTAAATAAGTCCCACCCGTGAAACAAGTGACTGCCTACTGTGATTGGGTAGTTCTCCACCTCAAAATGACTGACATATCACTGTGGCCAATCACCGCCTTTGTTTTCACTTCGTTCTATTTTATGTAATGGGCAATGACCTTGAGTGTGAGACTGAAGCTTCATACAGAACAAAACACATAACATATTATTTACTAGTATTTATTAACAATATTTTTTTTCTTTTATATTTTATTTTTTGTCTACGAGTGCGCTAGCTTGTGAGCACTAGGAAGGGCATTAGCTTGTTAGCTTGACCACAGCAATACACACCACCACCCAGCCAAGTTTGGCACTGGTGAAATCCCTTCTGGTATGACAGAGTGATTAACAACTTCACCAAGAAGACCAGGAAGGTAGAATTCATTTATAAGCTGAGAAAGAAATAAATGTTTTCTTGGGATTTAGAAATATTGTTAATTATGTCCTGTTAAAATTAAAAGATATGCACAATATGTGCAGCGCCAACCTTGTGCATATCTATATACAAGATATGCACAATGTTTGTAAGATATGCACAATAAAATACGTTTTATGTTTTGTAGTGATTTAACACTAACTATGAGGAGATTGAGGAAAGAGCAGGAGAGAGAAGATACATCAAATTGTGAGGCAGCAAAAGCAAAACATGGAGGTGAAGTACTTAGGGCAATAAAATCAAGTTGCCCAGGGTGCATGGCGAGGTACTGAGATTGTTTCGCGGCGCGCCACGGGGATGAAGTGTGGTTTGTTTCACCAAAAATATTGACCAGAAGCCGTCACTGGTGTACAGTGTGCTCGATTTGGCTGCTAATTGCTAAAGCACTAAGAAGTCATTTGTTACTCTTAATGTAAAATGTTATTTTTTGTCTTTTGATGTTCTAAACAATATGAAAAAATAGATTTATTTAAACATTCTTGAAAACCACACTCAGAAATCACAAATGAACAACATTCGTACTTTGTTGCAAATTCACTGTTAGCTTTAGCAGCAGCATCCACAATAAAAAGCAATTCACTTTTTTAAAAATCAAGTGGAGTGTCTCAGTATCATCTGCAGAGAAGCAGCCGCAACATGATTCTCCACCCCCGTACTTCACTGTGAATATGAATTTCGTGGGAAACCTTCATACACGAAAACCTTCTTTCTCCAGATGTACCGAGCCGAATTATTGCCCAAGAGTTATATTTTTGTTGGTCTGACTAAAATACTTACTTGATTTCAGTGCGGTTGATGGCTTAGTGTTCTGTGTGTGACTGTTGTTTTCCTCCTTTTAGGATGCCCTGCTCTCACAACTTGCTTCTTTCTTACATTCCTTATCATTCAATTCAGAGAACGCTTGCAGGGCTGGGATGATAAGCTGTTGCTTTTACCTTGACCATGATGACTTCTTGTTGCATGAAATTTTGTTTTGATATGACATCCTGTCAGCTGGCATGGGAACATTTTTACACCTTTAACATCTAGTACTCAGATATCTTGAAGTAATGTCTAGAAAATATTTTACTGATTTTGTCAAATTGAAGACGTGTGTGTAAAGTGATATAAGCACTCTAATTATAGTTTGCGTGTGTGTGTGTGTGTGTGTGTGTGTGTGTGTGTGTGTGTGTGTGTGTGTGTGTGTGTGTGTGTGTGTGTGT
>JBBPDB010000146.1:9334349-9341849 GCA_037974465.1 Brachypetersius altus
TGTCACTACCAGATTTCTTCTTCTTTGGTGTTTAACGGCGGCTGGCATCCGTAAAGGGGCTTTCAGACCGAACGCGGTCTTTAAGAAAGTCATGCAAACTGCTTGTAATCCTGTTCTCACTTTTGGTTTGCACATTACATGACTGTGGAGTGACCGTGGGATGGGAAGAGTTACCAAGAGGAATCTCTCACCCGAGGATTGATACAGGCAATGAAATGATACCATGTATGAGGCAGAGATTTTTTTCCTTCCAAACAGGGTCAGCAAGAAGAGAGCAATCCAACATCTTTGTGTGCCGATTTGCAGTGAAAGAGTGTGATAATGGATTTGGCCAAGAAATGGATTTTGAAACACCAAGCTTGCTGATGTGCATCTTCATCCCTGGGTTTCCCTTCACCCTGTGCCTTGTGTTCTCATAGCTATAGATCGTCACTGCACTCACTGCCAGGCACGAGCAGGTCACAACACTTTTCACACTACAGGATTTGCTTGATATCTTTCAGGCATCTGTGCGCCATCGACAAATCTCTCAGCTGGTGGCTTTAAACAATTCACATGTCTGCAAGCCCCAAGCAAACCTGAGCCGCGGCTTTCTTGGAAATCTCTGAGTGCAAAATCAGGGCTAAAATCATGTAGTGTGAACTATATTCACCCTGAAACCCAACACCATACTTTTACCCCTTAGAGTTACCTTAATTAAGGAAATTAAGAAAAATAAAGAGGAAAAGTGTACTGATTCAGGCTGATTAAGGGGTAAATTAAAGAAGGTTTAAGCACATTTTAAGTGTTTCGTAGTGATTATATGATGAAGGAAAAAAATGGTTCACACCTACATTGTCACAAGGCTGGACTACTGAAGCTACTTGCTATCTGGATGTCCAAGTAAAAGTTTAAGCAGGCTTCAGTTAGTCCACAATGGGGCAGCTGTGGCAGCTGTGGTTTCCCCTGCGATCAGAATGTTGTTGGTTTTAATCCCAGGACTGCTAGTGCCACCCCGGATATACCCAAGGTACTGTCTAGGAATGGGTGATTTGGCCTAAAATCAAAATCTCGATTTTAACTCTATTACGATTAATGAACGATAATTTGATTTAATTTTTTTATTTGCCCTCATAGTTCATTGACAAGTTGCTCAGTATTTAAGCTCGCCATGCTCGACATGTTGGCGGAGTAACATAACTAGGGGTGGGCATAAATTAATTTTTTTTAATCTAGATTAGTCTAGATAAATTTTAATTTCTGCCAAAGGTCTGAAGCCCCCGCCCCAAAATGACCCCAATGCCTATTTTTATAGTGTAAACCATAAATATGCCTCCAATGTTCTCACAGATCACTTTAATTTCATTTTGAAGTTTAATACATTACTCTTAAAGACAATGTAAATATAAACCAGAGGTTTAAATACGGAAAAGTCAGGAGAGAGAGAGAGACCGAGAGAGAGACAGAGAGCGAGAGACAATCCACACGCTCCGGAAAAGTCACGAACGAGAGACGGAGAGAGCGAGAGAGCGAGAGAGAGAGCGAGACAGGTTTTAAACCGGCGCGATCCGGAAAAGTCACGAAAGAGAGAGCGAGAGAGTAAATCCGCGCTAAAATATCAAGGTGAAAGTCATCATAGCTTGCGTAGTATAGACCCTGCTCCCAACCCAACTTTGTGAATGGATTAACAGCGATATTTTTTTAAGAGTCTCACATTAACGATTAATCGGCAAGCCCTAGTACTGTCCCCACACACTGCTCCCCAGGGGAAACTAAATTTCTCATACTGTGTGGTGTGGTGTGGTCACACATGTCTATAAGGGGCACTTTTACTTTAATGCAGCAGATAGAGCCCTCTCAAAACTAGGAAGTCTGAGCCCACACTTTTCAACACTATATTGGCTGCCAGTCAAATTTCACATTGATTACAGAACTGACATACAAAGCTCTAATTGGCCTTGTTCCTCAGTCAACACACCTCCTATTACCAACCATCATGTCTGTTTCGATCAAAAGTGCTTAACAGCCTTCTTGGCAGTGTTTGGTACTCCGTGCCAGTTTCTCAAAATAAGTCAAGATTAGATTTTAGTGCTTGTCGTTCCACATTGAAGTTTGGTGATGGTGTATACCGATAATATATAATGAACACCAAAAATGATCATTTGTTTGACTCCAGTTATCCATGGGGTAAGAATTCCATACAATCAAAAAGAGAAGCATTTTACTGACTGTGCTGAAAATTCTAGTTAGCTAATCTCATTTGACCAAAATGTGGATTATCGCAACAATGATGCAGATTAAAATGATGTTAAAAAAAATCAATATACTGTTTCTATATTTTGTATATATATGGGCACCTGGTGGTCTAGTGGTTAGACAGTTGACCCTGCAATCAGAAGGTTGTGGGTTTGAATCCCAAGACTGCTAGTGGCACCACTGAGGTACCCTTGAGCAAGAGACTGTGCGACAATCATCTGCTCCCTGGGCGCTGTTATCCTGGCTGCCTGCTGTTTCACTTGGTGAATGGGATAAAAAAATAGGGAAGAATTCTGAAGCTTTTTTTTTGTGTGATAATTTAATGCTGTCTGTTTGCCAAGGCAATGTTAAAATGAATGCAAGCAAACACATAAGCAGTAAAAAAGAAAAGATTTTTAAAAAATAGTTGTTAGTTTGTGAGCTGGTGAGGAGAATCGGTTCCAGATTTTTCCTCGATGCCTCCAGCCGTTACTTGGATTGTGAAACTCCATCAGCAGCTCCTGATTTCATTTAATGAAGGACTGATCAAGTCAAACCAGGTTTCTGATGGAAACAAGAAGTAATACTGGGCTTCCACAAAGAACAAACTGATATATTGAGCATATAACCCCAATATATATACGGAAAAGTCAGGAACGAGGAAAGAGAGAGAGAATCGCACGAACAAGAGAGAGACAGAGGAAGGGAGAGAGAGACAGACAGAGAGAGTGAGAGCGAGAGAGAGAGAGAGAGACAGAGAGAGCGAGAGAGAGAGATGATTCGCGCGCTCCGGAAAAGTCACGAACTAGAGAGAGAGAGAGAGAGAAAGAGAGAGGGAGGCACAGAGAGAGAGAGAGAGAGAGGCACAGAGAGAGCGAGAGAGGCACAGAGAGAGCGAGACAGGTTTAAAACCGGCGCGATCCGGAAAAGTCATGAACCAGAGAGAGAAAGAGTAAATCCGCACTAAAATATCAAGGTGAAAGTCATCATAGCTTGCATAGTATAGACCCAGCTCCCAACCCAACTTTGTGAATAGATTAACAGCGATATTTTTCTTATCGCCCGATAAGAGTCTCACATTAACGCAGCAAGTTAACGCCGATAACGGCCCACCACTTTTAGAAAAACTATCACATATTTACAAGTGGTACTGAAGTGCAAGTTTCTTTCAGGATGCAGCATGAAGTAAATCTGCTATATACGTACACCACAACTAGACTGTCACCTAGGCCTCCCACCAACAGTTTATTCCAGAACATTGCACACACAAACACATAACACCCATACACATCTTTGCATGGGTGCCATGTTGAGTGAAGGCTGTGGAAGTCCAATGTGTGCGTCTGCAGGAGAACAATGGAGGTCTGTGAGGCTCCAGTAATGGGGGCACAGAGCATATCGGAACGTACTGTATGCTGGCCTCTATACCCGTCGTGGGACAGTACCGCACTGCTGTCTTCACGCATTCTTTCTCATTTAGAGGCTCAGAATTAGGAAGCGCCATGTCCTGTCAGCTGTGGATTGCCCTTTAGTACCCCCTGCCCACGCTAACATGGTCAACATGCATGATTTGATCTGCCTCACGCATACAAAACTCAAAGCTATTATACTGCACTGTTCAGAGCAAAATCTCAGAAAATGGAAGCAGAATACAGTGATCAGACACACACAATTGATACACATGAACAGTTCCCAAACAGGGTGGTACACATGCCTTGAATTGCAAATTCATATTGGGTATGCATATAGTTCCAGCATTATGATGCTGTAGAAGATCTTTGAAGGTCTGTTTGAGCAATATATTCAAATCATATTTGTGGGAACCAGGACTCCAAACCTGTTTCAGGAACAAAAACAAACAGCAGAAACCAACTGTGTTTTGCCAGGAACAAAAACAAAACCGAAAACGTAATTATCTCTGTTCCGGAACAGAGGCGTTGATTTCAAATGTCTGTTAGAAGTTAGAAAGAGGTTTTTTTTATTCCAATATCTTTGGATCATCTTGTATGAGTTCACTCAGCATGCATCAATTGGCCGTTAAAACCACCTTCCTTAATATTGCGTAATTCTCCCTCATGCCCCCAAAGCAGCTCTGACTTGAGACATTGACTCAGCAGGACCTCTGAAGATGTGCTGTGGTATCTGACCACAAGATCAGCAAACCACAAAATCTTGGATAAAACTGGCTATAAGCATTTTATTAGAAAATATTTCTGTAAAATCCTTTAGAATATGTTTTGGAAATAATAATGTCATGAATGCAGGTATTTTAGATGCCGACTTGCTTACTTACAACTGTAAATAAATATCTAGAAATATGTAAAAAAATGATATATTGACTAGTTTTAACATATTTTCATCTTTTATAGTGTATTTGAAAGGAAAGGAATTAACAAGCTTTTAATTTTAGTTTTCAATGGTTTAGGAACACTGTGTTCGGACTGAATTGCAAGAACGGAAACGTTGAACTGCTGGTTCTGCTCATAGCAATGTTCTGCTCATGTTTTTTATTTGTTTCTAATCCCTTGTCAGAACTTTTGGTGTTATTTTTTCAAAATTCACATCAAGCATAGCTCCTACAGTATTTGCAATACTGATGTGTTGATCGCTGTTTGAGTGTCTTATTCTCTGCAGTTTGTTTTTCCTTTTTTACCGCATTGAAACTGTCTCACTGGAAATATATGCATTGCCTTCAACAGCCTCAGACCTCAGCCCCAGGGTGGAATGAGCTGTGCTGGTGTTAAATAGTTCATTGAGGTTGCGCTGAGTGACATTTAAATTGCTTACATGTTTTGGAGTAATTACCGATTCTGCAACTTCTGTTAAATCAGCGCGTTAGTGCCTGTGGACCTGTTGCTGTAGTGGGTTTGTTTTGTCAGGTGAAAAACATGACTTTGCTGTGGGCTAGAGTCATTATTCTGACCTGCGGTGTTCATAAGGCCTCACACAAGCAACAGTTCTGCACCAGCGGCTTGAGCAAATGACTGTTTTGATCATAAACAGGTTGTTTCACACTAAATAAGGAAAACACACATTGTGGTGCACATCAGTGTTTGAGCATAATATTATCTAGGCTTAGCAGAGGAACAGACACAGTGATATTTTTTTTCACTAGGAGGTCCAGTGCAGGCCACAAACACTGGATCGAAATAGTCTTGAATTTTCATGCAAATGCTTGACTGAACTTTGAGCAACATGCTGTGAAGAGAAATGCTGTCAGGACTAGAGTAAGAGCATAGCATCTCAGATGCTTCCTAACTTAGTGCAGAATGTAGGAATTAAAATACAGGCTCCTGCACCCATACAGTGTATAATATGTCTGGCAATTCGGGGATGTATGCTGAATTCTTTTTGGACTAATTGTGCACTGTATGGCAGTAACAACTCAATTTTATAACTCACTTAGAGCACTTTTGATGAAGTAGAGAGTCATTTCAAAGATTCAAAGTGCATCCAGACAAATGTCAGCTAAGGTGTTGAAGAGAGGGAAAGAGACAGTATAGGCTTGGTATTTGTAAAGGCATCGTTAGATGCTTACAGTTGTGTTATCAGTATCAGACATCCCTAATAAAAACAACTTTTTTCATTTGACTCCATTTATGTCTCTGTGTGAGCAGTTAATGGTCGAGCTCGCGGACGTTTCGTAGGTCAGATCCTGTGCTGTAATTCCCCCCATCTAGACGAGAGACCTTTTTGTGTAAATAGAGTTAGTCCTTATGCAATTAACAGATTTGATGCACACGCCATATGATTTTCTCTCTTTTTAATACGTGCTTGAAGAAGGGCTCTTTGAGAAGGAATCACTTTCCTCTGCCTGCTTTAAACCTCTTCGCGAGAGGAGGCTGTATGGAGCCCTGGTCAGAAATAGATCACACACCAGACGGTTTATTACAGCAATGTGTTTGCTCTCTGGGGAAAATTATATAATTAAGTAGGAAATCATGTATTTGTGTAAATTACATTTAAATTAATGAATGGGATTCATGCGGGAGACTGTCATTAAATGCTCCAATTTTGGGAAAGCCTAAAAATCAGAGAGTAGTCTGGTGTCTAAATGCATCCATATGACAAAGTATCTCAAATGTAGTAAAGCATAAAATTGTTATGTGCTGAGGACACTTTTCTGGGCCTCCTGAGGGAAAAAAACTAACACAAAATGTGTCTCTCAGTTGGAAAGCCACAAGAGCAGCAACTGGGTTTAAATTTCACCCCAAAACTGTTTTTTTTTTCAACAGTGCTTTAATAAAGGCAATAGCTCCCCATAACACTGAACGACTGAGAAATATTTAAAAACAAAAATCATTCTGATCCTTGTTAATTTAATCATTTTTAATTATTTTTTACACTGATTAAGAATGGGAAAAAATCTTTAATTTTTAAAGTCAAATGGAAAAAAAATAATACTGGCACCGTCGTTATAAATTTTGGTGAAGACTCCCCCGGTGAGAATAACAACACTGAGCTCCTTTTTGTAATGCTTAATGAACTTGGACCACTTCTCTGTTCAGAACATTTCCAGTTCATTAATATTCTTGGCTCTTTGCTTGTGAACTGCCCTCTTCAATAAACACTTTAGGTTTTCAGTATCTGGACACTGAGAGTTATTGCAAAACATTTCTTTTGTTGTTCCTGCCATGATTTAAGGATTTCTTTCAGAAGCAGACAGATTTTGAGTTCAAATCTAATTGCATTGGGTTATTTAGTATATTGTATAGTTGAATTCATTCTTCTAACCTAGAGCTGCTGGATCTCTAGAAGCCAAAACAACATTAATACCAGTGATCCACCACCACGCCTACTTTATATATGATGACAATACAACAAGTCATGTCTATAGAGCAGCTTGTACCATACTGGGTAGAACAATCCATTTTCTTCTCAGCCTTTTTTCCTTCCTCCATTCATTAGCTCTACAGTTAAATTCCAGCCCAATCCCAGTGAAATGGACTTAACTCAAAACTTCTGCGTTCTTATAGGAGCCACTTGAATGTGGCCCATATGTAGACAGCAATACCCCATGACAGAATGCATTTGTACTGAATGCCTGCTCCACACAATGAGAGGCTTCATAAATCTTCAAAACAGTTAGCCCACTATAGCCCAGGTGCACCATTCCCAAACAACTAACGTCTTTAACCCGGGTGCTTTCAGGTCTTTGATGCTCTGCAGTTTGGCTTGGACTGCCAAAACACTGGACATGTGAAACCAAAGTGGCCCTTCCCCTCCCCCCATCCTCAGCTCACTCTATTATTGACCTTGTCCACTTTGTTATTGTGACCAGTCCAC
>JBBPDB010000146.1:9360629-9375990 GCA_037974465.1 Brachypetersius altus
GGGGAACCCAAAAGACGAAAATACAGAAGTTCCGGAACTGCGTTCCGCTGCGTTCCGGCCCACTTCAAGCACTGGTGCTGACTGAATAAACACCTCTGTATGTGCTATGTGTCGTATTTTGTCTTGTCAAGCGGCGTCCAAGGAGAAAACACAAGAGTTGATTATTTGGCACTGGCCTGATTTTAGTGATTGAGTAATACGCTGCACTGTGTCTAAGGATAGCATCATGCAAAATGCTGTGTCATGGGACCCCAATTAAATTGCATTACCAACTATTTGGCGCTGAGTTTAAAGAGATGCTGTCACTAAATGTTCATGTGCTTGCACTGATTACCGCATGCTGAGGGTTTGCACAACACACACACATGCACCCCTGGGACCACAGGACAGTACAGACCAAGTTACATCAGAAGACACCAATAAGACAGGCTTCGATGTTCCAGTAATTGCCATAGGCTATTGCTGGACAGACCAGGTCTTGGAGCTGTGGAAGAGGCATAGCTGAGATCTTCACTGCGCTAACCTGGACTGACCAAGTACCTTCAGCACAGCAAAGACCTAATAAACTGGTGGTATCAGCTGGTATCAGCCCCACCAGAGGCTTTTCTTTCCAGCTTTTACTTGTTCTCAGCATTTTAGGACTACAGCACAAAATGCCTAGTGTTGAACTTACTGTAATCCAACACTGTTTATTACTTATATGAACAATTTACATAAGGGGTGGGCAGCTTTGGTCCTGGAGGGCTGGAGATCGGCACAACTTGGAGATTTCCTTGCTCAAATACACCCACTATGCCTTCTTGATTGATTTGAATCAGGAGTGTTTGAGAAGGGAAATAACCCAACTGTGCAGGACTCCAGCTCTATAGGACCACAACTGCCCATCAGCTCTCTCCTGAGGTAGGCGTTAAGTCAACACAGGGGTTTTTGCTGTGTATGCTGGGACATGCTTGGTACAAATTTGTCCCATTCACATATTTCTAGGCCCCAACTGGCCCCTTCTGGCCCTCCATGAATCCTTCCTTCGTCATCCTTTCACTTAGTAATGGCCATCCTTTGGCTTTGCTCATTAGTCTTGTTAGAATCTCATTCTTGGCTCCATCTCCAAGAGGGACCCCAAGGGCGAGAACAAGGGCGTTCATATTCTGAAGTACCTCCGGACCCTGACAGAGTCAGTCTGTCTGTTACCGCTGTGCAGATGTCCAGAGGGTGACATCAGTGTAACCACGCCTCATTCCCTTACATGAAACAGTCCTTCTGGCCCCCTCCAGAAGTCCCCAAGGCATGCTCCACTGTGGACAAGGAGCAGAAAATTTATAGCTCATCGCCCAAGGTTCTATGACTTCATCACCATCTGAGTGTTGCTCTGGCTTTGCAATACTTCAGATGATGAAATGATTTGTAAGCTGACACAAAGAGTATTGACAACCATGCTTCATAGACAGTTCAAGGCAAGGCTTCTCTTTCTAGTGAGGTTTCATCCGTTTTATTCGTTCTATTTTCTCATGTTTGTTGGAAGGTAAACATTCCCACTCAGCCCGTAATCATTCACAGCATTGTCCTGTGAAAGATGACCCCACACCAGTTTCTTACAGCTCCGTAGTATTTCATCGCTCACAATGGGCATCGGCAGGCAATGGTAGAACTATAAGAAACCTATGGGCTGCATAGTGGAGGAATCAGCTACGCTAAAGCTGCTTTGGAATGGCCTCTCTTCTCCCAGTGTTGGTGTCCATGGGAACCCCCAACCTCTGACCCTGAGCCCATCTTCCCCTTTGACCCTGACATGTCAACCAATGGGGTCACATTGTTCTCTCGCTTGCTTTCTCCACACTCTTTCATTGCTAGAAGATAAACTGGATGCTCTGTTTAGTCCGAATGGCGGTCCGCACTCCTCAGTGACAACAGGACCGGGTGCTGTGCCCACACACAAAGAAAGGCATATTGTTTCCACTGGATATTTCAGATTCCAAAACGAATACACTGTTTCATCATGATCATACTAAATCTAATTTAAGCTTTGCAAATTGAAGACTCTTTATATTCTGTATAGTCTTTCATGTGGTCAAATGGTACTATTGTTCTTGAGAGTTTTGTGCATTGAGGACTGCATGAATATCTGTTTCATGACAAGTACTTAGCCTTGGCTTACATCTAGGCAGACAGATCAATGACTCAAGCATTCTAACATTCTGCTAGAATGACTGCAAGCATCTGCCACAGTGCAATATAAACAGTGGCAAGCTTAAAACAGTCATAATGTGCTAGTTTTTTTAAAACAAAATTAAGAAGCTTGGATTGTGGAAATTTCATCAATACTGGTTGCATTTAAGACAGTTAGCTTATTGGCTTGGTAGTCTATTTTATAGTGCACACACTGGAAGTCTAAATCCGTGGCATGCTGCTGACAGAGTCGTGTGGGCAGCTGCCTTCTGTGTTCTCTCCACGGACCCGAGAGTTTGGAGTGCAGGTTGAGGCATGGGGGGCAAGTTCAGGAATGGAGACAGAGCCCAGCTAGCATAAGCACGGTATTAGCATGTGTCTAATCATGCACTGGTGTGCAGCACAGGCCACTATCTTTAGACATGCCTGGGTATTTTGGGAATTGAAGCAGGGGCCTTAATTTACCTCTGTGTATGTATTCTAGTCATAAGCAGAACTGGATTTGGGAAGGGGTATCATGTTGTGCATGTCTAGACAGCAGCAACTGTCACCAAATGCATAGGACCCACTATAACACTGACTTGCCTAAACCTTGTATGGTGTAAATGGAAAAATTCTGACTGAACTATTTGACTTCAAGTGTTCTCTCTCGGCAACAAATCATCCGTCCAAGCCCTTGAGTAATGGAGGTCCCTAAGTTGTGCTACACTCAACATAGAGAACATATTTTTTTCTGAATAGAGATGTACTTGATGTTTTTTTTGTGTGTAAAAAAGTTTCTCTTTAAGGGTGCAAGGTGGAGTGCAAACTCTTGAAACACAGGCCACAGTAACCACAAAGGTATGTGTTCCTCCCCTTCCTGAAAGTATTTTCAGAGGATTTATTAAATATATTCATTTCTCAAATTATCTTGTTCAGTTCAGGCCACATAAGTACATACAAGAGAGATGGGCTTGGGAGAACATATCTGTTACATATCCATACAAACACCCCCTCAGAGTGTCCCCAACAGTTTTCCATGTTACCCCACTCTTGGATGCACAAACACTGACCCTCTCACTCATTAAGCCACAGGTCAACCTGTGGGTCAGGGGTCAGAGTTCAGGGCAGCTCCTAAAGGCCGGACAATGAGCCTGAAGCCACCTGGAGTAAATCAAGGTCTCTTTTTGCCAATCGCCCGTGACAGAGACCATTACCAGAGCCAAATAAACAGGGCGCAGAGAACAGCCAGCGCTTGTGGGCAGCTCAGGGACATACACGACCCCTTCAGTGGCCGAAAGAGCCACAATTCACTCTGCCCGGGTGAGTTTTCCGCATGTGGGGGTGATTAATGAAGGAGTGGGGGACAGGGCTGGGGGGCAGGGACCAGGGGAAGGGACGAAGGGGAAGGGTCGACTCGTGAAGAGAGAGCTTTGTTTTTCTACTCGTATTTCATGGGTCGAACCGCTTGTTTGTTGGTATAGACCAGTTGGGTGGCGTTGATCTGCATCAGGGGTTTTTGATGGAAAATCTCTTTCTTAATTCCCAACTGACAGCAGCTTTATGCCAAGATGCTGCTGCAGTAATATCAAAATGATGTTTTGGATAATAAGGCAGTAGCAGCCACACAAGACTAAGTAAGCGTGAATGAAATGTTTTGGAGATGGAAAGTTGAGGAGGTTTGCAATCGAGCCTTTCTGCATGTGCGTGTGCTTGCAGGCCCTGGTGACACTGCGCACTTCCATGTATTTGACCATGCTTGTGCGACCACTCAAAGTGCATGAGGAGGGGACGGGGGAAATACTGGCAAATGTACCACACAGAAGGGGTTTCATGACTCGTTTCTGGTCACTCTAACAGGCCAAAGCTCCTATAACTGAACCACCCTGTTATTACAGTGACAGTCAGGTCCTGTTAAACCCCAATCACCCGTGATAATAACAGTTTTAATAACCCCAGCTCGCAGTCATATTTCACCCATGTTTTGATGAGTATGCCACTCGAGAGTTGCAACCACGGAAAAAAAGAGTCAGGGCCACGGACTTAAAATCAGAATTTGAACTTTGTTCAGAGCCCGTATGTATTTATTTCAACCACACTGCATAAATGTGTTTGCTGAGATATTTGTGTTTTCAGTCTTTCAGTCTGTACTACACAGACTTTGGCTTTCCTGTTTTGTAGTTAAAAGCTATTTATACAGACATGAAGAGATTTTGTATTTTCTGGAGCAAAAAATAAAACTAATCTAAAGTAAAACTATTAGAAATGCAAATTTTTGGCCATAGAATTATCTGTGATAAAGATTTTCCGCCTTTTTCTTCATTCTAAAATTTTTGTTCTGAAACTTTTTGATCTGAAAGTTTGTGCTTTGGAAGACTATTACATATGTATGTACTTCAGAAATGTTAAATATCATATACCATGCAATCAGAAACTGTCTTGTTGAAATGTCACTTTTCCCAGCAGAAAGCTGACACAAAGCTGATTCATTACGTTCAGTTGCAGTAGCATGGATACTGTTTTTGAGGTATAAGCCATTTTTCTTCTCTGGTGAAACAGAGTAATTGCTCATCTTTACACATTCCATTCCTGTGGGAGGTAAAGAGCACAGCTTTCTCCAGAGCACAGACCCAGCCACAGGCAGGCAGGCAGGAAACTCAGGGCCTGGGAATCCACTGCTGGTCTGGTTAGCCACATCAGAGCAGAAGACCTTGAACAGGTCGGGCCTCATTAAAGGCCCACAGAGAGACAGAGACCTGCGGAGAAGAGTGCAGAACACCAGCCTCAGTCACCCTTTCATAGTCTGCCAGACTGTCTGAGCAAGATTATTTCCAAATGGAGCCCCTGACAAGAGCCCTGCCCTACAAAGGCAAAAAGCAGTAACTACACCAGCAGTAAAACTGACAAAACAGCTTCAAAGTCTGTTCCTGTATGGCCAAATATGCTTTACATATATAAATAATATTCCACACATATATCAGTCAATTACTAGCATTTTTACTCTGATGACTTTATCAGTGACCCATGACCCCTGAAAAACAGGCACTTTGTAATGCCTCTGTATCCAAATGTTTGCAGACATTTCTTCTGAAATCAAGATACTGATACAGAGTTTTTTTTCATGTTTCGCTGCTGAAGCAGCTTTTCCACTTCTTGTGCATTACTGAGGTCAGAACCTGAAGATGGGTAATTCTGCCTCTCAATTCTAAAGGTGTTGGATTGAACTCTTTCACTCGACAGCCTGGTGCTGGTGCTTTATAAGCAGTCTGGACACAACAGAACATCTGTGTCAGCAGTGGATACACCTTAAAGCAGCTTAAATCGTTAATTATAGGGGAGGACTGGATAGATCCAGACATATATTGTATAAGTTACTCCAATTTTCATATTGTTGTGTGAAAAATAGAGCATAGTTGAATTCATTTTACAACTTGTTGACTGGTTTGTCTTTATAAAGGAAAGCTGTGTGCAACAGAACCTGGTGGAAGAAAATGGTGATGAATGGACACGTCTTAGGATTAGCATTCATCTTATGTCACATTATTCACAAAAAATAATTATAGTTTGGCTGCTCCCTCCACTGCAATGTTTCAACAAAGTATGCACCACCCAGAACTAGGTTTTCTCTCAAGAGTTTAGAGAGTATGTGGCCTAACCTCTTACCCTCCTTTGTTGAAGTGAAACATTATTCTAAAATATTTTCAATCTCAGATCATTGTACTCGCAGTCTGTGTAAGCAAGCATTAGCATCCTGGAGTTTTAAAGCAATGAGAAGACTTGGAAAAGCCATGAAAGTCTGGTCTGCATAACATGGTCCAACTCAAACCATTGTGGTATTTTGTGATACTGCTTATTGCTCCTTGATGTCCATAATTATCTTGTAGTTAGAATGGATGATATACTACAAAAGCATCATTTATTATGTTTTTCTGTGGAGAGAAATGTATGTGAGGTTAACGTCCTCCTACAGTTTTCCTATTTCATTCTCTGTACTTCTTTCATTTCTGTCCCATGTAAACACTTTCCCACACCTGTCTCACACACCCACAGCTAAATGAACAGATGACAATCTTCACAATTAACCTTAGCCATGTCTTTCTAAATCAGTCAAGAGGAACACATAGATATGATCTGGCACTTTATTAAAACTTGCTATTCTTGTTCTTGGCTTGGTGCCGCAGGAGAATAACATATAGGTAAAATTAGAGTCTGAATTGATCCAGGATGAAATTATCCAGTACTGGTAAGCTTTAGAGGAGACATACTTACTTTTCTGTTTAATAGTTCTGTGTGTGCTTTTAAACTTATAAACACTTCAGTTCATTCTTTGTATGATATATTTCCATTATACAGTGGTATTTAATGCAGATATATATTCCATTCGTATACGTTTCCATTATACAGTGGAATTTAGTTTACTTTATAAATAGAATTAGTTTGCCTGTTTTGCCAACACTAATTCACTAATGGGAGTTTCAGGTAATCAGTGTTGAATAGTCACATTTGATATTGTTGTCTACATTAAACAGATCCACATTTTAAGCTCACAACAGACACCAAAGTAACATATTAATTTCTGTTTTTGTTACTGTCTCTAATTATAATTGGAGCTTGTTAGCCTGCTACACCTTGATATCCTCATATTCCTCTAGTTGTGAAATCTAATGAATCGTTTAATTATCCAGATGTTTTTGGATGCGGGTGTGAACACTGAAATGTGGAGGGCAGGGGGGCACTCCTGGACACCAGTGTTCTAGTGGAATATAGTGGAGTATGTTCCAAATATCCCACAGCCTCGTACAAATTGCAACACATGACATAAGATTGATGTTGTGCACTGTCCTACCCATCAGAAACATCTGCAAAACAGCAGCTGTGAGGGTGAAAGTAGGAAGGCTGGCTGAGTCGGGGTGGTTAATCGAGTGGGACAGGGGGGATGCTGCCTCGCCAAGCAGAAACTGCTAACAGTCTGTAGAATCATAAGATTTCTGTAAAAGGGAGACAAATTGTAGAAACGATAAACTTCACAGTTTCTTAGATGGTAAATACAATAACAAGTCACCAGTAAGGAAAATACACTTTTTTATTATGTCTCATTCAAGCCCTTTCAGCAAACCCTTTTGTGAATGTGGCTACAGACTCTTCACCCACTTTGTTATCTGACTGTATATCACCCTTACACTCTTAAACATAAAGGCTCCTGAAGTGTTCTTGGCCTGGATATACTAGTCTGGGAAAAGCCTTTAATTGGTTTAGAATCTTTATACTATGTGGAGGGTTTTTCAACTTTTAAAAGCTTCATCTCATTTACAAAAATCCCTCTTGAAAGAACCATTCATTGAAGGGCTCTTTAAGGAAACAAAAATGATGGTAACTGTGGCATTACTCCAGAAAATCCTTTTGACACCTTCATTTTTAAGAGTGTAGGCAATTCATCCCATTCAGCACATGCAGTGCATCATGTCCTTTTGTTTTTTTGTAGCACTTCCATAAGACACACACACGTTAATCACCCAGTCATCCTGCCATGTGAGAAACAGGGTGTGAATTCTCGCTCCCCCAAACCGCAGGGTTACTCAACATGGAGACAGGAGAAAATGGGTCACTGCATGGACCGCATGGAAACACCTGAGGACAGTTGGCTGGGAAGCATTCTCCAGCCCTGATGGTAAGATTTTTGTCTTATGTCAAAGTTGGACTTCACGGTTTTTATAATTCATCAGTCTGAACGAAACTGTGGTTTTGTATTTGTTTTCATACATACAAGGCCCAGACTGTTCCCAAAGCTTACCAAACCATGTATACTAAGTAGGAAAACATGAGGAGAAATGCAAATATACTACCCAGATCACATCAACCCACGCAAAATACCGCCCAAAAAATAAACAAGCAGACAAAGAAAACACTACTTGATTATATTATGTTGATGTTATTATGTTCTATGACATAATATGGCATCTTTTTTCACTTTCAAACACATACAATATATATATACATGTCATGGATTTTTTGGGCTCCCTTGGCCTAATTATACTTTAGTTTAGTGTTTTTCTAATTGAAACTGTGTACACATACTCTGCACAGGAAATGTCTGCACATATGCAAAAACTTCAATTAACATTAGGAAAAAATCTAGCTTAATATATAAAGGCAAGATAAATGTAAACCCTGCTCTTGAATTTCTTTAACTAATAAATGTTTGCGGAAACCCCACACATGCTCAGAAACTGCAAACATCCTCTGCATTTTTGTTTTTTTGCTTTTGTGATATCCAGGCCTCATCCACCACGCCCCCTCGTTCTTGTCATCGATATTTACATTCTAGCACTGTTGGAATTCATTGTAAACTGTACAGTATGAATATAAGTTTACCTTTACATTAAGCTGTGTTTAAAATAAAATGGAAGTGTTTTGGGGGCATATTTAGGGTTTACACAACACCACATCCCATATTCACGTTTTTTCACTTTATGCGGGTGCTCTTGGAATGTAACCCGGTGAAAAGCAGAGGTTTACTGCAAAGTGTGCACAAAAATTTGTAGGAATATGTCATTTTTAAGAATGTTCTCTCCAGATGAGAACATACTCAAAACATGTAATTTGACTGGGGTGTCTGTTGCATATGACTAAGAACCAAAATGCCTAGCAAATTAATACTACCATGAAACTGTATATGTGGGAGGATGCAAGAGACACTGTCAAGACACTGTCATTCTTTCCAGCATGCAATGACAAGCCATGTTTGGTGCAAAATAAAACCTGCGTGTGAAGTTTGGTTGTTAGGTGTTCAGCTGAAGTGGAAAATTGAATTCCTAAAAAAAGTTTCCTTATAGAGATATGTGTGTGTATAGTGTGTTTACAGTCCATGTTATGTGCTTTGGTTACATGCATTCCTTTGCACATGTCTCTCTCACAAACAGAATTATTTCTCAAATGCTATTGAAAGACCCCTACTCCCTCCGCCCAGGGGTGAATTAGCATTTTTGCAGGGCTCACTTTTGTCTTTTCCTTAGCTGCACCATCGGTGCCTGCTGGAATGCGGTGGTCATTAATTCTGTCGTTCTGCCCAAACATTGCTTCCGCGGGTGGCCAGCAGTGGGAACCGCTCCCATCAGCCCCCTCATTATCAGTCTTCCTAGCGCCTGCCTCCGTTTGTCTGTGCTCACACGTCCTAAATGCATGCTCTCATTTGCATCGGGGCCCTGAGCCGGGTCCTGCCGGGCATTATCGGGTCAGGAGAGGGAGAGGACGCCTCGCTTTTGTGCAGCCTTTTTACAAATGCAAAGCACGGCTGCATTAACTTTACCCCATCAACCCACCAGCCCTCCCCAGGCCCGCAAACAGGACAGTGCTATAAAAAAGACACCCCCTCCACCAACATCCCCATCAACACCATCACTACCATCCAAGAGTGAACAAGTTGAGCTTGATCCAATCCTACGTCAAGAGCCGTGCCAAGTCTGTGCCAAAGTGGTGCCAGTCAGTGCCCTCCTACCCACTATAGAGCCGTTAGACTGACCCCTCTTTGAGTAAGATGAAGTCACATGGTTCATCGCTGAGCCAAAACCTAATCTCCATCTGCTCCATGTCCTCCGTTATAGAGGGCTTCTCTTTTACACATTGAAGCATGAGATCTTTAAAACTTTTATGTTCATCATTATGATAATAAACACAAATTAGTTCCATAAATGTGGCAAAGTGAAAACTAGCTTGAACATTTTCCTGTCAAAAAGTAAAAACTCACATTTTGCTGGTATAATAGATAATTAGTTAGCTCTGTAATTAGCATCGCTGAGAAGAAATGCCTTTTGATCTTTCATATGTGTAGCATCTGGAACCGACCTCTCTAAAGGAAAAGGGTTAGTCTTTTCATATATATGTGTGTGTGTGTGTGTGTGTGTGTGTGTGTGTGTGTGTGTGTGTGTGTGTGTGTGTGTGTGTTTCAACTAGTGTGTGTACATAATGTCAATATATTATGGCAAAATGTTTAACCTAACATATGTGTGTATAGTATAGTGTTGTCATTAATTACTGGCCTCCTTGCTAAAGATGATAGAAAAAGCTTAAAAATTCACTTTATTCTGTTGTCTCTTGCTGTAAAAGCATGGTCATAGTGGGACAACTGTGCAAAATAGTATTTATTTGATTCAGTTTTATAACCTGCCAATATCGGAAATCCCATCTATTTTATTAAACGAATTGTGTGAAAATTCAGGCCCATATTAATCCCACTGCTGAGTATTTCACTGCAGCACAATGACACTGTATACACCAGATACTGTATGCTCAATCAGCACAGTCACACACAACGAATCACATAAATTGTATAATTCTAATATATTAAGCATATACCTCAGGCCCAAACACAGTCTAAAAGAGTATTGTGTTTTAGAAAAGGATCTAAGTAAAGAACATTTTAAGGTTTAAAGTCAACCTGTGAACCTAAGATCACTTTTTTAGCACAATCCATTGTGTCATATCATTTAGCAATAATTTGCTATACTGACAGGACCACACAAAACACAACAAGAAAGTGCAATCAAGAGCAAACAATACAATCGAACAGGACAGTATACAGTGCAGCAAACACAGCACAACAGTACTGAGAGTGTATACAGTATTATGACAGATACTGTATTCTGGCAGCAAGTATTTAACTGCACAAAACTGGATTCATGGGGTCAGGAATAACAGAACGAAATTGGTGTGCAAAATTAGTCACGAATAGCAGCGGCAGGATAGAAATGTCACAGTCATAGTACAGTAGACCCCCAAAATTTGTGGGGGTTACATTCCAAGAACTTATAAATGCCTATTTTTTATAGTGTAAATCCTATATATGCTCCCAAACATATTCCAAAATATTTCAATTTCATTTTAAACTCAGCTTAATACTTTACCTTTAAAAAACTTTACCCGTATCTGTGCTGTACAGTGTACACTGAACTGCTGTCTCCTGCACTGCTAGAATATAAAATACCAATGTTACCCCTGAATAGACTGTACTGTAATTCATGCACGTGCTTTTTCTTTGGTGCAAGCATGGTAAATACAGTAAGAATTTATTTTAATTTACCGTAACAAAAATACAGGACTTTAAGAAGACCCGAGAACACTCAGCCAAACACTCGAGATAGCTCCACATGGGTAACTGTTCTGATGTATTTTTCTTAATTAGTTCTAAAATACATGGAAAACTATATATTGCCATGAAAAAAGCAAAAGGAATGTGCAGGATATTTGCAGGGGTTTCCGCAAACAATTATTAGTTAGGTCCTAAGAAAAAATCCACTGACGCTTGAGGCCGCAAACTCTGAAATGTGACCTTGTGGGGGAGCACAGTATATAAGAAATGTATAAGAAACTATTACCCATTCTGGCAGTGAAGGCCTGCATGTATTGACTTTTGTTTTACTTCATTCTTTCTATCATTCCATTGCATCAGCTAATGTTTAATTGCTATTTTCCAAGCTTTTACACCTGAAGTCATTCTGCCTAACATTTTTGCTAACCAGAGCATTAAGGTAATCAAGGCTTGTACGCTGTTAGCCTGTTAGCTAAGTTGTCATTAGCACATAGTGTTAACTAGGGCAGTGGGAAAGCCCCAATTTTGTTATGCAATATGAATAATGCATTCAGTCCTCATTATTTGCCATCACTCGCTGCGTGTACAGCCTCACTGCTATCTCAGCAACACATTATGGAAATTGAGGCGAGAGGAGCATTTTGATTAGTGATGTAAACCAGAGCACTGTCACGCTGACAGAGTGACCTGATTAACGCATCAGCCTGTTTGTGCAGAGATGAAAGCAGAGAGAGAGAAACCAGGCCAGACACAATTTTGAACTGTTCTATCTGCAGCACAGATCTGAGGCATGAAAATATTTCACAGCTGACGAGTTGTAGAGGACCTGAACAGGGTGGACTGCCGTTGGGGTGGGGGTGGGGGGGCTGTGCCAGAGAGTTGGGGGTGGTAGGAGAGTTGAAAATCCGTTATGTAATGAATTCTCAGGGGGAAGGAGAGATCAGCACTAGGAGAAAAAAGAAGGAAAGATGGTTTCCTGTACAAGGGAGCACATTCTTCCTATTTATCTCCGTCCTGTCACTCAGCCTTTCTCCATCTGACAGTCTCTGAGCTACTGTAAACACTTGCATTCATACTGTACACATGCTATCATTTTTTCTCCACTTATTTGTGCTCCATTTAAAAGCAACACCTGATCTTTACATTGTGGTAATATTTATGACAAATACATATAAATGTAATAAGTTTTATAAAACCAACTATCAAACATGCAACAAACATGCCTTATCTTACTATAGTACTTCCATAGCTTGGTTCTGTTTCTTTTCAGGTACTCCTGTAGTTTATTCATTGATTCTCATATTATTAGCACACTTTGAGGTTTTAAATTAGAATCAAGGTTAAAATTAGGTTTAGATTTCGGTTAAAGGGGAAACATATGGTTAGAGTGAGTGTTACATTTACATGAACTGAATAAGTTCAATTTAATTGTCAATTTAAAAAAGTTGCATTGCTTACTAGCAGTCCAACACAGAGCTTTCCACACATGCAACAGTACATACACACTCACAGCTAACGGTGTCCTAGTTCATCTGGTGACAAATTATTTCTGAAGAATTTTAAAAAAGCATGTCAGTCCATGGGATGGGGGTGGGGTTGAACAGTATCAGATATTTAGTGTACTGTTACTGACAAGTATCTACAGTGGAGTGTTTCAATAAAATTAACCTGTAATGTACATTCCTTTTGGACCGTGAGCACTCAGAAGGGTCCAGTAGCCCCTCAATCCCTGGTTAAGGATAAGTGGATAAATGGATGGATGGATGGATGGATGGATGGATGGATGGATGGATTTTACATACAGCGGATGTGTGGTAGTTTTCGTGTAAACATTCTAGGACACACTGGTCCAGGTTATAAAGTACAACCACAGCCTGCAGTTCAGACAATGGCAGACTAGGAACAACAAGGCAGCACATTTCACCAAAGAAGTAACTTCATGCCTTGATTATATCATTATGGCTCACTGTTCTGTATTGTTCCGCACACGCAGAAAGCTGTATGCGTGCAGTTCAGCCCCTTGGATAGGCCCGAAATTGTCTCAGTCTACACTTTTTAGAAGAAATCATTGTAAAACATTAACAGTCTGGATCTCGCAAGGTCGTTAGATTTGTAGTTCATGAGAGAGTGCGGCTCCAGTAACTCTAAAATGCCTTCACTGTTTCATAAGCTCCATAAAACAGGTATTTAGTTGCCTCCTTTGAAATCAGCAGTGCATGTCTGGAGCCTAGGAGGGCTCGGGAGGTCACATTCCTCTATTGCATTACTTCCACATCTCTGCCTTTCTGCTCTTAACTTATTACAGCATCTGTGAAGTCCCTACTTAAATTCCCCTATTATATTCTCCCGTTTCTAATCTGGAGCGTTCGATCCGTCCTGTTCGCAGAAGTGGAAAATGCTTTAATTATGGGTCACTTCTAGCCGTCCCACCTTACTGCAGCTGTTAAAGTACCTTGGTAAAGATGAGTGAGGGATGTGAGAGAGGGAGAAAATGAGAAACACAGAGAGCTGAAGAGTGAAAGTTAGAGAGAGAGAGAGCTAGAGAGTGAATAGACAAGAGGGAGAGAAACCCATAGAAAGAGAGTGAGAGAGACAGTGAGAGAGAGAGAGGTAGCGAAATAGAAAGACAGACTGAGAGAAATGTGTAGAGAGTGAGAGAGAGAGGCAGAGAGAGAAACATATAGAGAGTCAGAGACATGCTCTGCAGCCCATAATTAATGGACTCTGATGGAGGCTGGACAATAAGGCCTTTTCAGCGGATTGAGGCCCAGCTCCTCGGGGCGCATTGTTGCCCCATCGTAACTTCTGCCAGCTGGGCTAGAGGGGGAAACTCAGGCCCAGCAGGGGCAAGAGACACCGCTGCTCAAAAAGCGAGGTGGGGGGAGCATGGCCTGCTCCCACCAAATTGGATTAGGGGAGCTAAAAAAGAATGGCAGGGAAAAAGAGTAAAGAGAGAGCCGGTTATAAGATGAGTCTGCAAGGAAGGGGCGGGGGGGTATGGGGGTCGGACAGAACAAAATTCATCAAGATTGTGATCATGACCACATAACTCTCTCTTGATTTATTGCTGTCAGGTTCTTGCCCATTTTTTCTAGATGAGATGGTGCTGCACAGCTTATCAACCAAGCCTCATCATTTCCAACTGTAAATCAATTCTCTTTTAGAAAGAGTTGTCATCTCATTACATTACAGAAATACAATACAAAGAGTTAATAAAGTTGAGGTCTTTCCATTGCATATTTCTTGGCTTTACTGAGCCCAGCAATCATAAGAGAGGAGATAAAGAGAGAGTGGGGAAATATGTGTAATGCATTATATTTATTCAGTATAAATGGTGAGAGAATGGATAAGAATGGATACATTTCATTATGGCTAATACTCATCCTGTGGCTCTTTTTTACCACTAGAGGGCAATATTGCAGTCTGTGTGAAATCAGCCCATGACACACTCTCTCTCTCTCTCGCTCTCTCTCTCTCTCTCTCTCTCTCTGACTCATGCTGACACACTGTTCAGTTTGTAGTATTTTTCTGAAATAACATGGCTAATTCAGGGGCTCATGTTGGGACTTTTAACTGTTACAAAAGAATGTTTTGTGGTAGAAAAAGGAAAAATTACACTGCACCGAGGCAGAGTGAACCTGAAGAGTGAACACTTTTATAACGTTTAAACCCCTGAACAGAGACCACTGAGACTGCAAAGCATCCTTAAGTGTATGTGTGTGTGTGTGTATCCTTGACCTTGGCCTCCAACAGTATTACAGATGTCTGCTACATGCTATACCTTTCGTGGCCATTAGTCTCACACACACCCACACTGCCTCATTCTGTTTATAGCCATGACGGCAGATGGACAGGTGCTGAAATAGCAGATAGATAGACATTCAGCCAGTTAGCCTGACAGACAGCGCAGTGGTGTCGCAGTGTTGTCTGTCATACACACACATAGTCTCTTCAGACCACCAGCTCTATGTCAACCACTTTGGAGAAAAATAGTTAAAGTGCACATCCTGTAGCACATGCAGTGAGCTCACAGCAGTGCTAGTGGTTACTGAGTTGATGCTTGTCTGTCACTTGCCTGTGTGTGTGTGTGTGTGTGTGTGTGTGTGTGTGTGTGTGTGTGTGTGTGTGCGTGTG
>JBBPDB010000146.1:9416837-9442293 GCA_037974465.1 Brachypetersius altus
GTGTGTGTGTGTGTGTGTGTGTGTGTGTGTGTGTGTGTGTGTGTGTGTGTGTGTGTGTGTGTGTGTGTGTGACCCACTTTTCCACCTGGGATGAGTGTGTGGGCACTGGGATATGTGTACAATCTATCGAGGACACTCATAGATAAGAGACTAAGCAGGAGGTGACCTTTACAGAAAGTGGCTTAAAACAACTGTGAATGAGGTGTATTTCCCATCCCTTCTAAGGTCATATGTATGCTTGACGTCATCATGCACCGATTTATAGTCAGCAAAATTGTGAAAATATGTGTGGGCCTGCATTGTGTGTGTGCGTTTGTGTGTACATTAAGAGTGTATGTTGGCTTAGTGTACAGTGGGCCCACAGAAAAGGGATCTGTTTACTCGGACGCTGGGAGTAAGTAAGGTATGGGCACTGTACAAGCATACACACTCACAGCCACTAAAGGCAGGTCATTCGCCTTCATGAATGACCTGCCTCAGTCCCGGCATATAAAGACTATCTATGCGGCGGCTAGCGCCCTGGCTGGTCACGTGACCTGTGAAGGACTCATTGATGACTATGTAAGCCGCTGGCTGGAGCACGGCAAGGGGAAAAATTCAACAGCATGCTGAGGAGAGAGTCACTATTTCACACTAGGTTACCTGGACACACAGCCATATGGCCTACTCATATAAATCAAAGCTGGGTCTGCGAATGTTGTTGCACTACGGATAGCCTCAACCGACCCTGTTGTCATCTTGCAGAGAGGAGGGAGCACAGAAAAGGGACTTAAAGGCATGTATATATATATATATATATGCTTTTAGCTTCTACTTGGCTCCAGGACTTCAGCTGACCCAAAGGCATTAGGCATATAGGCATATCGCATCTGTTTAGTAGCTGCCTGAATTGCTGTTAAACATGCTTATAGACAGACGTATGTGCACATTCCTGACCATACTGCTCTGTTAGCATAGTGTTTAAACATGGCTCCACTAGCATGCTGTGTTACATGCTGTAACGTAAGTGTGTGTTTTGGTCAAATCCAAATGATCCAATAAGGCTTACAGAAAACATGGGTTGTTTGTACATTCTTGCGCATGTGTGCGTGTGAGGATGGCGCGCCTGAACGTGTGAGCATGTGTGTACGCTGGAAAGTTTATTTGTGGGGTGTTTGTGTGTCAGAGCATGAAGTGTGTCCTGGATGGGAGATAGGAGTTTATTTGTAGGGTGTTTGAGCATGTGTGTGTGTGTGTCTGTGTTTGAGCGCGCCCTCTTGCATGTGTGTTGATAGGACAGGGTTTATTTAAAGACACCTCTCTGGTTGGATGTCTCACAAGGTATGACTTCGTTTAGCTAGCTGAGTTTTCAAGGGGGCAAGCCATTCAGAAGTAGACACTATATGTACTTCATCTCTCTCTCTCTCTCTCTCCCTCTCTCTCTCTGTCTTCCCTTTTTGCAGTTCATTTTAAGGGCTTTTATTGCGTGACTGCATTACCTGCAGTATTACCAAAGCTGGGACCTGAGGAAACTCTATAGGACAAATGCTCCTTTCAGACAATAGAGCATTCCTGAGGTCAGGTACTGATGTTGGATGATCATTTCTGTTTCACAAACATCCCTCTAGCTCAAAGGTATTGGATGTTTGTCCATTGCTCCAGACAACCCAGTTCTACTGCTCTCTTCTTGCTCATGCTTGGCATAGGGCACCATGACTTGGCTGTGACACATTCTATGTAATTCTGTATGGTAGTTTTATCAGCTTTGTGTGGACAGGTGTGGTGCTGAACACCTGTGTTAGCGACAGGTGCCGCATGAAATATAAATAAAGTCAAATTAATTTGTATTACAACAATTTTACCGCTTAGCTAAGGCTTTTTATGGCTCAAAGACACCCACAAATGGCAACAAAAGCAGTATGAGAAAACATAGCCAATGGCTATTATTACTATAATAATCACAGCAAAAAAACATTTTTTTCTCTGAGCAATATAGCTAATTACCCATATAGTATAGTTACCTAACAATTTCACAATCAAAGCTTATCAAAATACTATGACCTGAGGAGGTTACTTTTAGTGAAGTGAAATCATGAGTCAGAATCTTAGTCAGTTAAAAATGGAGGTATGGAGCCAAAAATATACGTTCAGTGAATGATACTTGTATTGACATATAAGCAAATGTAAGTAAATGTTTGGGGTTTTTTTAAACTTTTTAAAGTATTGGACGGTGAAATGAGTAACTGTCAGTACTAGTCTTCATAGCTGAGGGCAGTTTTAATATGAATGTGTTTTGGATGTGTTAGTAAAAAGACTAAATTTAAATGAACAAAACTTTTTAAGATTAAAAGTTTAATACGCAAAAGATTACACTGACTTGAAATGTGCTTCAGCCAATTTCATTTTACAACTAGAACTGTTGTTGGGATACTTCCTGTTGGTATAGTTTCCCCAAAAAGTCATGCATTACAAATGACACATTACTGGGATGCAGTTGAACTTGTATTTCAGAAAGTAATCTTATTCAAGTTGCTAATTACTTCTGTGTCACTCAAGAAAACTCTGCACCAACTGGAAAGTGCAAGAGGAAAAGAACAATAGTCCTTTTCAGTACAGAAACAGGCGATCATAGCATACATCATTTAAAAGGCATGCCCATATCCAGACCAGAGCACCAAACAAGGCAGACAGTTATGCATGATTAAAACGTACACAGTGGATGCAATATGAACACCCAGAAGCTAGCCAGCAAAACAGCTCGAACAATAAAGCAGAAATCAAATTCATGACTAAAATGTCAGGTTTACATAGCTGCTTCTGAATGAACACTGAGTCTGACTTGTTTATGTGAGGTTGTAGCGCATTCTTCTCAGGTGTAGGGTTTTTTTAATCCACAAGTTTTATATTAAGGGGACTAGATTAGACAGTTTGCAGCAGTGGAAAGTTTGTACGCTGCACTGCTCCTATTCATACTCCAGAACACACAGTCAGCTAACACGCAAAAAACACATAGAAACGATGTCCAAGGACAAAGTAAAATAATATGCCTGTGTGTATGTGTGTTTAATGCATCATACATTTCAATTATTCTTATAATTTCTAAGTTATCTAAGAAATGAAAATAACACAGTTCTTAAGCCAGTAATTGTTATGTGATTACAAGAATTAAGAGTGGAACGCGGTGGGGGGGGAGTCATTACAGTAACATTCCTGTAACGTGTTACTCTGTACCGTGTTTCCCCAAGTTCTTGACTGGAACTGGCTGTTTAATAATATCCAGTAACTAATATGAATTATTCAGTGATGATACTGAAACTACTGTGTAGGCTCTGTCGTTCCGAGAGCGAGAAAATGAAGGCTGGACGGATATTTTGAGTTTAGGAGTTAAAATAGAGGGACTGAAACAGTTGAGGTGTCACATGAGCTCTCACAACTGTAGTCTAACCAACCTCAGATGTTAACTGCCTTCAATAGGTATGGGTTATCTTTTGAGGTAAGATGAAGGCAGTATAGGAATATGAGAAGTAAAAAAAGAAAGAGGGGGTGGAAAAGTGGAGGTGGTGGAGATACGTCCTAGAATGAACAAACACTCATTTCCAGCACTCATTTCCTCCCCAGGCCTTATCAGCAGGACCTCGGACTGAAAAGAATTCAGAATTCGTGAGTTAAAACACAGCCTCCAGAATCCAAACCTGTATCCAGACTATGCTTTTTGCTCCCAGGAATCTGTAATCCAGAATCATATCCGTTCAGGGATTTCTTCAACATCCGCCCAGATGCAGGTGAACACGATACACTCTCTCCATGGCCTCCAGCGATGGCCCAGTGTCATGCGGAACTTTTCAAGATAATAGACTCAGCATAGCTACAGTGTTTGTACAGTATAAATATTTTGGATGATTGTATGTTATTACTTTGTGACACTTAAATACCTACAAACACACACACACACACACACACACACACAAGGATATGCTCGCTCTGGGGTTTTTATACCATGTCAAGGTATTTTATGCAAACTGTATGTGACTGTCTATGTGTAATAAGAATAATAATATTAGCCCTAACTTTAACACTTTCAGTTTAAAACACTGTAAGCATGTAGCCTTTGTAAAGAAATGCTAGGAGAATTCTCTTAGTCATGATATAATAAGTTAATGTCGTTTTTCATGGATTTGTCCTGATAATGTACAAAAACAAATTCACACACACAAACAAACACACACACACACACACACACACACACACACACACAATCTTGAAGTAGCCAAGCTCATGGATTTTGCCCGGAAGCAGAAAAAGTGTTTACTCAGTTATAGTGCAAACGAAAGGAGTCAACGACTTGACAGCTGCCAAAAAATTGGTTGAGTAAACAGGGCCATTAAATGTCTTCAAATAAGGCTCCCACTTATGGGCCTAAGATGCGCCATAATTTTATAATCCCCGGAGTATGTGTATGTGTGCTTTGAAAGAAACGCTGCGTGTTTGTGTGAGTGTGTTATGGTGGCATGTTTGCATGCTAAGTGGACAACCACACAAAGACGATCTACATCCACTGATCTGCGCCAGCATAACAGTAAAACATTCTGCTAAGCCATCCTAAATGAATGTCAGTCACGAGTGTGAACATAAAACACATTTTTTTCTGTCAGGTGTACCTTAAGTTGTAGCCACGTACCTTTGTTTGTTTTATACGACATCATATGATGTTATTAAGTCTTAGAATGCCAGGCCTCAGGCACTAAGTCCGACAAGTAGCAGATTGTCTAATATTGACACACTTTAATTTGATAAAAGTTTGGAAACCCTGGTCAGTTTAGGTTTTGTTGATATTCTAAATGCAAATAGGTAAAAAAAAAAATTTTCAGCGTTAAACTCAATTATATAAAAACAGTTTTATGTTTTTTTTCTCTCTGTTGTGGATGTGTACTCAAAAATAGTAAATAATATCATTTGTATGTCATTTGACCAGGGATGCCCAAGCATTTTGCATATGACTATAAATATTAGGAATTCATAAATAAAAACACGACAATGTTTTCATTTCAGACCGATCATACAGTTTTTAAAATTGTTGGGCATGAAATGGGACAAAAAATGGTGGACACATGTCCCCAGCATAATCAAGGTCCCCAGTGTAAATGACTCCTCTGGTGCTATCCACTGCAGTTTACCTATAGTTGGTTTCATGCATCACTGCAGTACCAGTGCAAGTCACACCTTGTTTCATTAAAACTCAAACACTTCACTTCCTTCTCACCTTGCTGAGGCACACCCAGGTAGAGAAAAAAGCACAAAACACACACACACAAACACACACACACACACACACACACACAAACACACACACACACACACACACACACGCACACACACACACACACAGCTACATACTTTCAATACATACACACACATACACTCATATTTTACAATAACTGGCTATAAATCATAGAGGACCTTCTCATGTGTACATGTGATGTGTTCTTTAAGTCTCTAGTGCACTGAAGCATGATATTTGACTCTCCAAAAAGGCAACAACAGCAATGTTGGCTAACACATATTTGCGACTGGATATACAGGTCAAAAGCCAAACTCACACCACCATTCCCATCCTCTGGCCTGTCAGCACAAACACCTTTACTGGAAATGTTATGGTCAAGGACAATAAAAGAGAGGAAGGAAAGCTGACTCAAAGAACAGAGGAGTTATCCAGGCAGAGAAGAGGAAATACCGGATTGCACTCAGATTTCGAGTTTGACAATCATGGGGTCTGCGTGGAAAGGTTACGAATGTAGGCCATTAATAGCTACTATCAGATTGTTGTGTTTAAATTGTAGTAGAGCTATTGAGCTATTGTACTGTACACTTTCAAGAAGCCTATTGTTTGGTAGGTGAACTTACATCAGTGATGATTGACCGAAGTGGATATATGGTGTTCAGAGGCAATCAGAAATCCCACTTATTCAGAGCCAGAAAGTTTTTGGAAGCTAACCCCCAACATAATTTTATCTTTGATAGGTGCAAGTATTGAACTGAAAAGCTTTGCATTCGTTTTTAAGAACTGCTGACAATATTTCTCCTAATTTCCAAATAAACACATCGTTCTTTAAAGCATAAGGAAATGACAATACATGAAAATATCAGAGCTTGAATAATCAAAGAAAACAAATCTCTTGTTCATTCTTAAACAAAATGGCAATAATTACCTTTGGCGAACACACTGACAAGAGTGTTGATTACAGCACTGTGTTTTATACATTTCCTCATTAAATCAGATTTGATTCAGGTTATCAGCAATCAGTACCTCCTAAAGCAGAATGAGGTGCTAGTGTGGGAATTTAAAAGACACTGACATGTAATGGTTGTCACACTCATAGAGATGCTGGTTTAAAAATAAATTGCACTGGTCTCTTTTTTCCAGAGCCGTATACAGAAGTATGGGGAAAAAAATCAGGCTTAAAGGTGGCTGCTACAATTGCTTTTAGCTATGTGATGTATTTTTATCACTTTTTAGAGATTAATCTATGTTACTGTGTCAGAAACGATATACACCAGTCCGCTAGAGATTACATAACAATTCAGTCATGTGTGAGGTAAGAGCGATAGATGTGCTCACTATTAGAGTATAAACTTTCAGACCTGGTTACTGGAACTCTAATGTAAAACAAAGTTAATAAGGTCCATTGACTATGTTTGGGGCTACTTTATCATTTCAAGAAGTAAAAGAAAGACTACTAACTCAAGGGTGGCTGGTATAAATAGGCTAGTAGAGCCAAACACACTCTCTCTTTCACAGAAAAAAAACCCATAAAAGTTCTAATCTTTGGCCTCCACATTGTTTTACTTCCTGTTAAGAACTCACTAGAAACTGATTATTCTGGACAACCCTACAAGAAAAATGTGAAAGGCTAGAATGGGCCTGATCTAGCCCAAGCTGTAGGTTCATATGGCCTACCTGTGGGTTTGTATCATATACGTTTAGTCACAAAAATAAAACACATATGAAACAAGATTTTTTTCTGTATTTGGGCTCATTTTCTCAAACCCATGACTCTTGCAGTGTGCACTCATTCCTACTTGATTGGTTAAGACATGCTCAAACCCACATGAATAGTATTTCAAACATTTATCATTTATCATCACATTCTACAGAGGCACCACTGAAAGTGTTCTGACCAGCTGCATCACTACCTGGTATGGCAACTGCAATACATTCGACCGCAAGCACCTGCAGAGAATAGTAAAGACAGCAGAGAACATTATTGGGGTGCCTCTCCCCTCACTCCAGGACACATTTCACAAGTGCAGTATTCAGGACCCCTCTCACCCCTCACTTTTCTCTCTCCTGCCATCCAAGAGGAGATTCTGCAGCATTACTGCCAGGTCTACCAGGCTGCGGGACAGTTTTTATCCCGAGGCTGTCAGGCTTCTTAAAAGCACACTGCCCCCAAGAAATCTTCACTAACTCTACCCCTCCTCAACCCCAACCAGCCTGTTCGCCTTAATGCACACATGCACAGCCGCTTTCACAAGGACAGTTTTTAGTGCACTGTCACTTTTTATGACGACTCATTCCGTCATATTTTCTTAAACATGCTGGTCCAAATGATCCCTGTCCTTTCTGTATATGTATAGTATATTAATATAGCTTCCTCATTTGCACATACCATAGATTACTATATATTGTCTGATTGCATTGTTTTGGTCTTGCACAATGTTTTGTCTTGTCTGTCAATCTTATTTCTAAATTTTTATTTCTAAATCTTATTTCCGCTATTGCACTAAGTATTTGTATGTACACTGCAGATCCAGAGCTCTCACCATTTCGTTTCCCTGTATACTTGTATACGGTGAAATGACAATAAAGTAGACTTTGACTTTGACTTTGATTTGAATCAATTATCCAAACCAGGGTTGTGGAGGGTGCTGTAGCCCAGCCTGGCAACTAGGCAAACACAGGCAAACATAGGTCCATCACAGGCAAACACAGACAAACACATTTATGTACACAGGCACACGTAAGGATATCTCCAATGTACCTGATGTGCATATCTTGGACTGTGGGAGGAAACTGGAGCTTCTGACAGAAACCCACGCCGACTGAGAGAGACTAAAAAGAAGGGCTCTGGCCATCCTGGCTGGGAATTGAACCCAGAACCTTCTCTCTGTAAGGCAACAGCACTACACATGAATATGAGGTTTTAATTCAGTTAAATGATGGCATCACGGGGAAGTCTTTAATCCATTGTAATATGTTTCATGAGAAGCCTTTATTTATCTGATTCACATCACTGAAATAAAGCTGTATAGCATTTCTCCTGGAATCCTAATGGGGTTTGTAGTGTTGTATTAGTTGCATTCAGGTTATATTTTGACTTTATATGATGCTGTAGTAATTTGAACTCGTTCTGCTAGCTAGTAAGTAGTGTTTGTGTGATGGCTGTTGTTCTGTCTACGTAACGTGATTCATACATGTGTATCAAGTCCGAGGAAGATGCGTGCTGCCAGTGTTAGTAAACTAAAGGGTGGGAGAGGAAGTGGCTCATTGGATGCGCGCACACACACACACACACACACACACACACACACACACACACACACACTCCTGCATTTATTCTACCGTTTATGGATGTCGTCAATGCTGTGGCCCAGTGGCTGCATGCTTGTAAACAGTGACCTCACGCACATGACACGTAAATATTTGCGAACAACAGAGATGTCCAAGACTCTGAGGAAGGAGCATCTCTCTTAGGCTGCAAATGATGAAATTACTATCGTGTTTCAGGCAATTGAATAATCCTTCATTAAGCTTGTGGTGGAGGGTATATCACAAATAGCGAACCTCATCCGTGGAGAGTCCAAACGTGATAGGTGGTCCTGACTTCACCACAGTGAAGAGTGTGCTTCAGTGTTCATCTAGGAAAGTCAAAGCTTCAAAAAGAGTTGGTCCAATTAATTGTTCACTACAGTAACGAACATCTAAAGAATTAAACCTCAGACACCAAACATGTTCTGACTGACTGAACTCTTGTAAGGTAAGCGGGAAAGCCTGTCAGTTTAAAGCTGGATTGGTTGGCTCCTGCAGTTCCATTATACCCAGATGCAAAAAGTCCACACACGGTGGCATGGCGGCCCTTCTTTAGTGAAATCTGCAAACGCATTTCAGGAAGCCCCACCACTCTGTCAGGAAACACTGTGGCACAAAACACAAACTTCCAGGAGCTGAATGGAGCAACTGAAAGCTCTCATAAAAATGACAAAAGCAGCAGAGGAGAGAAGGGCTGGAAGTGGGCGTAGGTGAGGAACTGGGCTCTTCCTGCCATAATCAGAAGTCAAGAGTGTTTCCTGTCATTGTAGGAACTTTGGGCCCATTAACCACACTGACACACACACACACACACACACACACATACACACATACATACACAAATTGTACATTTTAATTCACAATACATGACATACTCACTCAAAATTATGTACATCATGCTGCCCATTAAATGTTTATAATGAACCTTAACAACAGCAGTGAGACTTAATAAAGAACCTCTATCTCACACAAATACACACACAGACTATGTACGCAGGTACATAGGGCCTACTTGGCTCTGAGTTGCTCATTGTGGCCTGTGATAAACACTTCATTATGAAATGCAGCAGGACTCTGTAAATATTTGCTCAAGGATGTTATCGCTCCTCCTTATCTCGCCCTGAACTCTCAACACTGCATGGATTCCGGCCTCTTTATTTTCTTAATGGCTTGCTGGAACTGATAACTAATCAAAAGTACAATTGAAATCAGTGTGATGCCTCCAGAAGAGAGCAAATGGAACAAACAGCAGTATCCACTCCAATAGGCTCAGGTATGCCTGAGTGAGTGAGCACTATCTGCTTGTAAGCGATCACAGAACCACACCCTTCAGACTTGGGGCAAAATGGCCTGGATGTTGGAACTGAAGTGCGCTTAACATGTTTAAACAGGAAATTACTGACATGTATAGCGGTGGAATTTACAGCTGTATCTGGAAAGCTTCTTGGCAGGTATTAGCGAGTGTTTATATCAAGATGTTTTTGGGGGGGGAGTCAGTAAGTAAATGAACTGCAGTAGATCTGTGGTCTCAAATATGGCTCTAAGACCAATGTCAGGCCTTTCAGTTAGAAAGATAAGGCCTGAAGAAGGACTATTTTTGGCTCACAGACGAGACAAGCTAATATGAAACTACTCGGAGTGTAACATGAGGTGTTGACCAAGTTATTGTCTTGGCGCCTTTCATCATAATTTCTAAGCCATCATCAATCATGTCAGTAATCTGATAGGCTGCTGTGGAAAAACAATTTTTTTTATTCTAGACAGCCGAACTCTCCAGGTCCCCAGTGGCAGTCTCTCGAAATCTGAAGTGATGGAGGAGCTGCGTATGGGTGTTAAATCCATGATCTTTCCCACAGGCCATCAAAACCACACTGAAAGCCCTGCTGGCTTTGAAAGAGCAGGAGGTTGGGAAACATAGGAAGACTATTAGAGAAATATGCTGCTTCTGTTTCTTTTCAGAACAAATGTTGGTGGTGCTAGTGGTGTGTGTGTGTGTGTGTGTGTGTGTGTATATGTCTGCATTTTCTGAGCTCATAAATAACCTGCTGATGAAGTATGACTTGCAAGACCACTCCAGTCTTTCAAGGACAACCACATGGAGCACATTCCAGCACCTTGTTTTTTTTTCCAAAATAATTTTATTGGGAGAACTACAAAAAATGTACAGTACAAAGTTAACAGTCTCACACGCAATTTGTAGTGAACTGACTCCCCAGAAACAAGTATGTTACAACTCGTCGTCTTTTTTGTCCATTTTTTTTTCTTTTTATTACATTCAAAAGCTTTACTTCTGATAAAGTAGTCAAGAAAAGTACATAGTGCCCACCCCCTGTACCTACTATGTACAAACCAAAACGTGTTCAACCTCTTCCCCATCCAGCAGGTCCAGAACACACGGACCACATCGAAGGCAATCAAGAAAACAAACAAACAAACAAAAAAAAAAAGAGTCCAACTAAAGTCTACAGGAATGGGGAGGGTTTTTTTTTTTTTTAAAAATCAAGAAAAGCAAAAAAACGCTTCGTTGGTTGCTCCAAGCCCCTTTGATAAGTGGTAACAACCTTCCAAGAAGTTCAAATTCAAACCTACATTCATTTCACTCCTCTTGTGTAAAACATGTATGAAAATATGAAAATACTTTATTTGGTTAATTGTAAGGCATGTAAGATGGTGGACCCCTTTAGGCACTACACAATAATAATACTGGGGCACTGGATTGCTACATTCTCAAAGCACGTGGTAGGAGTCTTAACCTGACTCTGTGCATTATAACGAAAGGAGAGGGAAAAAACAATACTTTTTGGTTAATTTATTTACTTGGGATCTTTGTCACTGAAATTAACCAATGGTTTGGACGGTCTTGACAACCACAGTTGTCACAGTGGTCTTGACAACCACAACCACATACATTCTATAGACATAGCTAAAAGCTAAATAAAGGGACAGATTAAGGGACACCCCCTCAAAAAAAAGTCTTCCACAAGCAACATCCCAACAAATCAAATCACTCAAAGGTTTTTTTAATGAACGTAAACAAAGAAACAAAATTAATGAAATAAATATCACATACAATCTCTTAAATTAAGATTTTTTTTACTCATTTACATTAAAATAACGAAGTGAAGTTACAAAAGGAGACCAAACAAAAAATATATATATATTACTGTGAAAAGAACATACACTCCACTTATGTAGATTAATAATGGCGATCATAATTTAAACATAATAAAAGAATATAGATCTATTGCTTCAACATACTTGATAAATACAGTATGGACACAATTACCAAAAAACAAAATGTAGCCTATACTTTTCACAAAGATAATAAATAAGTTAAATAGTTCATAGCCAGTTATGTACTGCTATGCAATCACTCAAAAAAAAAACCCAGCTAAAAAAATATAGAATAATTCAACCATCAGCAGTGATTTCCCAACAAACCGAACAAGAGTGCTTCAACTAAGCAACAAACTACACTAACCAACCGAACCACTGGGTGGTGCTGTGAACTGGTTAAAACTTTTGGAATGGAAGTTTTTTTTGTTTTGTTTTTTTTTTGTTGTTGTTGTTTTTTTAAGCTTTCAAGAAGCGCATACATAGGCTACTTTGCAAACTGATACTTGTCAAGGCATATTCTTGGTAGGATGGAGGAAAATCTTAAACCGCGCTGTCTTTCACGTTCAAAAAACAAAGTCTTTGTGCACGATGAAGGAAAATAACAACAATATTATAATAATAATAATAATAATAATAATAATAATAATAATAATAATAATACAACGTGTCTGCGGTAAGGTGATGGTCTGCTGAAGCACGTGGCTGCCAGAACGCAGCCCTGAGTCACAGATGGAATGCCTTCTGTTGATATCTACTTTCATATCAGTTCAAGCAGAGACAAGAAAGAAAGAGGAAAAACACACAAAAAACTAATGCCATGTGACAATCCATCTCCCTGGATGCTGAAGTCTCTTAAACTCTCGTGCGTCATAGAGGAGCCTCTGCTGCTGCTGCACTAGAGGGTTCGTTGGGAATCTCAGCTCCTCCAGTCCGTTTAAGAAAAACGAGGGACAAAAAAATCCCACTTTTCGTAGAAAAAAACCCCAAAAGAAGCCCCTCAAGATCTATTAATCATCAGAAATCGACAGCCTGCTGAAGATTGGCAAACGTCGCCCTGCGTCCAGACTGGGCGATTCGGAGCCGCTGAGGCTCCCGGAGGAGCTGAGCGAGCCGCTGGCGAAGCTGTCCCGGTCCGAGATGGAGTCGGGCGGGCTGGGCGGGGAGTCGAACACCGGCGACTCTGAGAGGCGCTGTAGCGCCTGCAGGTGGCTCAGGTTGTACGGAGGAGAGGGGGGACCCATTGGGGGCTGGAAGCTGCCGTAGTACGAGGCGTAGCTAGAGGCTGTGTGCACTGCTAGAGGGGCCAGCAGTGCCTTCAGCTCTTGGCCCGCGGCGAAGGAGAAGGCGCCGGGCGTCAAAGCGTCATCGTAGAAGCCTGAGGAAGGGGGTGGGGGCGTGCGGGACGTAGGGCTGGAGTCCAGGAGAGGAGAGTCCAAGCCATGCGGTGTGGAGAAGCCCGAGAAGCTAAGGCTGTGGTGCAGCTTAGGTCTGTCGCGGAAAACAGGGGGCGCCTCCCGGGGGCCGTAGCCCCCGCTGGAGCACTTTGGAGGCTCTGGCGCGTTGGCTGCGTTGCTGGACGGCGCGGGCCTCCGCTCGTCCGCGTTGTGGATGAAGTGGCACCGCGGGCCGTACGGGCAGAAACCAATGGTGTGGAAGGTGCGGCACGGCTCCGTCTTGTATTTGGGGTGGCGCGAGAGGCTGCGCAGCTCGTGGTAGCCGTGCGCGAACTGGCACTTCTCGCCGTACTTGCAGGCGCCGTTCTCCTCGAAAGGCCGGCACAGCTCAGTCTTGTAGCGGGTCGAGTTGATCTGGGACGCCGCCTTCTGCTGCGCCTGCTGCGGCTGCGCCTGCGCGCGCTCCCCGCCCTCGCTGAAGGCGCGCTCCCGGTACCTGCTGCTGTTCTCCTTGTTTAGCATGGCGGTGCTGGTGGCGCTGCAGCTGCTGCTGTCTTTGTACGAGCACGTAGAATACTTGTTGCCGTTGTTTGGCGAGTCCGCACTGCCCGCAGAGTTGCGGCGGAAAAATTCCGGAGCGAAAGAGCAACTGGTGGCGCTGGGAGAGCTGCACACCGGGGCGCCCACTGCCTTCTTGTCCAGCATGTTGTTAAAGTGGAGCGCGTTCATGTTAAGGGTCTTCTCCTGCTGCAGAGAGAGAGAGAGGGGGACGTTTGGAGTTAAAGAGTGAAAAAACAAAGTAAACCAAACTTTACTGAAGCTTTTTCCAGGACTTGGTCATTTTGATACAAGTGCAAAAGTGCTTTAGCCTTCAGCAAAAAAGTTGTCCCAACTTTTCTCTAGTGGTGCTGCTGCGTGCAGGCCAGTGCTAACACCTATAACATGCAAGCCACGTTTCTTCTAGAACTGCAAGCGAAACATCACTGCAAAAAAAGACACTTTATGAGCAAGACAGAACGGTACCTTATAGAGCATGTCGATGTCGTAGAAGGCGGACAGGATGGTGGCCGACATTGCTGCTTCTGGACTGGTGAACTGCAGTTGATCTTTCATTGGAGGACCAACCAGGATCCTGGTGCACAGCCTGTTTTGACTTGTTCTTCTTAGTTTGCCACGACTGCTGTTTTTAGGGAGAGGGGGTCCGAGAGACGGAGTTCAGAGAGTAATTCCAGATGTGGTGTGCCACGAGAGCTGAGCTGCGTGTTTTTGGGGGGTGGTCGCTCGTACTCCTCCGTCTCTCCGCCGAGCCAGAACACAGCTCCGCGCGAGCCCCTTCAACATATACAGAGCACAGCGGGGCCGAGGGGCGGCGCCACATCCGAAACTCCGCCCATCTTCTTTAACCGTGCTCTCTCTTCGTAGCTGATTGGTCAACTGGGCCGAAACTTCGTCCAGGACTGCGGGACTCCACGTTCCTAACATGAGGGAGCGGAGGGCAGTATGACTATTATACTAATAAAGTAAAGTAAAGTGCCCCCTCATAGTCACGCGCGAACACAGCACAGCACCCAGCGTGAACAGGGTGAAATTCTTTCTCTGCCTTCAACTCATTAACCGAGTGAAGCAGTGGGCTGCCACCAACAGGTAGGGCGGGGGGGAGGTGTATGGCTGCCCGCGGAGCAGTGTGTGGGGACGGTGCCTTACTCAAGGGTACCTCAGTGGTGCCACTGGCAGTCCTGTGAAAGTCCAAAACTAAGATCAGATGAGATAAGAAGTGGGGAAACTTGCATTTTATAGCGGCAGAACTGACAGTTAAAGCAGCAAAACAAAAAGAATAAAAGCCATACAACAGTAAAATAGTATAAAACTACAATTTACAGGGTTTTTTTCATCGCACTTAACAGCGTTTTCCATCGTGTTCTCTTCTATTTTGTCGCTAAGAATAATTACAAAATACCTCTAAACTGGTTAAGTACTGGCAAAACCCTACATTTTAATAGGTAAACGTGTTGCTGTGGTCTGAAAGTAATCTTAATTTTATAAGCCATTAATGACTCAGTATTGTTAATTAAGCAGGAGACTTGAGGGGAAAGTAAATGAGGGTGAAGCGTGCTGCTGGTATAGATGCTTTACTTCAGAGGTTTTACTCCTGAAACGTTTGAAGATCCCACAGAGAGATAAAGCAACAGGTAGCGCAGTGTGCTCTGTTGTGTTTGAGTGACCCAGTTTTGGCAACTTCCTTTGTGGTTATGAATGTAAAGACAAGAAAACATCCACTTTAGATTTCTGATAAACGACCAACAAGCCTGTAGAAATAATTAAAACGCTAAAATGATTAACCCATTACTCGGTGGCTTTGCTGTTGACTCAATATAAAGACTGGTTCAGTTTTTATTAATAAGGACACATTAAAACCCCCTATGCCCCTTGCACTGTCCTGTCCTGGACTGGACTCCAGCAGTCACCTCCCTGAAATGATCACTGTTCCTCCAAGCCGCAGGACAAAAATCAGGATAATGTGAAGGAATTTCTCTCTCTTTGCAATTAACCCGATCCCGTACTGCCCCCTATGGGCCTAAAGGGGTTCGGTTAAATTGAAAAGTGCCTCAGGCGCCACCTAACGTCCAAGACTAGAAACAGAATTTCAAAGACAAGCTGAACAAAAGTGCTAAGCATATCCCCTTCCTTTTTGGTGCTTATATATTATCTGCATTTTCCTTTTTGTAATGCATCAAAGTCGACCCAAGTAACACAGCCATTAGTTTGTGGCTGTGACTACACTGTCAAGAGTGTCGAGTAGTGACAGAGTGACAGGGACCGTTTTACATCCACAGAACTCCACCAGTGGGTGGAAAAGGAACCGTTCCAAAACATTACATCACTTTACAGTAATAAAGAACATTACAACTGCAAGCCTGAAGGCAACCCTGCCATCTACAGACAAGCCAGCTACCAGTCTGCTGTTGCACACCAATTGCATAACAAACCCACAGGAGGGGCGTGAAGGGCTGAGCTGACTTTTTTTTTCTAGGAACCAGGCTAAAGGGTGCATCAGAGGACTTTTAAAAACACACACTGTACAAGACTGAAACCACACCAATGTGTGAAAGTGTTAAATATTCTGTAGTGGAAAATAGAGTTGGCCTTGGTCAAGCTTAGATTTCTGTGGCCCAGCTGCTGAACCTGTTCTTTTAACGCAACAGAGGAAAGCAGATCTGTTTCGTACAGATGATTCTCATCCGCACACTGGACACACACTCTCATACAAATGTGCACGAGTCAGCCCTTGGGCAAATGAATGTAATAAAACTAGTTATTTTATTTTGATGAAAAACAGGTTGTGGTGGAGCAACATGCCTGCACATAATTCTGCTTTTTTACAGCACACGCAAGCCACCACACATTTAAAATAAATTCATAATACACTAAAACAGTGTTTACAGTCCTGACTTGGACTGGGCTTGAAGAAATAAAACTCCTCCAAAGGCAGAGAGGAAATTATAAAATGATCACAATTTTTGTACACAGTCACAGAGAGAATGGATTTGTCTGACATCAGCTGCTCTTGGCCCAAACATTAAACTAGAGATGCGGTCACTGGTTTAAAGTTCCTTGTGTCCATGCAAGCTTTTCAAGGAGGTAGAAAATGCTGTGATCACTCCTTTTTTTTTGTTCTGAAAGTCTCTGCCATTTCTTCGTTACTAGAATCAGTTTAAAATTAGACAGGGATGAAAGGTTCTCAGTACGCTTGTTTGTATGTTGCAAGTATGTTCTGAGCTAGTGTGGCTCGCTCTTTCAGCACAGATAGTTTAGCATGTTCGGTTGTGGCAGAGAACTGAGGTAGAGGAGGGAGGCCATCCAGTGCCAGTCCAGCAGCTCGGGCGTTGACATCTGCTATGGCGGATAGACGGTCCAGCTCTGTTGGATTCACAGCAGGTGAGCATGGGACCATGGAGAGGGCACAAAGGTGTTTGTGTAATAGCTGCGCCCACTGCAGAGGCTCCACCCACAGGTTTAGGTCTCCCTTCTCAAAGAGGAAGTCTTCATCCTGTAAAGGGGGGGGTCAAGAAGTTAGAGAAGTGAGATATCTGAAGTGTACTTTTGTTTTCACTAGTACTACAAGACTAATTGAAGAAAAAAATTTAAGAGAAACAATTAGTGTTTTGCAGACTGCATGCTTAATTAATCACACACATCTCAAACTGCATTGAGTTTTTGAGTAATCTCAAATTGCTTATGTGGTTCCTGAAACTGACATTTTTGTAAGTAAAACAGTTTCAGAAAACCCACAAGCAACCCCGTTTGATATGAGGTAACAATCTGATGTCTTATGCAGGCAGTTTGAATTAAAGTAACCAATGGTCTTAATCTTTCATTACTTGCAATCTACATTGGCATCACAGGTACTGTGAAAAACCAACAGCATGCAATACCATAATATCCTTACCAAATCCGGTGACTCTTTGCTGTGCAGATCTGCTTTACCTCCCATCAGCCATTCGGTCAAGATCATCATGCCAACAGCCACTTGGCCCCACACCTGGAACAGCTGGCACAGAAGCCCCACCCCCATCTCTAGAGCAACATGGGAGGAGACTGGCCCTGTGGCAACACCTGGTTGTAAGGGCACAAACAGAAGGGCTTGTTATAGGGGATGAGGGATGGAGGTCAACTTCCTCAGATCATTTCCAAACATACTGCTGAAATTCAGCGGCATCGTCTGGGTCTCAGGTTTTCAAGAAAGCTCCCAAGGAGACAGGTTTCTATAATAGTTCCACACCAGAGCCGCTGGTTAAGTATAGGGCAACCAAGATCTGTTCTGAAGAGCAGCAATTGACCTGATCAAGGCACATTTCTAAAAAACAAATTGGTTTATGTTATTTGGGCCCATTGCACTCTTTTCCACCACTGTTACATATATGACAAAAACAAATAGCAGTAGGTAATAAGCAGCATGAAACTATTTTAAAGTGGTAAATCAAAACAGCCCACTCCCACATCCACAATGCCAGTGTTGTGACTGTGTTTCAGTAAGCCTTTCATCAAACATGGCTAAACTAGACAATGTGAGTGTCGAGAAAAAGCAGTGGTTTACTTTGTAACATGAAACTAGTGTATTTGAAACACCATAAACTGGTCCACCAAGAAAAACAGTCCCGTACATAAATAAATAAATGAATCAGTTCAGAATGCGGCACACTAAGCACATATTTATTATGAAGTGATTTCACTGCGGCACTTTGTAATAATTGGCACCTTGGCATCTTATACAAGCTGGGTTGATTTTCCTAACTTTAAATGTTCTTGATCTATGTACTCCGTGGCTATATTATCCACATACCCAGACTCCACATGACTCAGATCGAATAAAAACTACAAGTGTGTTGAGTGCTAGGAATATAAAAACCGGGGAGTGGCTAGAGGTCATTAATTAAGCACTAGACGGAACACCTCTGCTCTTGGAGGTTTTAAAGTTGACAGTACCCACCAGATGTGCTGGTGCGTTTAGTTTAACATTTTAGTCATTTCCATTGAGTGGGAATGCAGTCCCACCATGCAGGCTGCTCTAAATGTGTAATCTGCCAGGACAGAAGATGGAAAGCAGAGGTTGGAGATGGAGGTCTCATTTTCTTTTTATTCTTCACACACACAGTGTGTTTCTGTCTCCACTGGTCATGGAGCTTGGCCAAAGGATTGGAACAAAAACCACACACGCACAGAAGAACATGGAGCACACTGTGGCAGGTCACAACAGTACCAGAAAACAAGACACTACCTGAGGAAAAAGAAGATCCAGCTAAATCTAAATTCAGGCGTGTGTGTATGTGGGTGGAGAATATTAACACTTATCTAGAGACGTGGTCAAACCCCTTGACTTTAATGATCCCAGTTGTTCAGGCTTCAAAGCCTTTCGCTGTGGCAATAAGAGAGTGGTTTGTTTTGCTTTCTGGTTTCCCCTTCACTGTCTTCTGCTGTCCACAGCCAGAAATTACTGGGGCCTGTCAATCAAAAACTGCTGGAGGAGGCCAAAGCGACACCCTTTAACGGCCATGAAACTCCCCCACTAAAGCATGCTGGGAAAGTCCCATGGCCCAAAGAACGCGTATTGTCTTTCCATCCACAAGCCCAGTCCGGAGGGGTGTGGGGGTTTGGGGGCGTTTGAGTGAACGTTGAGGGAATGCAGAAAGCTGTTGATTGTACACTATTAGTGCTGATTCAAGGAAACTGATCAGGAGTGACATGGTCTTTTCTCTGGGTAATGCGCTGGGATGGCCTGTCTCTCGCCCAGCCGAGGCTCTGATGTCAGAGCCGCTATTCATCCAATGTGGGGGTGGGGGGGCGCAGGGCTGGAAACAGGCCAGGCTCAAGCACACCAGCACCCAGACATTAAAAGGCATAATAGGAAACTCAAGCTGCTTTCCATTTCGGCCCTTTTCTGTGGTTTCACACTTCACTAACACGATTTCCCAACCTCTCCTTGGCTTACACAACGCCCCCGCTTCTCATGGCTCGGCCTTGCTGGTTTCATCTATGCGTTTGTGTGAGTGTACATGAGCGTCCACTTGTGCACTGTGCACATGTGCACCGTGTTTGTGCATGTCCTGCTTGTCCTGAGAGAGGAACGCTTATTTAAGAACAGTTGCATGAGTTTATGTGTAAGAAGCATGTGATGGTTCCACAATTTCAGGCCTGAGATGACACAACTTGACCAAAAGTTGAACTTGAGCACGCAGACAGGACAAACACGAAAAAGAGTGGCTCATACACACAGTTCCTTGTTGAATGTCCACTCCTACACACACGGAACAGACCACGAAGAACATAAAAGGTACAGCGGCTGACAAACATAACCTGCATTTATGTTCCTCCATTCAAATAAAACTGCACTGAATCTGCAAGAAAAACTACACATCTAAAGGTGAGACGGAACTGGTTAAAGACAGAGATAAAACTCAGTCTACAAGATGCCTGTTTTAGCTACGTGATGTGTCTTTGTCTTTTAGAGATATACAGCACAGTGTCAGGAAGGTAAACTGAGATTACTAAACTTAATGTGCTGTGAAGAATCAGTTTGTGAAGAATCACTGCGCCGGCTGGTGGAGTTTAAGTTTACTGCTGTAGCTCCAGTACAAAGCTAAACAAGCAAACTCCAAACACCAAAGGTCTACAAGTTCTGTAGCTTAAAGCAATATGAAGTATTAGCTAATAAGCCACAAATGAGATTAATTCATCTGCTTAGATAATGTTTTCTTTGATGATGAGACTGGGTGGAACTTGGTTTAGGCTTAAATGTTTGAAAACACAGGCCTCACTGTGGGAAATTGGATGGAGTGAAACGGCTTCCAAAAGCCTGGCACTCATCTTGCTCTGGAGTCCTTGAGAAGTGTTGTTTTGGGGAGCTTCGCCCAGGCTGCTTAGACATGCAGCCGAACTGAGATTCCAGAAGGCAGAAAGCTTCATTCCCGTAATCGATCTATGGGAGTCGCAGGGCTGGAACTAATTAAAAAAACCTTTCCAGAGTAACGAGCGAGAGAGGCCTTGTTGTGCAGCGAATCTGGGATGTGAGGCACTGCAGCTGGCTGAGTGTCGGATGTCTGTGTCTGTGTGTGTGTGTGTGTGTGGGGGGGGGTTCTGTGGCCCTGAAATCAGAGACGTTCGTGACCTAGAGTACGACAGTATGTTGTATGTTGGTGTAAGTGATGGCTTACACACAAACACATATGCATACATCCACCCAGCTCATTCCACTGGTATATGCTGAAAGAGATACACCAACGACACCAGTCACTACAGGACTTTCTAGTATGTTCAGTATGAACCAACAAGCATGTTACAGCTGCAGTGACTATTTTTATCTTCTTTTCTGTTCTCTTATGCAACTATAGTGGAACAGCAACGCAAAGCTCTGTGGGTGAACTTGCACGTGCACTCAGCTGCTTCCCGCTTGGAAACGGAGGTGTGCAAGGCTGCGGGAAGGAAGTGCCGGTGTGAAAGAGTGGTATCAAGGTGAGAAAACAACATGCCACTTTATAGCTTTTACTTCCTCCAGAGACCTACGGGAACTGGAGACGAAAGTAGGTACACACATGAACAAACATACACCTTTACCAGTGACAACAGCAAGAAATCCGTTTTTCATAAACGAATGTACATTCGCAACACCTAATGTACATTCACAAGTTACATGACCCATCAAATGGGTCAGATAATGTCCAACAACAATTTTGTCTGCACTGTGAGTATAACTACTGATGTCTCCTTACTTCTTATAATAAAGTACTTTAGAAGAGCCTGAATAGATCAGCTAGTCACTTAGAAATAGAGACTGAATTGGATGTCAGATTCAGAAAGATACCAGAGGGAGACAAGCGTCGTCTGTCACATCAATGCAAAAAATAAGACCTCCTTTAGACAGTTTACACCTTCACCTGTCTAGAGAGAGTGTTACTGTATCGCCCATGTGTCCAGAAGTTAAAAGGCCTCAGGCACAGACACATTATAGCATGTTTTAAATTGGAGGGGAAACTGACTCTATAAAGACCAAAGCAAGCAGAAGACCAAAAGGACTGGATCTCTGTGTCCTAGAGACACAGGCCAATGTAATTTGAGCACTATATGAGAACAGATTCATCAGTGAAAACCTGCCAAATAGCTTTCTACTCACCCTGTTCTGAATGAGTACATTTGACAGAAAGGGAGTCTGTGAATCCATTGATCAATTCAGATTCTGCAGTGCAGAGGGTACAGACATTAAGGAGACAGCATTACTGTTAAGACTCAGTTATTTGTCGGTGCATTTATCTTTAAAAATATTCGCAATATTCCAGTAGGTCAGCCAAGAACAACATGGGAAGTGCGTGCAACACGTTTTGGCTGTTTTTAAATTCCATTTTCAAAACACTGGGCTCCAGTGCTGAACTTGGACAAAATGATGGGAAAACCGCTTGGACATTTAGACATTAATGAAGTAATAACTTTGCATTTGGTTCGCTGATTTAACAATCATTCAAGTTCATAACTAGTAAAACTAGTGAAACAGGGGTTTTTCACAGATGAGATTTTCATTCATGACAATATGTAGACTGTGCTCTCATGCTCTAAAATGACTGATGGCTGTTTGGCGAAGGCAGCATAATTACATTTATTGTGGTCCTTGTGGTATTTTGTGTATGTAATAGGAGAGAAAAAATACCAAGAAACACGACATCAGTGCAGTTCACCTTAGTGATCATGTTGTAAATGTTCACTCCACTCTCTGGCCAAAAATTAAATCCTGCTCCATCATAATGATATTTTTCTGATGTACATCATACCAGGTTAAAAGTCTTCCCAGTAATGATGGCAGGGGGGAGGTTGAGATTTCCAACCTAATTTGTGTTACACACGGTAGTGGGGAGAAAGCATTTAATTTGATTTGGTCTTCCTGTGAAGGACGGAGGTCATGATATGGCAGAGACTCTGATTATAATAGCCCGAGAGGCCAAAACTCACATACTCTTTCATGCAGTCTCAGAAGAAAGGGCTCTATAGCAACAGTAAAAAGTTTACATGACTTGACATTTTATTGCTATATGGAATTAAACAAAAAGCATAATTTAAAGAACTATATAATAAGACCATATAAGTGTAAAACTCCACACTGTAACGTAAGGTTCAAGCTCAGCTTGTGTCTTAGATAATCCTTAAAGGCAGGATTTACAGATCAAGATTACTGTAACATGGTATCTGAGGGCACTTTAAGGCATTGCTCTCTTTGCCCTTTGCTCTTTCATGGCTAACCTCACCCAACCCCCCATCCCAGTTTTTCTTGTGTGTGTGAAGCTGCTTATCAGGCCACAGGCAGACGTGCTAGCGGTGACGTGTTTTTGATGTGTCTGATTTAGAAGGCTGAGTTGTTCCTGCTCTCTGCATCAGCGAGTCTCACACCTCCATTTCAAAGGCCTAGGGCTGCTGGCCCTCCTCCCTTCTTCCACACCTCAGTTCCTTTGCTCTGTCAGGAGGGGTCATAAACAGAAACTCACTGCCCCACCCCCCACTTAAACACACTCCCCATCAAGAGTCTGTAGCCCTTTGGTACAAGCCAATACAGTACCTGCCAAATCCTTTGATGACACTTCATTTCAGCATCAGTTCTAGAGTCTGATTTCAATTAGTGGAAAAGAGTTAAAAACTGCAGTTACATGAGACTGAAGCCAATAAGTTAGGTCACACGTGGATTTGTGCATACCTGTAACGAGAAGGTGATTTGGCACATAGCAAATGAAGTCAGCAGCTCTGTCTCGCACCTCGTGGTCCTCATCTTGCAGTAAGGTGAAGAGACTCTGCCACAGGGTCACAGTGTGTGTGATCCCTTAAAAAAATTTAAAAATTGAAGCGCACCATCAGTGGATGTACATATGCATGTCGATAGATAAACATAGTAAAGATGAGGTGCTTACCCAGAGGCAGCATTGCAGAGGTCAGCAGAGTGGGCGTAGCCTCAACCAGCACCTTTGCAGCGGTCAGTTTGACCTCTGCTGGCCGTTCTTCACCACAGCACTGTGCCACCATTGCCCCCCAGAGGGCCACATGCGTCACTGCAGCCCCACCCAGCTCCTCCTATGTGCAAACACACAAAAACACTTTGTGAACTCTCAGGCATACCTAGAAAAAGTCCCCAAAACAATGGCTTCTGTGAACGTGTGAGTTTGTATTGTAGTTCATAGTGGAATTCAAATGACAGAGCTAAGTAACTTAGGTTTACTCACAGCTCCACTCCCCACCCAACCTAACATGCAGCAGCTAATCGCCTAATGGCCCTTCACAAACATCTCAATGACCTACAAACAACGCAAGCAGCCCGTAATAAAACGCTTATGAAATCAGGCTGACTAATCTTTCCAGAGACTCTTCCCAAATTCATACCGAGCAGCCATTACAGTAAAACCAGCTGCCTAATATTGTGTAGGCCACACTTGTGCTGCCCAAACAGCTCTCAGTCATTAAGATATGGACTCCACAAGACACAGAAAGTATGCTGGGGTATCAGACACTACAATGCAGGTCTTTTAAGTCACGTGGAGGTGTGGCCTCCATAGATCTAGCTAGTTTTTTAACCAAATTCCAAAGATGCTCAATCAGACTGAGATCTGGTAGTTTGGAGACCAACTCAATACCTTGAACCTTGCAGTGTGGCATCTCTTATTATAGTGCTGAATGAGGGCACTGTCGTTAGGAAATACCATAAAGGGTGCACTTGGTTTGCAACAATGTTTTAATAGATCATATGTCAAAACAACATCCAGGAACACAAGGTTGCTAGGAGTACACCAACCAGAACATCCTGCTGCCTACGTCAGCTTGCCTTCCTCTAATGGTGCATTCTGGTGTCATCTGTTTGTCAAGAAGTTGAAACACACACACCTGGCCTTCAACATGATATCAAGTTGTTGTAATTCAACGACCACCTTGTTCAACAGACGACCGTGTTTAACTGCCCCATGTCCAGTTCTAATAATTACAGGTTAACTGTAAGCACTTTCATTTGTGGACAGGGGTCAGCAAGGGCACTTTGATCGGTCTGAAGCTTCACTGTCCCATAGGCAGCAAGCTGTGGTGGACTGTGTGTTCTAATACACTGTCATAGCCACCATCATAGATGCACCATAGTGCAACTATGACCCTGTCACCGGTTCTATGGTTGTCCCTCCTTGGACCTTTTTCAATTAACCACAGCATATTAGTGTATACATGCCATACAAATACATTAGTACTTAAGAACAAAAATCTTGCCTTTTTGCCTAGTGTCTCGAAATGTTAACCTTTCTTCAAGGAAGTACTGGTGATATGTTAAATAGACTTCCACACAGTCTCCATCCAGAGACGTTACAGTCTTTTCTTCGCTCCCATCATGTTCCTTACCTGGGTTTTCTCTTCTATCAAGTGCACTATCAGACGAGAGGCCAAGGAGAGGGTAGCACAGTTCAGCTCCAAGCTAAAACACACAAAGAAACACAGACAGGTTTGTTTATTTACAATGCCAGGGTATGTCCCATATGTAATCTTTATAGTGGCACTAATCAAAACCCTATAGTTCTGAAATGGTGCCTGGTAACGATTAAAGTTTTAACTTTAAAAAAAAAACAAAGTTTACATAAAAAGAGCATAGATCAGGGGTGGGCAAACTTTTTGACTCGCGGGCCACAATGGTTTCGAAAATTTGACAGAGGGGCTGGACCAGAATAGGACAATGGTGTGTTTGTGTGAACTAATATAAATTAAGTGTAAAAACCATTACATGAAAGGATTTGGCCTTTAACAGACAGCAAAACACCATTGTGCTTAGTTTATTGCGACAAAATGAAGCAGAGAGTAACCGTAATGCATCACGCTCAAGGGT
>JBBPDB010000146.1:9446493-9460211 GCA_037974465.1 Brachypetersius altus
ACACACACACACACACACACACACACACTGCTACAGATGTGACCAAAATATGGGCTTATAAAACACCTGATTTTAACGTTTACAAGGACTACAGCTTATCACACAAACTCTGCCGTTCCACCCAGTAATGCATGAGATGCAGGGTTTAATAATAATTTTAAAAAGTCATCAACAATCTTGAGATGGAAAAAAAAGAAAAAATTTAGCGATGGTTCCGACAGATAAATTCTTAACCACCTAAACATTCTCCAGGTGTGAACATCATCACACTAACTGCGCACACAAATTACGGCCGTATCGCAGCATATCTGGGAACCAGCTTTAAAAGCTGGAGAAAAACTGATGCAAAGCGCGGGGCTGTGAGCTAAGTGACTGTTTACATGACTTCGCAAACACCCTAGCATGTGGTCTGACATATGAGTGACTCCATAATGCCCCAACAATGACACACAGTCATTCAGACAGAGCAGTGCAATACAAGAAGTGTAGGGGGAAATGCAGTTTCTGCTCTTTCACAGCATTACGGTGATACTGATTATGGAGACAATTAGAAAAAGAATTAGAAAAAGAATTCTCAGCAGTAGCCCTATCATAAATATAAAGATGTAATCTGAATTCTAAGCCTAACTCTAAACCTAACTTCAATATCAAAGGAATAGTCTGAGAAAAGTTAAAACGACAAATGATTCTTTAGTATTCGACTTGAGATACTAGGCTCACACTGATATTCAACCAAATATTTTGCGCAAATACACAAAACCTCTCTCAAACCGCTCAGCCCACATCCAGGTCTTCATTGAGGCACCACAGACTCATCAGTATGTTTTAGGGTATTGTATATTACTGCGAGCTTTAAAAATGAAACATACTTCAGCATTTAGCTCGGTGCTGCAGGCAGGTTCTTTAGTTTTAGACAAGAGGGTTTTTCGCAAACCACCTCAGGAGAAGTGCCGATCAGTTTTTGTGAAAATGACCATCATAAATGCAGAGGAATCTTTAAATACAAGGTCACCTCCTCACAACTACTTTGAGAGTCCTGAATCACATTCCTGAAGCTGGACTAAATATTTCTAGTCTCAGCTACTTTAGTCTCAGAGCTCCAATTTTAAAATAAAGAGAAAAATATTGGACTACAATGACGTCTAGGCTGATCGGCTACCTCTGGGTGAACCAGACAATTGTGTACAGACAGTTTGTGGCTATTATGTGACTATTCCTTTAACTTTGGTTGCCAAAAGCAGTTTAGCCCTTTCATATTTAAACAATAAAACACTGGTTTTGTATACAGAGAACGCAGTCACATACATGCACACCATCTGAAAAGTACAGTGTGAACCCAATCTAGGATGTGGATGACTCATGAGTATTTCCTGGAAAAAAAAGTGAAACTTTAGGCTCCACACTGCTTCAGCAAGGTCCTAACTGCTAAACCTTATGCGCAAGTTTATATGCATAAGAGGGGTGGACTGGGCCCACCAAGGATTGCAACTTTCTTCTCCTTGGTTTTCGTCCCAGAATGCCTTTATGAAGCAGAGGGATTGCTATGGAAACAAAGCCAGAATGGAGTCCCTGAAGAAGGCCGGGAGGAGTGACTTAGCAGCAGCCATTTAAACATTAACGGCTGGTTAATAACACACACACACACACACACACACACACAGCAAACATACGTATGGGTGGACACGCACCATGCATATGCACCCACACACGTGCGCTCACATGATGTTTGTTGGTCTTAACGATGCTTAATGACAGGAATGGCAGTACAAGACTGTAAGTGACGGTTGGCTGAGTGTTTATGAGGACCTGGAATACGACTCTTTTTACTAAACATTCTTGTCTTTTCCCCTTACTACAGCACAGCGTGTGTATGTGTGTGGTGTGTTCTTGTGTGCATGTTGCATGGAAGTGTATATGTGTGTCATCCCTGAGAGGAAACCGCACATCTGGAGGTCTCCATGCTGAGATGCCACTCTTGTGCTGCAGTTTGTTATTGCAGAAACACTGTTTATTCAGCTAATCAGAAGGAAGTCCATGTTGCAGCAAAGGTATCATTTAGACAGCTGGAATCGCTGAGCACATGGTTGCCAAAGCACTTTGATCAGATGCATGGCAGCTTATGCCCCTTCTGCTCAAAAAAGCATTCCTGGGTTGGTCTGCTAGAATACATGGATAACGTCCAGAACATTCGTATGTGATGGCAAGGACTGCTGGCAACAAGCTGTTCGGCAGCATCCACGCATTTTCTTAAAATAATTACAGTATTTTATTTTCCTCTGAACAAAAATGTTTAATATTTGTGTGGGTTTATATACCAATGTTTTATGTACCAAACTCCTGTAAGTCCAATAGGCGGATGTTTATAAATTAGTTGGTTTCCATGATGTCATATAAATAATGATATAAATTATGCTGTTTTTGCAGCTTGCCTGACATATTTGGACTGGAGAATATGGACTACATTTTGATTTTTTTTTTTTTTTGTAATTACTAAATTATTAAGTGTTCAGGTACTATATCAGACTACTTCAAATAAGTGGCGAATAGTGTATTTCCCATGATACGGTCCTTTAAAAACATTGTAGCTATTTTGGGTTTTTTTTTTTCCCTTTTATTTTGCACCATTTAAAAATACCAGCTGTCCTTTACATTATGTGAAACCGAGATGCACCGAAGGCAATTTATGAAAGTCTGAGTTTTGAAATTCTGTGGGATTTTTTGCATTAAGGCTGGTAGTTTAAATTTTACAGATTTGGTTCATATATTTTATTTTCAGGTTAATCTTGGTCTCAAGGTACCATCAATATGTCACTCAAGTGTAAGTTATTTCAGTACTGCTTTGTAAGCAGCCGAAGAGCAGAATGAATAATACACTAGACAGCCAATGCTACCTCTCCTCCAAAATTCTCCATTCTGGCATCATATGTGTACAATATTATTTGATCTGGAGCCCTTTGCAATGCTTTTACTGCAAAAACTCATATTTGCAATGGTGCTAAAAATATTGTTATTATGCAACCCTGTATCTGATTGTGATACAAAAGTACACCGACGGTAAGACAATCAAAGCTAGCCAATAGGTGCCAGTAGGTCACGAAACTGGTGACAGTCTTCGACACCAGTCTGCTGAATGGAAAGTTGAATGCAAAAGCTGCCAAATACAAAAAAAGCTGAGAAGAAGCTAAGTTAAGCCCTTATGCTTTAAATATGGAGTTTACTAAAGAAGACAATCATCGTGTTCTCTCACCTTGGCCAGGCATGTGGGATGAGTTTCATGCAATGCCAGGTGGGTCAAGGTTGTCACATTGAGGTAAAAGGGTAGAAGGCAAGAATCACTGCATTGCTTTTTCTTTTTGTTGGTCCCATTTTGGTCAGTTTCGAGTCTCTCCAGCAACTTCTCAAGAGCCAACTGCCGCACCTCATAATGTGGACACCGCAGCAGACAGTTCAAGAGGTCCCTTTGCACTCCATCCACTTCCTGGATCCCCCACACAGTTGATGACTCCATGGAGACCTTAGTCGCTAAACGAGCTAGGCTCTGTAGATACTGTGTGGACCCAGGGCCCAAGAGCTGAACCTCTTCAGGGCTGCAAGGGGCCACAAGTTCAGAATCCAGAAGAATGGCCAACGTCTCTTCCTGTAGTTTCTTCATCGGAGAACCTGAATAAATGACATGGAGAAGCATTTTAAAAAAACTTACTATTCAAAAGTCCACATCTTTAAATGAACAGTATTCATTTAAACATCTCTATGAGAATACGTTTTTATATAAGTTTAGCATAAGGTTTAACAACTAAAACTGATGAATAACTACAAAAATAATTAACAAGAAACAATATCCTAGGCAACACCATCCCAGGGCTACAATATTTTTTATTATGTAATCATTTATTTATTTAAGCTGAAGGAATGTGGTGACTGAGAACTGAAACCTCAAGAAGCCACTTATACTCTCTTTAAAAACTGCAAAGCTTAACGTTTCTTTCCCTGAAGCATTTCATATTACAACATAAAAAGGAAGCTATACATACTAATACAAAGACATCATACAGTGTTTTTTTTGTTACAAGACTTTATTCTATACCAGAATTTCTTGTTTATAAATAATAGAATGAAAAACAAAATTATAAAATTAAAACAAAAGTAATGCTAGATAATGTTGATAGAATTTTCTACCTAATAAAACCTACCGAATTTCCTAATAACTTATAACTCATAACTTATACCTTTATCCTGCACTTGTTGCTTATTGCACTTCTGGTTAGAACTGCATTTCGTTGCCTTGTACTTGTACATGTGTAATGACAATAAAGTTGCATCTAATCTAATCTAATTCATATTTGAAAGCATATATATTCCAAATAACAGCATATACATCAACACAAATCTAGTATAACTTTTAAGCAGTCCTATATATTAACTGACTAATGACCGCTAGAGACTCACACAGATGCAATCCTTAAAAGCTTGTTAGTCTCTTTGCCAGCACTTTGCACTGACAGGGTGTGTCACGAAGTTCACAGTTATTCAATCAAACATGTCTCTGTGACACACCTTTGTCCTGTGAAAATATAAACAAGTGACAGCCAGTCTCTAAAAGACTAGAGTTAACTGTACCTGTAGCATGCCTACTGAATTTAAATTGCTTATAACAGTTCTGGGTAACTGTACACCAAAACATATATACAAGGAAAAACTTTTATATGAGATTGACATATAACCTCTAGTGTGTAATTGTGTAGGTCTTTTCATATCACCAAAACACCTCTGACCTGTCAACACATGGACTTGAGGCACTAAGACATTGACAGCAGAATCTATCGGTCCTGTAAGTTCCGAGGTGGGCCTGCATGGGTCAGAATAGATTGCCCAGAACATCCCACAGATGCTCAATGTTGTCATGTAAAGGTCCACAACAATGTGTACTTGGTCCACAAAAGTGTATAGGTAGGTGGTACATGTCCTAGCAACATCCACATGAAGGCAAGACCCAAGGTTTCACCGCAGTGCCTCTGTCGGTCTGTCTTCTCCCCATAGTGCATCCTGGTGGCATTTCTTCCCTGGGTAATGCCACACATACATCCAACCACACATATGATGAACAGGCTTCATCAGGCCAGGCTACCTTCTTACATTGCTCTGTGATCCAATTCTGATGCTCACAGTCCCACTGTAGACAATGTAATCAGCAGTGGACAGGGTCAGCATGGGCACTCTGAACGGTCTGCAGCAACACAGGCCAATTTGCAGAAAGCTATTATGCACTGTGCATTCAGACACCTTTCTTTCATGGCCATGGTAACTTTTTCAGTAATTTGAAAAGCAGCTCTTCTGTGGGATCGGACCAGACCGCCTAGCCCATATGCATCAATGACCATGTTGCCAGTTCACTGGTTGTCCTACTTTTGAATAATTTTAGGTTCTAACAACTGCATACCAGGAACATCCCACAATACGCTGTTTTAGAGATACTCTGACACAGTTGTCTAGCCATCACAGTTGGGCTCTCGTCAGAGTCGCTCAGATCCTTATGCTTTTATCTTTTATCTACTTTCAACACATCAACTTAAAGAAAAGATTGTTTGCTTGCTGCCTAATACATCCCAGCCTCTGGCACTGTAGCAAAACAGTCAACGTTTTCCATTTCACCTGTCAGTAGTTTTAATGTTGTGGATAATCGGTGCACTTGGTTCCACAGAACACCACCACAAAGTGCAAACATCCTCAAAAGCAAACTTTTACACACTTTCATCACTTTCCAAAGGATGAGTCATTCCCAGTGTGTGTGTGAGCTGCTTTGTGGGTCTGTGGATCAGAAAACACTGGGTCCCTGAAGATTTATAACTGAATATACACACAGAAATCTATACTCCCATGCACACACGCACACACACACCTATGACTTAGTCATTATGAAAACTGTGGTCTAACCAACACCTCGGCCACCAGTGCAGAAAAAAGGGTGCTCTCATCTGACTGTGCAGTAAGAGAGGTAACAGTGTTACCAAAACAGAAATAAAACCCCTTAGAATTCTCTCTGGGGCCATTCACTTACCTTCCAATCTGTTGCTATTCCATGAATAAGTGAGTATGAGGAATGTGTGCGTATGTGCGTTATAATACTTACACACATTACCACTCCAGTGCAACAAACTAACACATGCAATTTAGGAGCGTGTGAGTTCTGCATTATGCTCTGCCTTCATTACCCAAACTGTGAAAACCAAAGCATTGGTTGCAGAGTGTGTGCAGCAAATGTGTGTACAAAGCACACCATGTTCTCACGTTCCCCTCCCCGGCCCAACAACCTTATGTTGGTGGCCGTACATGAAGTCTGCTCAATCCATTTTGATGAATCAAGTCATTCATATAATCCCACATATTCAAACAGTTTTGGTTCAATTAAAGCAGGTCAATCTTGAATTCTGTCATCAGATGTTCATCCACATGTTTTACAATCAAACTACAAAAATCAGCACTAATCATTATGGGGCAGCTGGTAGCCTAGTGGGTTCAATTCCCAAAACCACGGTACCGTCCCCACGGACTGCTCTCCTGGCTGCCCACTGCTTCATTTGGTGAATGGGTTAATTGCAGAGGTTGAATTTCATGCTGTTCACATTGTGTGCTGTGGTGTGTCACTATAATGTCGCTATAAAATGTAACCTCAAAAATTACAAACAGCTTTTATGGAATGTCTCATTTTAACACAGGAGCTAATCTGGGTGTTTTGCTGTTTTTTGTTACAAGTATTTTAACATCAATTACAACCTATGACTGTATAAGTATACATGTAATATGTACACACACACACACACACACACACACACAAATCAGTCATAACATTACAACCACTGTTACAAGCACTGTAATTTGCTACATGGGAACTGCATGGATCGGATTAGTTTTCATGGCCCATCCCACTGATGGCCCATCACACATGTAGCTGATGGTTAGGGAGTTGCCCCTGTGATCAGGAAGGTTTTGGGTTTGAATTCCAACCACTGAGGTATCCTTGAGCAAGTTACTGTCTCCACACTGGTCCCCACGCATTGTGTCACTGGCTGCCCACTGCTTCGTTTGGTGAATGGGTTAAGTGCAGAGAAAGAATTTCACATTGTTCACACTGTGTGCTATGCTGTGTTCACATGTTGCTACAAGGGCCACTTTACTCACTAATTATCCTGCTGAAAGAAGCCATTAACGAATTCCATTACCATAAAGTGGTATGCTCGGTCTGCAACAATGTTTAGGTAGGTGGTCTTTGTCAAAGAAATATCCATATGAATGCCAGGACTCAATGTGTCCCAGCAGAACACCGTCTAGAGCAGAGGTCTCCAACCTTTTTTGCACCACGGACAAGTTTGACATAACACAATATTTTCCCTGACAGGTATAGATACAGCTTAAAACAAAGTGCGCAAAAATACAACTCACCGCCCCGCTAAATCAGTGGGAGCCTTGTGCTTGTTTCCCTCCTATGAACGCGTGACAGAGACAAACGTATTTTTAAAATAAAAGATCTTTCGGTCTCTGATATTCAATATTTTTTATTCTGTCCTTCTGTCCGGTCTGGTACCAAATAATTCACGGACTGATACTAGAGCATCACACGGTCTCTGCCAGGTGGCCTTCTTCCCATAGTGTGTAAGCGACGCACACAAACCTAAATGTCCATGATTAATTCAGATTGGGCCACTATCTGACAATCTTCCACTGATGCTCACAAGCCTAGTGTAGATGCTTTTGGCAGTGGATGGGGAGAGGGACATGGGCACTCCAAACAGTCTGTAGTCCTCACTCATCTGCAGCAAACTGTGATGCCAATCACTGAGTCTTTCCTTGTCCTTCCTTTTATCATTTCTGGTAGGTACTAACCATTAAATATCAGGAACACAAAGACATCATAATAATAAAGACCTTGTCAAAATGGCTCAGAACCTTACACTTGCTCATTTTTCAGCTTCCAACACATCAATTTCACAAACTGACCGTTCACTTATTTTCTATTCTTCAATATACCTGTCAGTGGTTTTAATGTTGTGTAGCAATACACACAGACTGACCGGTGATTCATATATATATATATATATATTCACAGTTTGGCACAGAAGTGTAAAGCGAAGTGGGCTGCTGCTCTTCTTACATATAAGGGCTTAGCTGTGAATGAGAAAAAGGATTTAGCAAGTGTACATGGATCACACCCGCTCCAAACACACACACACACAAAACCTCCTGCTGACCTTTACACAGGCATTGTGGAGTACAAGATTTACAGGTCCACTGGATGTGACCACGGGAGTATGTGCATTTCCATAAGGGCCAAGTCTGGGAATACTTTTAAGAAAGAGAGGGACTCTGGCCTTATAGAATTAATAATTCATATTCTAATCCATTTTACAAAGTCCAGTACAGTTTGTTTTCAGCTTGGTGACGTCGGCGCACGTAATTATCTAACTGTGCTGGACCATCCAGGATCAGCCATAGCTATATAGCACTTTCTTTCTAAAAGGGAAATGAGAAGACAGTAGAGCCTACTGTGTGACTGATAGCTACTCCAGCTGAGGGCATTATGAGCTTCTGATCCACATAAAGTGTTGCTTGCAGGTCAAAAACGTTTAAGCTCAGCTTTCCAGAAAAACACAGAGGGAAAACCACCCTTGCTAGCAGAGATAGACAGCAGGTACAGCCATGTAGTATTCTGGCAACTGGTAACTTCATTATGAAACTAGGAGCACGGTTTCCAAAATAAAAAATAAGACTTCCAGGTGGAACCCATGCTTATGAAATTTTATGCATTACATTCATCAGTCTTTGTGACCTATTAATGGGTCTTACAAGATTCAAAAGTCAGTGTTTAAGTTGTTGTTTGAATCCTTGCAATTCCATGATCAGAAAATGACAGATTTTACATTTTATGTTGTTGGCCTTGTTTAAGAGGGAAAGTAATACACAAAGTCTGCTACAAATACATGTGCACATGGCCCTTTTTAAGAGAGTAAGAAGTATAATAATGCCTTGTGTCAAAGACTCTCATCGTTTTGCATTCTCTAGCCTCTAGCACACACACACACACACACAGAGACACACACACACACACACACACACACACACACACTTTTCCAGGAAAACTGACACTGAGGTCTTTTGTAAAACAAGCTTATTCAGTCATGCTATTTACTTGAATAGTATAGATAGTGCACATTTTAAAGCATGATGCACAGCATAAATAACAAAAACAAGTACACAGCCCAAGCTGAAAGAGAGGTGGCGTCAGGTCAGCCGATTTCTTAACTGTACTCCTGCAATTACATACCTTCAACAGAAGAGAACGAGGTACACATATCAGTCAGCACGTCAAGCATCGTCCCTCTAGTCACTAGACATGGGTTCCATCTGTTTGAGAGAGAGAGAGGGAGAGAGAGAGAGGGAGAGACCAAAATGTGGTGTTTATTAAAAGTACTGAATATGGAAGATCAATACTAATTAAGAAATGTTAAAGGAATATATTCAGAGAAAATTGGAATTTACACAAATCTCCTCCTCATGCCAAATGCCAAAATGCATCACATGGCTCTCCTGAAGCTTGAATATTGTTCACATTATGTCTCAAATGCAGTTTGAGACAACAACGTGATGATTTAAGAATGCAGTTTACACTGCACTTGCAAGCTTCTTATTCTCGATGGCTACATTAGCCTCATCATTTCAAACTTTTTAAAAATGCATCTTAGCTGGTTGACTATAATTGTATCTGAGATTACTTTACATCTGCGACATTACTTTAAAGTATCAAATCAGCTGTCAGATTGGTTACTAACATTAAGTTGGCAAAACTAGAGGACCCAAAAATGGGGCATCAGGGTCGCATGTGCTGTCTCTCTGAGCACGGAGAATCCTGGAATTTTAGTCTTGCCTTCAGATCAGTCGCAAAAATAATGTGTATGTGCATGTCTGCATGCACAGAAGCACTGCCTGGGAGTACAGCAGAGCGCATCTTTGTGTGTGTGTGTGTGTGTGTGTGATCACAGAGTAGAGCCCATAGGCATGTTTGAGAACAAGGGGTGCAGTGTTCAGGGCTGACGTCAGTGTTTCATCACTCAGATATTAATAACACTCTCTCTCTAAAACACCACACACAAGCTCATACTCTCTCTCTTTCTAACACATGCATGACCTCCTCCACCCCCCACCTGTAACTGACCCACTGTCTCTCTCTCTCTCTCTCTCTCTCTCTCACGCACTCACACACAGTTCTACCTGCTGATCTGACAGACCACGTCCGCCAATAGTCCAGTGTTAAAGGTTCATATGGACTGCACACCCTCATAAAAGCACTCAAATTTCTTTATTTTAAACCCAGACTAGACTCAAACATTCCAGCCTCGTCAAGGTTCACACATAAAAATGTTTTGAGACACTGCGGGAAAAGTCGCATCAGTGAATCAGAAGAAAATCTAATTTACGCACTTGTCACCTTATCTTAATTGTAGTCGATCAGTCAAGACGTGTGGTGTCTTAAGTTTGTATCTTAAGTTTTGCACTGCAGGCTAAAGAAAACAAAGAAAGGCCTCCCTAAGCAACACAATAAAAGAACCACCTTTGTGTTCCTTAAAGAACAAAATCTTATACCTTGTTTACACCTTGTTGTAATCATGTGACTACTGTGTGGATTGTAACCTGAAAAAAACTTAATCACGTGCATTTACACTTGCCAGTCAAATGTGTCTCTGGCTTGGTAGATAAACTGCCACGTCGCATTTATTATGCAAATAACTAACAGTAGCTGTACCTTGTGAAAATGAAGGCAATCTTGACCAAAGATGAAGCCTTAAATACTCCTCAAAGTGATCAGATGATTTTTGTACTGCTTAAGTATTTTTTGGGTTTAGCAATAAGAAATATCCACAATCAGTGTTTTCCTAATGCACAGCATCTTTGGGCATGTATAAATCAGCCTTCGCAAGTAATTGTACTTATACTGCATATTTTTACTTATACTGAATACTTATACTGAATTAGTTGCTTATAAGACAAAAATCACTAAAGGAACTTCTAAGTGGCACATATTTCTGAAAAGCTCGATCCATCGTACTGCTACAGCTGTCTATGGCCAGGGTTCAGAGAAATTTCTCTAGGTAGGTAGAATCTACATAATATATCAAATAGACTTACTTATGTACTTTTAAAACTATAGGTCTTAACTTACTTTGGGAGGTGTGTAATACGTTTGGCTTGCAGTGGCTAACTGGTGGTCATCAGCTAATTTCATTTGCTTTGCTACTTGACTTGCAGATACAAAACTAAAAAGCAAACTTGAGACATAAAGCTTTGGACTGAGGGTAAAAATAATGTAATTTAGATTTTTTGCCAAACTGTTGCTTCAGCATTTGTTCAAATATGTTTTCATTAGTTTCATCATCCTAGAACTAATCAATGTCAGAATACTCCTAGAGGTTGTGTCCTGGCTTTTAGTTTGTTTACATACAGAAAATGTAATAGGCCAGGCTGCTGAGTTAATCTTGGCTCTGTTCACTCCAATTATGATCACAAGTCAGCATGCTGAAACCCTCGAGGCAAAGCAAAGTAATGAACTTGAACTCCCTCAGTCACATAATTGTCAAATTTGAAAACCATTGGCAAAGAAAAATCAAATGACGTGGTGTGCAGACACTGGATAAAGCTTTGAGAGAACAACGCTGAGCCTGAGGAAGTACTGAGTATGGGCCACCCACTGCTAGCAGTAGCGATTAAGCTAAGATATCCTCCTCTAATGACTGCAGAGGGCCATGTTTCAGAAGAGTGCAGGGATTAGCAGACACCTGGGCAGGTCTAGAAGGCCGAGCGATCAAACGCAGGAGCCACAGCATGGCCCACTGAACAGGAATTCACCTCATCATCTTAAACAAGATCCAGTATAAAGGACTATCTTTTCTACACCAATAACTTTCCTCATTCTTCTCCTAACCACACTTTTGACCCCTCTATTTTACATTCTTCAGTACAAGATCTTACCTGTTTTCTCACCTCTACAATCGTACTGTTGGTATTAGGGAACTATCTGTTCTGGCTCCACAGTATATTTGTAAGATGGATTACTCATTACCCCTGCGGCAGGTCCTTATGATCCGCAAAGAAACTGATGCTTACTATCCCACGCTATTCACTAAATGACACGAGTGAGCATATTTTTTCAGTAGCTGACTTTAAGCCATCAAATATCTCTTTCTCATTATGTGATTGTGTTAGAATTGTGTAATATTCTGCGTGAAGTGTTATGCAAAATATAAAATAAAATAATTAAAATGTATATGATTTCAACTGGATTCGACTTTCTATTGGCAAACACTTATAAGAGAGAGAGTGAGCAAAGGGTGGTAGAACAAGAATATGGCAAAGAAGATTTAGTAAGTGTGTCTGATAACTGATGATATGGACAAAATTCCAAACTGTTGTTCTGTATTGTGCATTGCAGTGTATTAAAAAGACATTGTCGGCTCACTGATATGACTCCTGTTTCTCACTCTGCTAGCAGCATCAGTAGGTGGACTGTGGGAGTGAGAGAGCAGTAGATCACAGTGTTGCTCCACCCAGCGCGCTGCAATATCTGAGCAGATCTGCTCTGAGGGCAAAGAGCGCACAGCAGGTCAGCCTTTGAAATGTGAGCTGGGGCAGGTGGGGTGTGGGGGGTGTAGGATTTCTATACACTGAAGCTTCAAAAACAGATAAACACCACATTTTTCTCCCTGTTTTCGGCTGGAAGACAGTTATCTTAGAAGAGTGATGTAAAGTGTATGGCTTCAGTAGTATTCTGAAAACACCTGGAATCTCATTTGCAAAGGACAGTACAGATATCACAGGAACATTTTCAACTGAGAGAAGTGTAACCTTAAAAAAGGTTTAGGAAAAACATACATTAGTCGTACTGACTATTTTACAGGTTCTATTCTATATCAAATTTTATAGAATTGGTCAGTATCAAGCATCAATATGCAGCAAAATGGTCAATGACTTCTTCACTACAGGTTTAATACACTCAAAAGTATCCTGTTTGATAACAAGAATACAGCCAAACAACAGGAGCACAAAGTCAATAAGAGTATGCTAATACCATCTTTAGCAGCAGTTTTCAAGACAACTAAAAAGTAAGTGCACGATATTTGTGTATAAAAAAAAAAAAAGTAATTATTTTCTTGGAAATCTAACTGTTAATAACAGAATTTAAAAAACTGTTGGCTGTCTACAAGAAATGTCTGAAGACTGTGATATCTGCCGAAGAGGGTCTTACTAAAACCTTTTCCTTCAGTACCTAGACTTTTGGAAAGGGGCTCAACAGAAAAATCATATTATAAAATGTTTGTCAATTATTTTACATTATCAAAGTGACATTGTATTCACCGCCCCCCCCCCACACACACACAATTAGTTCATTTCTACTATTTTTATTGCTATGACTAGACCTGAGAAAACTATGTTAAACTGTTTTTCAGATATCAACCAGCTCTAAGTAGCAGATGCGATCCATCTATCAGTTCCTTGCAAAGAAACAAACGCAGCATTTCTCTGTAATTATAGATGTTTTCTTCAACATTCCTTTACAGTGCTGAAACAGATGAAATATTCCATCACGGTGCAGCCTGGCTGGCAGAGTGAGTGTGTGTGTGTGTGTGTGTGTGTGTGTGTGTGTGTGTGTGTGTGTGTGTGTGTGTGTGTGTGTG
>JBBPDB010000146.1:9462636-9491448 GCA_037974465.1 Brachypetersius altus
AAAATAAAACAACAAGTCAAATCAAATTTTACTATTAGAAGCCAGTGATTTATAGCTAGTGTTGGCTCAACTGATGAGGCAGCCCTCATCTCAGATGACATGTCAACAGATTTTATTCATAATAGGTAAAAGTTTTCCCTGGGATGTTTCAAGACCAAGCCAGCAAGGTTACGTTTTGCTGGTACATTCAAGCCATAGATGAAACACTGGTAGACAAGATGCCCTACAGAACACCCAATCCAAGTTTTCTTTTATTAAATTCTTTAACAGCTTCTATACGTGTGTATGTGCGCAACTTAACTTTATGTACAAAAAACGATGTTTCAAACTGACTGCAAAAGTTTTACTTTAAGCTCCTGAAAGGACTTACACTTCAAAAAATAATCAATACAGCCCTGAAATACATAGCTTTTGTACACCTTGTTACCATTTTGTTGGCCCTGACATTGTTAGTTTTTTCTAGGAAGTCACAAGATTTTTGAGAAAATGTACAAAAATAAACACACACTCAAAATATTCCAAGTAAGATTCTATATCTTCTCACCTGTCGACTGAACTTGCTGCTTCTTCAAGCTGGCTGAGGAGGAAAGGATAGAGGGCTGGAAAACGAGTGAAGAACTCACGGCCTGTCATCCTGAGACAGATAAAGAGCAAGAAGGAGAGAAAATTAGGTCTAAAGGAAGGTTTTTATTTCAGGAAACACCATGACGAATAGGGCAAACTGAACAAGGCATTGTGAAAAGGTGGAAAAGTTCCCATCCTTCAAAGTTCACCTGAGGTCTAAAGGAAGGCAGTGTGTAGACTGCAGTTAAGAAAGATCGAGGAAGCGTGCGGGCGTGTGTGTATGTATGTATGTATGTATCTATGTATGTACATGTCTGTGTTTGTGTGTGTCTGAAAACTTTTAAAAGGTCTGGTTTGTAAACCACTTCCTAAAGGCAGAGCCCTTTACAGCTCTATAAAGCTCTCATTAGAGCTCTCTGGTTGTGATGGTGCACTGCAGGAACACAGCGCAGATATAAATGGCCCTTTATTCCTGCCGTGCCCCAGCTGAAATGCACCCTGGGAAACACCACTGGAAGCAACGTAAGGCCACGCGTGACAGCACGCCTGTGAACAGCATGCATACACTTCCTGCTTTTAACACAGCCAACATGTTTTGAAGAACCAAGAGAAAGTGAAACCCATCCAATGAAGTTTTTTTTGGTTCGGCTCTGCCCAAAACTGGAGGCCAGTTTTAGCTACAGTCAAACCTGAATTTCACACACATGCTTTAGCTGTGACAAACTTTTCTTGAAAGAAAGCCACATGCACATAAATGCATATAAACACACGTCCATGCTCCACATCCTTTGGCGACACTATATACACATGGCCTGGACTGAGTTAAGGCCAGGGCGCCGTCATTGTAACAAGGTGGGTTAACTCTGTCTACCACCCTCAGCGATTGCTACAACACGAAACACACACACACTGACAATGTCCCAAAAGCACAATAAGATAATCAATGATAAATTGAAAGAGTTGTCAGAAAACATTTGTGAATGATTTGAAATAATCTGGATTTCAGGATGCACTCCTTCCAAACAAAATATTATTCCAAAAGCAGTACATATAACCATCATGTGAATATGCAGAGCTAACCAGCTGTAAACGTGGTAGACAGTTCTACAGTACTGTGCCAAAGCATTTTTGCTGTATAGGAAGTTCCATTAAACCATTTGATGACTCTATTTGACAAATTTATTTGTAGTTTTCCCATCAGTACCTGGTTTGACCAATGAATTGTTTATTAAACGAAATCAGGAATGCTGGCTAGGAAACTAGTGTGATGACTGGGAGCATCAACAAGAACTCTGGAACCAAACCTGTTTTATTCTTTATTATTACAACAAATTCTTCCTACAACTCAATTGCTACACAAATAAATGAATTAAAACCATTTACCTACCTGCCTAAGACTTTTGCATACTACTGCATGCGCGTGTGGGTGTTCATCACATCACAAACAGCAAATTCAAAAATTCAAAGCTTGTTTTTGCTGCTTCATTACCATACATGGAACATTTGGATTGTGGAGGGAAAGATATATTCAGGGATGTAAAGTGTCTACGTGCTTCATAAACAAAAAGGAAGGGAAATGTAGTTTTCTATCATACAGGCTAAATTGTTCAATTTTCTGTCAATAAAGACATGGCACTGCTGTTAGTTAAATAGTCTATAATTTACATCAGATCAAGATCAGATCCTAGGACCCAATTATGCTGAAACCTAGACATTTCATGACAGTACAAAAAGGTGCACAAGTGTTAACACCTGCAGAAAATCCAGTCCATGCTTGACCTAACACACACTCATGCAATGCAACTGTCCTCTCCATAACATGCACTCAGGATGCTGCAACTGCCCCAAATACAGAAAACATTTGTCATGGCTACACACACTCACACACCCTCCTGCCCAAAGGCACAGTGTTTGAGTGGAGACAACACAGATCACGGTGTGCCAAGAACACATACCACACATTAGAGAACAACATTTGCTTATCTGGTGAATTTGCTTGTCCAACACACTGTGCTTTAGTGTCGCGCATGTAGACAGTACAGGCTGCCCTCAAACGTAAGCACAACGTGTAATACAGCTTGTTCACTGATTTTGCATAATAGCCTAAAGCTATTAAAAGAAAGTTTTGACCTATTAATGCACAGTCAGCAGCAGTCATGGGTATAGCAGCCTAAACATACTCATTTTCATAAAGATCTTCATAAAAAAATGTTGAGAAGAAATTCAAAAGTAGCAGGTTAAGTTCCGACTAACTTACAAACCTGTAGGGGAACTTCTTAGCATGTCTAGCACCTCAGGAACTGAGTTTGATAGGTGGTGGTTGTCTCTTTTTGATGCATTCTTGGCATAAAATGAAATGTAAACTTCAAAAATCAGTGGCACCATCTATCCCAAAGCAGGACAGATGTTTTTGTCTTGGTGTGCTTAGTGTGTTTCTTGTACTTTCTAAAAGGCTCCAATTTTACTGAGTGTAAAATGCAGTAAATTGGAGCCTATAGGTTCAGGTAGGAATCAGAAAGGGGTCTGAAAGGCAATATTGTAAAAATATTTATATTTACTTATATTTTATCACTAGATCCAACACCATTACTTGAAAATGTTAAGAAATTATACAACTAGAGACCCAACCATGTGCCAACATTTTCATTAGTTCTGTAAAAGAGAAAAAACTGTTAGTTTTTATTTAATTCAGTATTTGCCATTTCCAAGCCTTTTTATTCTATGTACTAGAATTTACCTAAAGATACAGTGGGTATGTAAAGTATTCAGACCCCCTTACATTTTTCACTCTTTGTTTTATTGCAGCTATTTGCTAAAGTTCATTTTTTCCCCTAATTAATGTACACACAGCACCCCATATTGACAGAAAAACCTAGAATTGTCGACATTTGTGCAGATTTATTAAAAAAGAAAAACTGAAATATCAGATGGTCCTAAATATTCAGACTCTTTGTTCAGTATTTAGTAGAAGCACCCTTTTGATCTAATATAGCCATGAGTCTTTTTGGGAAAGATGCACCAAGTTTTTCACACCTGGATTTGGGGATCCTCTACCTTTCCTCCTTGCAGATCTCGCCAGTTCTGTCAGGTTGGATGGTAAACGTTGGTGGACAGGCATTTTTAGGTCTATCCAGAGATGCGCAATCGGGTTTAAGTCTGAGGTCCTGAGCACTCTGGAGAAGGTTTTCGTCCAGCATATGCCTGTACTTGCTGCATTCATCTTTCCCTTGATTGCAACCAGTCATCCTGTCCCTGCAGCTGCAAAACACCCCCACAGCATGATGCTGCCACCACCATGCTTCACTGTTGGGACTGTATCTGACAGGTGATGAGCAGTGCCTGGTTTTCTCCACACATACCACTTAGAATTCAGGCGAAAAAGTTCTATCTTGGTCTCATCAGACCAGAAAATATTATTTCTCGCCATCTTGGAGTCTTTCGGGTGTCTTTTAGCAAACTCCATGCAGGCTTTCATGTGTCCTGCACTGAGGAGAAGCTTCCTTCTGGCCACTCTGCCATAAAGCCCCAACTGGTGGGGGGCTGCAGTGATGATTGACTTTCTACAACTTTCTCCAATCTCTCGACTCCATCTCTGGAGCTCAGCAACAGCGATCTTTGGGTTTTTCTTTACCTCTCTCACCAAGGCTCTTCTCCCCCGATAGCTCAGTTTGGCCGATTGGCCAGCTCTAGAAAGGGTTCTGGTCGTCCCTAAAGTCTTCCTTCTAAGGATTATGGAGGCCACTGTGCTCTTAGGAACCTTAAGTGCAGCAAATATTCTTTTGTAACCTTGGCCAGATCTGTGCCTTGCCACAATTCAGACTCTCAGAATCTCAGTGATTTCTGGCCTGTTCAACATGTCGACAGAACTAATGTTGTTCACCAATAAAATCATGGTTGTTTGATAAGGGCATGCTGACTTTCATTTTGTCCAACCGTTGAACTTAAATTTGAAACACATCAAAAGACACTGTGGCTCTTTAATCATGAAACCGAATTCTTGAGTAATCAAAACTGAATCCAAAGCCAAACACGAACTACAAGGAGGAACCAAACTGCTGACTGTGGTCATCACAATTCTGAGTTAATAAGAAACATAAAATGCTTTCTGACTACATGTAGAAGGGAGTAGTGCACAAAAACTCACGTATGGACACAAACATAATAATTATAAACAAGTGCAACACAAAGTTTTTTCCTGTTAACGTTATTGGGGAGGTCTCTCTGCAGTGCTCCTCCGAATTGATGTGGGAGTGTGTGTGTAGTTGACAGGACACAGGGACCTATGATGCATGTCAACTATGGGGTGCAAAATGATTTAGCCCACAGAAGAATGCACAAAGAGAGAGAGAGAGAAAGAAGAGAGAGAGAGAGAGAGAGAGAGAAAAAGAGAGCAGGAAGCAGAAAAGCAAGAGGAAAAAGAGTGCGAGAGGGGGGAGAAAGAGAGAGAGAAATTTAAATACCAAGGGCTGCCAGAAATGACAGTGGACGGCCTGTCAGACTATATTTACTTCGACCAGAATACACCAGTGAGTGATCTTAACACTCACTCTCTCTCTCTCTCTCTCACTCTCTCACACACACACACACACAATAAAAATAAAAGCAAAAACAAGACAAAGACAACAGAGCACACATGCAGAAACACTACATTCTCTTACAATCTCTCTCTCTCTCGCACGCACACGCGCACACACACACACACACACACACACACACACACACACACACACACACACACAGGGCAATAACATAAGTGAGACTGAAGGAAGGAGGAATAGAAAAACATCTAAACAAACCTCAAGTGGGAGAAAGCTGGCTGGTGTTTAAGCGGATCAAGATGCCTGTTGCACATGCAAATCACACTAAAGAGAACCACATTGTGTTCTTGGACTGGCCAAAGCCAGTAAACCAGCTCAGCCAGTAAACTAGCTCACTGTGAGCGCATGGGAGGCCTAAACCAGCCTGGCTAAGCACCGCTTGGAATAAGTCGTCCTGCTGGGGTTTAGCAGTCAAGCTCTGTCATTTAGCAAAACAACTCCTAATTTGGGTTGGTTCCTATTTCAAGGATAATCAAAAATCCATAATGTATTCCCTGGTTAATGGTGTAACTAATGTGACTTCTGTGTCTTCTGTGTCCAATCCCAGGAAGACCTGGGCCACTATTAAATCAGAACGTAGGTGGAAAGTAGACATGGAGCAGCCAGCACAGTGGCAGGTCAGAGATCAAACCAGCACAAGAAAGTGTGTGTGCGTGTTGTTTAGAGTTGCACTCTGTATCGGTATCGGCCTGATCCTGACCCAAGTTACTGTATCGGAAATCGAGAAGGAATAAAAAAACATAATCCGATCCGTTAAATAATACGGAAAATAATTACAGCACACGATTTGCGACGTGCATTTCTGTTGTGTTTGAGACTTGTCAACATGTCAGCAGTTTGGAGTTACTTCAGACTCAAAGAATAAAAAGCCAAGAGTGCTGAATGTATTGAGACACCTCGCCAATACTTTATACCCCAACATCCAGGCAGGGCAACCATTAATCTTTGTGAAACTTCACAGTTAGATAGAGCTCGATGAGACCTTTCCAAAGACACCTTGCCATAACAGCTATATCGTTCACCTCATCTGGGTGTCCCACTACTTTTGTTCAAGGTGGACGGTATAACTCCAGATCTCCCTGGTCTCTTACGGCCAACGAGGGGTCGTTGGAAAGGTCTCACCGAGACCTATCTAACAGAAGTTTCGCATTTAGAGTGAGAGATAAGTTTTTCATATTTAACATTTAGATTTAAGATCATTTAAGGCAAATCCTCCTTGAGGGTATACCACACCACACAGTCCAGACCCCTGCTAAGTAAAAGCCAATTGTAATCACAGGGCATGGCAAATAAGCATATCTCGCCATTTGTAGAAGTGCATTATATTAATATCCCACATTTAGACTCACCATGTGTAAAGGTGCAACATTTAAATTTAGAGCGCAACATTTATTTTATTTAGCTCTAAATGTGTGAAAATTGTGTGAAGATTTCACTAAATAATGAAAAAAATGACACATCTAAATTTGTTAAGCTGTTTTTACAAACGGCACCCTATAGGGGACCTCTTACTATACCATGTTCTCTGTGCAACGTTTCTCCCCTATTATATCACAGTTATAAGTTTTATATTTGTGTGAAGGTATACAAAATGTATCTGGACATTTGTTGAAAGCATTATTTTTTGTTTTCTGTTAAAAAAAAGGCAGATATCCAAATTTACAATAACGGTATCGGACAAAAAAAATTGGTATCAAGCCATGTCTAGTGCTGTTATTAGAGGAGCTATATGTAGTCTTGTGGTTAAGGAGTTGCCCCTCCAACCAGAAAATTGTGGGTTCAAATCCCAGGACTGCTAGTGACACCACTGAGGTACCCTTGAGTAAGGTACCATCCCCACACACTGCTCCCCAGGTGCCCCTCATTGGTGAATCGGTTAAATGCAGAGAAAGAATTTCATATTGTTCACACTGGGTGCTATAATTAGTTTATCCCCCCAATATGACTACTACTATGCTAATGCACCCCTTCCTAGCCCTAAAAATAAAGCTTGAGGCTTTTATTATTGTTCTTTTGAGACAGCTTGAATAGGCAGTGCTAAAGTGGTGTGGGCAGTTTTGGGGGGAATACTTGCAAATGCACCGATTTTTCCAGCTTAGTTTCCATAACAGGATCTCATTAACAGAGAAACAAGCAACATATTTTCACAATCATTTGATATATAAATACTAAATTAGAATAGAATTAGAATATAGGCCCTTTCCTTCAATGAAGACAGAGAATTGTGCATTTGTGACAATTGGCCTGTCTTTCCTCCCTATTGTTTCTATCTTAATTTATTTTTACTTACAGTTTTATTTAAATGCCAAATAGTAACGTCTCGTAATTATCAAAGTAATGTGAAGAAAGAATGTGGGAGCTTACAGAAGAACAGGAAAAAGGCGAAAAGGGGGTAGAGAGAACAAAAGCATGCGAGAGTGAGAGAGAAAATCAGTTCAAAGATAAAGCCATCAGGGAGTTGTAGGAAACATCCAGAGTGTTTGAGGAGTTGAAAATGTCCCATACACTTTGGGCCAATGCACAGGCTGAGATTAATGACCAGGGAGGGAACAGAGGACTAGAGCACCCCCTACTGGTGAACCTGTGATACACCAAAGACAGGCCTAAGCATATCAATGGGAAAAAATGTGGGTCTGGCACAAAGACCGAGGCATTCAGGCCAAACTGCCCATGGTGGGGCAGGAAGCCGACAGCAGTGATTTCATACCTGTTCTTTTTGGAATGTTCATCCTTTCCTCTCTTAACTCCAAATATCCGAGTGATCAGGGTACTGAAGAGGAGGGTGGAGGAATTCCTTACCTAGGGGGAGGAGGAAGAAAGAGTAGAAGGATCAGTTCAATGGGTGAAACAGAGGTGACCCAGATAAGCTTTCCCTCTTCTTACTGTTTCGACTGGAGATCAGCCTGCCATGCATTTCGTGTCAAGACCCCATGACTCAGATGGTAGCATTATCTATAGCCCTGGCCCAAGGACCAGCCAGAAAACACAAACAGGCCATTTTCCTTCTGTTTATTGGCCATTAAATGTTCTTCCACAAAGCCCTCATGATGCAGTCATAAGAACAACTGCGTGTCATAAGCATGACCTGCCTCGCCTGACATCACTACCATAATAATCGACCAATAAACAGCTGTATTGTACACAGAATCCCCCAGCGTTTCTCAAAGATCTGGGTCTAGATATAAGCAGGGTTGTGTGAATAAGTCTGCTCTATAGTAACTTGCAGTGTTGTTGTGCTTGCAGCACATTCCACAGAGACTACTGAGAGACTATTTTGGAACATTCAGGGACAAAACTATTCCAAAGCTCTATATGAGTAGTGAATTACGGATTGGTTTTACTGCAGTATAGTATAACAAACCTCCACAGTTTTAACTGTTCTGTATTGTACTGATCCTGGGGGGGAAGGCAGGGGAGAGAGTAAAAAAGAGAGACTGACACGGGGACAGAGAGGAAGAGGTGTGGGGGGAGAGCAGAGAGAGAATGAGACTGCAAGAGGAGAGAGAGAGAGGAATGTGACCTGGAACTGTTGCTATGGTGACCTGGGGGAGGTATGTCCCCATGTAGCAGTGATCAAAGTGGTCAAGGCAGGGCAGCTAGCCAGGACCACCGCACAGCTGTGTGTGTGTGTGTGTGTGTGTGTGTGTGTGTGTGTGTGTGTGTGTGTGTGTGTGTGTGTGTGTGTGTGTCAGCACGTAGATCTCCAGTCCCGGTGTCCTTTTAATGATTAACCTGTCAGGTTCTGCAAACCAGTTACTATTTAACAAGACAAGTGTACATGAGGGAAAGCCTGATGAAACAGAAGAAGATATGTGTGTGTGTGTGTGTGTGTGTGTGTGTGTGTGCACTTGTCAACAAAAGTAAATTCACTAATAGATTACAAAAGTAATAAAGGGAGAGGGATGGAGCGTACTTGTGTTGTGTTAAAATGTGATATTATTGGACATCGTTTTTGTAATTAGGTAGTACTGTGATACATTACTGTAAATAGTTTCCATGATATAAATATAATGATAGTGACTATGAGGAGCAACAACATTAAAACAACATCAACAAGAACTCACAGCCCAGACAGGAGAGGTAAAGCCGAGAACTGCAGCCTTCATGCCTTCCGACACAAAGGGCATGATGTTTTCCCCCAACCGTGTGTCACGAAACAAAGCCCTGAGGATGTTCAGTGCATGGACCTGCAGACACATATATACATGTTGTAAAGACTATATTCTTAAAAGAATTATATTATAATGCTTGTGCTTTATACAAGTTTCAAACAATCTGTGGCGAGCTGTAAAACATACATGTGCCAGGAATTATGAACACAGCTGTAGGTCTATATGACTTCATAATAAAATTTCAAAAGAAATAAAATATTGAAATTAATTACAATTAAGAAATGACTCAAATAACATGAATGTATATTTGTCCTAAAGTCTTTTAAATACATACTAGTGTCAGGTTTAACTATACCGCTTAAAAGTGCTATTACTGAGTGAAACAATTGTTAATGTGGCAACTGACTCCTAACATTTGAGTGGGTGGGTGTATACGCACGCACACATATACACACATGAGCACACACACAAACATGCCTAAGTAGTGTATGTGCATGTAAAACCTGTGGTACAGTGCTCTGTTCAGTAGCTCCATCATGATTCGGCATGGCCAGAGCAGTCAGCTCCCTCATGCTCATTTTCAGCAAACTACAGCTGGACGATTTTGGTTCAGAGGACAGCAAAGCCTAGAAAAAGGAGGACAACAAACTTACAGAACATTTCCATAGCTGTATAGTTATGCTGTGTCTGAGATATACAGCACATCACACATATACTGCTATGGAGCGATTCATACCCAAGTTGAGAATGTGTGTATTTCTGGAGACACAGAGTATGAATGGAACTTAAGTGTCCTCATTTTCTCCCATCTCCACTCCCTCTTGGCCCTCAGGGGAAGCCCCTTTAAAGACCACACCTCATGTTTTGAATGCAGATTCAGTTCATTACTGTGGGGAGGGTGGTGGACACTGACATGTCCTCAAATTCCAATGCCATGGAGAAGGTTGCTCAGAGTTCTTGAGTCCCGTTATGGAGCTTAAAAGTAATTCTCATGAGCCTCTCTAAGGGGACAGAGGGAGTGGAGAAAGCACAATTGCATTCAGCCTGTGAGTTCAGGATCATTCCACTGTGTCCCACTGCACGGCAAGCCGCAGGGTGTGACCTCGCCACGCCAGCCTGCCTTTTCCAGAACATACCGCAGGAATGCACGCTCCTGCCAAGGTGTTGAGTTTATTCATCCTCTCTCACTCTCTCTTTGCCTCCCCTGAATTTTAAATCTTCCCCTCTCTCCCTCATCCAAACATTTATTAGTTTTTACAGTGATCAAGTATTCCCATTTGTCAGTGGGCCCTCCGGCAGGGAGAATTTAATAACAAAAGCTAAATGAAATCAGTGACAGATATCCAGGCCGCTTCGTAATAGAAGCAGCACTAGGTCACAGGATTATGGGAACTGGAGTCCTCAGTAAAGTATTGTAGGAGAGGAACTCTGAACACAAGAGACAATCATTTTTTATTAATACTGAAACTTCATAGGCTGATAGTGATAACCAGTATTTCACCCCCTTATAAACTATTAAGCTTTAAAGGGAGCTTTCTATGATTAATCCTAAAAGTACACTCTAACACCGTATAAGCCCTTTTAAGTTAAAAGAATTGTATAATACTGAGCTAGCCATTGTTCTGAAGTTAACGCAAGGTTCGGATTAAATCATTTTGAGCTCCAATATCAGATCCAGAGTATTTGGTCAAAACTTTATTTGCATGAGATGGCCCCTTAACTCCCACACCCTCAAACACACTCACAAACACACACACACAAAGAGCTGGAGGAACTATAGTGACCTGGATGTAGAAGGGGATTCCAGCACTGCGGCGTGTGGCACAGAGTTTTGATGAGGGGTCGCTGCATTTAACCTCGTCTAGAACCTCCTTTAACCACTGGGCTGGCAGCTGCTGTAGAGTGGCACTTCCACTCCTAAGACACACATACACACAAAGAGGGCACAAGTTAATCAAGTGTAACAGGAAAACAGAAGTTAAGCACTTCAACCATTACTGCACCAATGAAGCATATAAAACCAAATCTTTCCCACCCTAAAGGAAAGCTACCGGACATAAAAGTGAATCCAGTATGTTCTCCTTCAAGAACATTAATCTCAAATGAATTGCATCCAGTTTCTACGGACATGCATGACCAGGGAAAATACCCAATATAAAGTGAGGTCAAATGAGAAAAAAAAACTTTCTGCCAGAGGCGCGCTCACACACTATAAAACACAATTACACTTCACAGAGGCCTAAAAACACCAAGCCTATTGTTGTCCCAAGCCTAAGAGTTTAATCCAACATGCTGGGGGCTCTAAGCCACTTTCAGACATAATAGAGTGGTAGTTAGAACGAGGCTCATGCCCTAATAAGCACAGGACATTAAAGTGATGGAGCAATATAAGCTAAAGAGAGACACTTTATACACTTCCTCAGTGATGTGAGGTATAGATCAGGTGTGGATGCAGGTGTGAAAAAGCTACTTCAAGAGTAAGAAAACTAACTGCAAGAATTGATCTAGACCTTTATATTTCAATGCTATGGTTTAAAGATACCATATTTTACAGTGCCCCTGGAGTGAATTATCTTGTATATTACAATACAGGTCTTATTGTACCATTTGTGTGGTTTTATGCACTGACAAGCTAACCTTTTAACACAGAATTTTTATCATCATGCCTTTAGGGTTTATGTAAGGTTTATGTAAATTCACACTCACACAAAAATAAAACTCAGTCATTCTGTTCAGGTGTTGAGATGCTTTTGCAATGATGCCTTTGTTTCCCTACAACCAGGAACAGGACAACATGTAACCATATTCAGCACTGAACAAAATGTCATATCTGATTATACAAGAGTTTGTTTGAAAGGCAGAGTCTGATTGGTTAAGAGGAACTGCACCTCTGCTGTTATTTGCGTAGCTCGTTTTTTCCACAACAGATTTAATACTGTTGAGCAACAGTTGCCACATTATTACACTGCAGCTAACAACTTCCTGATTTTTACACATAGAAAAACAGAAAATGAATATGTCAGAGAACTTACATTAGAAAATAGGATCAGAGATCATCTTTGAGCTGCAGTTTATTTGGTCAGAGTGTGACAGTAGGTCTACAACCTCGATAGTGAAACATCTAAACTGAATACTATTCAGTAAACAAAATATGCTGTGAAATGTTCCTGGAACAAAGTGACATTTAGGTTAAACGAGCAAATATACATAAAGCTGAGCTTACTTTGACATAGGAAGACTTCTGTTTGTGCTGCAAAAGGCTAAAATATATTTGGGTGCAAGGGATCGTGCTAGGGTAGTGACCGTGGCTTAACACACAGAAAATTACATTTTTATTATATTTTATTTAAGAAAATATGGCGACATAAACTGTCTGATTTTTATGTTTTAATAACTAATTATCTGAAACTGATGAATTACACCTACTACAAGCATCATCTTATTTGCGACAGCAAATTCCTTCTTGTGGTTCCTATAAATGTACTAGCAGCAGGACAGTAGGTTTGAACTTACTTTCCCTCAGCCATTAAATTTAGGGTTTCTATGATATGGGCTCTTTAAAACATACATGCATAAAATCATTCTCTTGAAAACAATGAGACACACTCTCACACCCACACACCGCAGCTGCCCAAGCGTGTGTGCACAGCCCTTGCGCGGGCAGCGAGAGCAGTGAGGAATGCAGGCCTCCTGTTATGAAAAAGTGTGGCTGTTACACAAGGAGCACTGGACCAAACAGTCCAGATCAAACAATCCACACAAACCACCAAGCATGCATGCACACACACACACACACATGCAGAGCTCACTCTGGAACATACCACCCTAAACACAAAGGCAACCTTCAAAAAGCAGCAGTTAAACACCCCACAATCAACACCTCATAAGGCACTTAGGGCACGCCAGTCGGTGTGTGTGTTCACACACAGACGCGCTCACTCTGCACACACAGCCAGCAACACCTCTTGGTCGCCATTCAAGCCACCCCCCCCACCCTCCGCCACAAACGCGCAGGCCATGCGGCATACCAGACACCACGCCAAACGCACACACACACACAAATCTTTCACTCCAGGATTACACGCCCTGACTGTATGATAACCTCACAGTCTAATAGCTGTCTGTGTATTTGTGTCTCTTCATTGGGCCTTGTGCCAATGAGAAACTTTCTTTTTTAAAAATGCTTGAGTCACAGGAAACATAACTGGTTCCACTGTCTTGTGGAGGGAACGATAACCATCTAATCCAGTACTGCCATAAAAGAAACACATTTGGTTTTTCAAACCATGGGTTCTTTCAAGCCGTGGTTCATTTTTTCAAAAGCGTAATACAACTTTTAACTTGTGTCGTATGTAAAATAGCGAGCGGTTCCTGTTAATGTTAAACAACTGACTGCCACCCAGTGCTCAATTAGCTTAACTGTAATGTGACAGAACAGAAGCATGTGTCTTGTGAGAGAATGCAAGTGATTAATGTGAAGAAAGTTAGAAAAGTAAAGAGCTTGTCGGTATGCGGTTCATTCACTTTTGTGAAAGATGTGTGGGTGTAAAGAACCATTTTAAAGCCTGAAAAACATAATCAAAATGTTAGAGTCATATATCCAAACAGTGTCAGCAGCCTTTTTAGGAGTGTGTGCAATGTTGTTTCAAAAGAGTAAGTAATTAATAAATAAATGAATAAGGGATAGTGTTTAGAGAAAAGGAAAGTTGTTGAAGAAAAGGCTGAAATGACCAAGTGTTAGTGGTCTGCTCTTCTCCAGAGACAGAGGCAACCACTCCAGTGTTCCATTCGTGTCACATTAGCAGCAGCAAGAAAGCTAATTTCCTTAACCTTCACACAGAGCCAAATTCCAGGGGCCATTAAAGCTCAGCTCTCCAGATGTGGATGCTTTTCAGACTTCCTGATCTTTGGGAAAGAGGTTACTTCATGGCCAAAACTGCCTTCCAGCCTAGCTGCCGTTAGGGTGTACAGGGGAGAGCCTGAATGTTTCAGGTATGCATGTGGCTGCCAAAGACAACATCATGGGTTCTGTTGAAGCATTCCTTATCGAGCTGACACAGAGAGGCCACTGGGATCAGAGCAGCTTCATACTGAAGCCCGCAGGTTAATCATCACTGCACTGGGTGGGAGACTATACAGGAAAAGCTCTTGGAGGCGGGTAACATTTGGTTCAGTCAACCTTAGCTTTCCGTACACTTGCATAATGCAGCACCAGACTCACCTACACAGCATGTCTGTCAGGCTCACAAAGCCCACATAGGCCAATTCAAAAGCCCCCCTATGGCGAGACTGAAGAAGCTGCTCCCTGAAGTACCGTCCCACACCTTCCACCTTCAAACAGAGAAAAAAAAATATGAATACACATACAATGCAAATTACTGTTGAAACAACATATCTTCATTGTGTATTTGGCCAAAATCACTGTTTCAAAATAGTGTATTACCAAAGAAATGTCACCAACAAGTCTCAGAGGACTCATTCAACTCCAACTAAATGAAGTGGCCTAGAGATATGTTCAAATATCTCCAAATGGCTTGTTAGAATACACTCAGAGGTAAAGCTGTAGAAATGATAAATGACTGTAGTGCTACAGGGAACAGGGAGTACAGAAGTTGATTTATATGCAGGAAAAGGAGAAGGATTTCATCAACATGGCAGCTCAAAGTGACACTTCTACACTCCCTTTGCTAGGAGTGAAACAGGGAGCGCATCCCAAAAAGATCTCAGACAGACAAATTTCAATGAATCAATCAATAGATGTTTTATTTGCACCAATAAGTCCACATTTTCTAGTGGAAGGAGGCTGTTACAGATTTTGCATGTTAATGAAAGGTGGTGGAAGCATGCCTCAGGTTCGCTTCTGCCTGGCCCACCTCGTACAGATCACCCAGGAGAGAAGCCCCTGCCCATAACCAGGCAGGCAGATCGTGGTTAAAGCCTATGGTCTGAGTCGGCTCTGGAAAGGCTATTTACGTTGTGCTCCAAACAACCGTTAAAGCGCTTCAGCTCCAATGGGACTTTATTTAGTCTGACGCTTCCTGTTTGCTGGTTCTGCCGTTTTTCTTTTTCTGTCTTCCCCTCCTTCGCTCCACGTGCACAGAGAAATTTCCCAACTTTTTCCACAGCTGGCAAATTACACGGTCGGGGTCAGTGACCTAAATAGCGGCTTTTCCTCCGCGACTGGCCGCTAAGAGACTTAGCGCCTGAGCAGCTAATGCTGTTGTTTGCTCGTTGTTTTTATTCCATTGACTCAGACATAAGGGGATTATGCAATGCTAGCTAAATAGAGATTGAGAGAAGAGGAAGAAATGCAAGCGCCATAGAGTCTACCATCTCCAAACACTTGGAGGAAGCCAGTACAGAATATAAATCCGTGTCAGAGCGACACATATACACACATACTCCAAGTGTCATACAAATCCCACAAGCCCAAAACCTCACAAAAAAGTTAAAGGAGAAACTGTCAAGTCACCTCAACAATGGTGCAAAAACAAGCGAAGGACAAACATATACAGTTGGCAACATAGAAGTGGCTTCACAGAGATTATTTGTAGGTTGAGGTTAGGTCTGAGGTTGACTGGGGTCAGTGAGTCAAAGCCAGAGTTTTCAGTTTAGAGATGCAACCAAGCCCTGTGGGCCCAGTACTTCCAGGAACTGAGCATCCATCTTTAGTCACATCAGTTGCGTGCTCCCAAAGCTACCAATGTCAGCCAAAATTAACGAAGCCAACTGTCCTTAAACAGAGTGACACGCCTCAAAGCCAGTTTGAAAGGTTTGAAAGTCTATGAGCGCCCCCTAGTTTAGACAACAGTGTCTAAAACCTTTAGCTTTTGTCAAAGAAGAATTGAGAGAGACCCTGACTTAGACAAAGTCCCAGCAAAGCCAGATAGATCTTTCTTTTTTAGCTCCAGCACGGATAAGTTATCCAAGGCAAACATGCACAAGGGAACGCATAAAGAAGTCAGGATCACATAAGCTGCCTCATTGGTGGTCTATTTGAGGCGTACAACAGGCCATGCCTCATGGAACCAAGATGGAGGTAGAGTAACCCAGATGTAGTGGAGGGTCAGGTTATTCTCTCCTTCTGTCTCCAGCAAGGGCGATGAAAAAGGAGGAATGATACACAGTCACGATGTAACTAAACTAATGTGACTGTGTTTGCAGTTGCCATGGTGTCTCGGCAGCACGGAAACATCTGCTGCGTTGCTGCAGTGACAGCGCACCATAACAGGACACGGGAGACTGACGGCACATACACAACCTCCTGAAGAGGACCTTCACTGTCATAAACACACACACTTTATTGACCTTTCAACTAAGGGCAGCCTGGCAAAAAAAGCATCAGTGGTACAAGGCGGTGTGGAGCAGAGCTTAGCTGCAATCGCCGCAAACACAAACACACTCGAGCCATTTGGATTCTGTCGACATCATTAGATCACCATTTACGTAACATAGAGAAATACTGCCGTAACCACAGCGGTGACATCACTGAATAATTCCGCTACATCTGCTGAAGCGATGAGGTCATTCGCCAAGTCCAAGTGGTGTATTACAACACAAGCAATCCTAATGTTATATTGAATGGTACGCCATCGCTTTTTGTAGGCTGATCCAAACTCCCACTGTAAATCTTACACACACATATCAAGTAACAGTTCTGATGACTTGCTTCGTTCTGCCAAGACATCCTACAAGACTAATCTGGGAATCAGGGAAAAAAGAAGTGGAAATTCAAGCTATTTGTCAGAATAATAAAGGAAAGGATGACATTCAAACGAGGAACCAAGATGATGAGGTCGTCAGCTGCATAAATCAAATGGCAATTGTGTAGACCTTGGACCAAGTGAACATAGACGGCAGTAAAACAACTCCAGCACCAGTCAATCTAGTATGCAATAAGACAGCAGAGCTATAGTAGTATGACAAGGAAAAGCCAGCCTATTCACTTGCTAGAAGTAATTGGTCCAGCAATCGTTTTAGGAACTCACTCCTAATTGAGTAGCCAGTGAAGTCAACACCATGTAAAAGTGAAGTTTCTTTACTTATTTGGAATAAAACAGACACAGTGTGTTGACGCAGAATGTGTGTAAACATTGTTAAAGTTTTCAAACATAAAATTCAGTCAACCAATACATTTCAGAATTCATCATGTTTAAGAAGTGACTGGCCAATGGGGGAAGGGACAGCCATTTGGAAAAAATGCAGGAGCGGGAAGGCAGTTGGGGCTGTTAAACAGTGGGGTGGGTTCAAATCAAAGCCCTACATTAACGAGGATGGATGCTAATTGAAGGTGGACGCAGCATGTAGTCCCACAGTTTCACACCATCTCGGACAGTAAATAGCACTCTGTACACTCTGTGCTGGTATTTATCAAACATCTCAGAATGAGGGTTCTCATGTTTTTACAACTTCATGACTGCAGTTTCACTAACAGAGGATTATCTGGGCCCACTTTTGTCAAACTTCTTAGAGTAAGAATGCTGGGATTAGTCTGAGTTTTAATCTAACACAGAGTAGAAAAGCGAGGACTGATGAGACCTGATCCTAGATCACTGTTCTCTGAGATTCTTAATAAAAATGGGCTATGATCTCCACCCCCCCCCCCCCAAATTAATATTAGTCTAAGAAAGAATAAAAGTAAGGGAGCATGCATGCACTTATTCACCACTGTTTAAAGGTTGGGATAAAACAAAACCAGTGTATTGCTCAAAAACCTTTAGCATTAGCGGTTAGCATTAGCGGTTAGCATTGCAGCGTGCACAGACTTGTATACAAAAGAAACACTGAAATAACTCTCTCTACCCACATTTTTAGACAGGGCACAGCTTACTAATACTAAATAAACTGAGATAAATATTGAAAATTTGGGGGGGGGGGGGGTGGGAGTTTAAAACACTTTAAGACAGAGCAATCAACCCCTCGGTTTTACAAGAATCAGCATTCGCGGATTCGGTCCAACACAGATTTTTCTGAAACGCGGACACTATTACTGCCAGCAGTGGTGGTAATACACTGAAAAAGATGCCAACCGCCATAAAAAGAAGAAGAAGCAGCCTGCTGCAGCATGTAACATGACTGCCCCGCAAAAAAAAGCACACTGCTAATGATTAGCTAATGCTAATGTTTTTTATGCAATGCAATAGTTTTCTGATTCTGATTATTTATTGACCTTTACATTTACTTTAAGGGTTTAACACAAAAATAAAGTGTCCTGGAAGCATATTTGGGGCATATTTAGGGTTTACACAATAAAAATAGGCATCTGAAATATTAAATATATAATTAAATAGGTGTAGTAGCACTGGCAAGTTAGCAGGTTGAATTCAGAATCGTTGCAACTGAACCTCTGACAATCCCTTCATTGTTTCTCCCCAGACGGTCATTGGCTTACCCTGATCTCTGGATATGCCATTACCAAGCAGCACCATATTACTCCAACAACCTCTAAAATATCAGGTTACTGGAAAATTTCTCTGGTTGAGGTATGAGGTACTATTCCCCAATATACTGTATCTCATATAATTATATAACAATGACCTAGTGTCTGGGGTTGATCCAACATTATGCTCTCTTACTATTTGAAGTGACGTGTTTTTTGTGTGTGATGTTTTACTGACCTGTTCCTCAGTGATGAGGCCTTGATGGGTATTTGTGTGTAAGGGCATGCACTGACACAGCTCTCCCAGAAGCATGGACACCTCTTTCATACTCCTCCAGCAACACACCAGGACCATCTGCGCAGTGACCCGATAGGCCTCACCTCCAGATCCTACACAACACATGTGTACGTGCGCACACGCACAAATTAAGCATTTATCCATATCAAACCTTAAAAAAATGGTCTTTTTTTTTAACATTTTCCCTCATTCATATGGGGTAATGTACCAAAAACAGTCACAACCCTCATTTTTACAGCCATTTCCAAGCTCTTACAATTAAACAGGTTTTATTCTTTAACATTTAAGACAGATATATGTGTGAATGACCCATCTTCTGAATGGCTGCCTAGTATTTTGCTTTATTCTAAAAGTAACCCAGGCTGAAACACTAACTTGTGGATGAATAGACAGGGCTACACTGTTGGAGGCTTAATAACTGAATATAAATGTATTGATTTTTGTGACATTTAACTAAGTTTACACAGTACATTACACTACATCAATGAATGTTTCCATGACAGGTAAAATCTTACTGGAGTCTGGAGTGATCACATAATGACCTCTAATGGACAAAACAAGTACTACAAGTTAACTTGTAAAGGCAGGATAACTTAACAATTCTTGTTTAATTGAATTAAACATTTGAGAATTGTAACTGGGCTTGGTTTGGACATACTGATTTGGAATCAGAGTTTAAAAATACAGATCAGAATGTGACTGTTACAACTGAATCAAAATATGTGTAAGGTCAGCAAGGGAGATGAGAAGGGTGTTGGCTTTTACCAGCGCTGTTGGTCTGAGATGTGCATTTCTGCTCCTCAGACGTTGCGTCCAGTTCTCGGGAACTGGTGAAGAAGTCATTGGTGTCACGGGGCTGGATCTCCTGAAGAATCTTCTGCAGGTCAGCTGATGTTTCTGTGTAGGGCAAGATGACAACACATTAAACTTAAGAAAGCTGGTGATTAAGATCAATCAAAAAACGTAAAGAAATATAACAAACAAGACTGCTATAACCTACAATGACACTGACAGAGACAAGAGCAGCTCAAAAGTCGCTTACCAGAATCAGCATCCATAGGGATGAGACCTTCAGGGGAAGAACTCTGGACGACAGGCGACACCACATCAGACATTCGATAGCAAAGTGCAATTAGTTTTGACACGACATCCATCCACTCAGTGTGCAGCTGGAGAGACCTATGTAAAATTTGTTCAGAGTAAGTATAATTAATGCATGCATGTGTATTTGCATTATTTGTGAGTCTCCATGATTCTTTATGTTACTATACCCAGTATTGAGCTGTTGCAGTGCTGCAGTAATACAGTGGGCTCTGCCATAAAGAGGACTGGAGGCAGCAGCCTGCAGCAGAGATGTCTCAGCCTGCACAACCTCAGCATTCAGACGCGTCATCAAGAACAGGATCACTGGAAATATGATTTGATCAGGAAAATCTCAGGCAACTGATAAAAACATGCCACGAACACAAACCATATTTCAGAATCACACATCTCTAACAATTTACTGAATACAGAATACAGTTTTTCTAATGTCTGAAGTTAAAGGTATATTTAGAAATATAAAATCTTTGTTGTGTAAGTAAAAAAAAAAGACTAAGACCATGCTATGGTTTCAAATAAGGAAATGGAATATGCTTTTGCCTTATCACCTGTTTAGAGCTGAATTAACCTTGGCTGCATTAATACAGTTTGACTTTACTGTGGAGTATCAGGATTAGATTAGCACCAAGATAATGATGTTGAGCTATTGTTTTCCCACTATATGGAGGACAGCTAGTAAAATGTGGTCATACCTGCCAGTGTATTCTTCTCCAGCACAGAGACTTCCAATTCCTGGGACTGGACAAGTCCTGGGAGCTGTAAAGGGATGCTTTGCGTCTGGGTACAGTGAAGCAGTGCCTGCTGGAGTCCCTCTTGGTGCAGAAGCAGATTCAGCAGGTGAGCTGCAGTGACACTATCAAAGGGCTTGGTGCTGATGCTGAGGTCGAGGGCAGCCTGGAGCACGCACAGAAGTCTTTCTGGTTCCTGAACCGTGGGCACATGTAAAAACATATCCAAAGGTGTAGTACATTAAAAAAAAAAAGTATGAAAATTAAGGCAACCATTATTTAAGACACATTTTGTTACTTTGTCATATTGCAATTAGTTGCATGAAATACCCTCTTTCTAACGTATTACCACCTTGTATTAATACTTTACCACCTTGTATTAATAATAATACCTTATCGTGATACACTTGTTAAAAAGCATAGATAAAAACAATTCTTCATATCCACCCTACCTGTAGCCCCACTGCTGCGGTAGGCAGTTTCTGTAGCAGGGTGCAGGCCAGCTGTTTTACTTCTAAGAAGTTACTGGCCAGGCAGTAGAGAACAGCTTGAGCATGTGGAACAGTCACACACTCTCCCAAAGCAAAGCCCTCTGAGCCTGATAAACAGATCGACAGGCAAGAGTGATTAGATGTCTGGCACAAGTCATCTTTAGTCCTGTGTGTTTTCACTGCAGTCTGCTCCATGGATTCAGTTTGGAATTTTTCCCACAACAACATAAACTTCAAGAGCTTTGCTGATTGTTACGGTTTCCACTTAAAGGTTCCACAACCTTTTACACCACACATCTGTTCACTTGTTTGTTACTGTCAACTGAACACACCAAACCTGTCAAGTCCACAGAAAAGACAATGAAAGCAAGGAACATTTAGGATTGTTTTGTCAGACTAAATGATAGATTTTATGCAACTGCATTTTTCCAGACTCATTTACTGTTGGGGGATGATTATTGTTTGTGGGTTTTTTGTTTTTTTTTTAGATTTTTACCCCATGGAGAAACTGATCTTTTGAACTACCAATCACAGAACTGTGGCATGAATCGAGTTTGCAATCTCTCTGCAATAGGGTCAGTGGATTGATACTCCTGTTCAACAATACTGATGGCCAAAATAAAGTTACTGAATCAATGCTTCCTCTATATGCTAAAAATGTCAACCATAACCGGCAGCTTGTTTTGATGGACTGTTCTGTTACTTTTTCTCGTTCTCACTCCATGACTTTGACATCTATTGGTGACCAATCAATTACACCTTTTATACTGACTACCAAAACTGAAAAAATCCAGGACTTTAAACCAGATTGAAGGTATAAAGTTGAAGATGTCCTATACACTAGCCGTTAAAAGAAAAAAAGTGTGTTAGGAGTTTATGTTTATGTGTCAGGTCTGGTTGAGGGGGCACTGTAGCTACCTGTGCTAAAAGAAAAGTGTTCAGCTACCAATCCAAGCAACTGCAGAGCCACAAGACAACTGGAGAAAGAGGCTCCAGACTGCAGCACCTGAAACAGTCTCTCACAGAACCAGCAAAGAAACTCCTGAGGATACACACACACACACACACACACACACACACACACACAAAAAGACACACAAAAAACAAACAGCTTTAGTTTTTTCTCTCCAGACTGAGTTGAAATACTGAAGCAATGTTCTTACAAATAATCAGAACAAACTTAACAAGCCAGTACATGCAGTTTTTAATCCTACTATAACATAAGTGTCATGATTAAATATCACACTCGCATACTTAAATAACAGATTGGCAAATTAAATCATAGAAGAACTGAACGCCCAGGAATTCTCCACCCAAGAATGTGACCCACAAATACTCCCACAGAAAAACAGAACTCTCCTTCCTCTGTTATCTAGGCCTGTGTTCCTCCTCCCCTAATCTCCATCACTCCATCCCTTAGAGGCCCTCTAATCTAGTGCTCTCTCTCCATGCTCCAAAGCTTTCCTGGCTTTCCATGCAGCTTAGCTCAGTATTTCCCAAACTGTTTCATCGCCAGCGGGCCCTTCATAATATTATTTTAAACTGGCCTTGACAAATTTTATTACAACTAAGTAATTGCCTGCTAATCGCTTGATGAGGTGAGTCATCCAAGGCTTAACAAAAGGCTAAAGGTGAGCGCAGTGCCCAGAGGAACAGACAGGAAAAATTATCTAAGGAGAAAGGTTATCGACATTTCCTGCTGGTCTACTGTTCTTTTCCCAATGAAGACAAAATCTGCACCCTGTATGTGTTGAGGACGTGCTGGCGTCTCTCTCTTTGCTGCTGGTCCCTTTCCTGGGTGAGTTTCCTCTGCAGTGACTGAGTGCTGTCCTTCATCCTACCCAGCAACTGCCATAACAACACACAAAGAACAAAAGCCACAGACCACATTAAATGCTGTACACAACCACTATGACAAGTAGATGCAGCACATCACAGGGGCATTTCACTCATTTTGAAAGGTAAAAAAATGAATTGGATGAACCTTTTTGAGCAGGCTGATAGTCTGCTGTCTGACTCCAGGTGACTGGCTGTTCAAGTTGCTTGGTAGAAAGTGGCGAATTAGTTCCATTTCTTGTGTGGAGATGGTTTCTATGCTGCGATGGCTCTCACACACCAAACCAAGGGCATCTAAGCGCACCTAAGCGCACACACAGATAAACACACACCCACTTACACTATTTCTTCACTCTTCCTATGGTTTTTATGCAATTTGGGTATTAAGAATAACTGCGAGAAAACTTTTAGCTCCAGACACAAGGCTTACATCCAGAGCTCCAGATCAAACTTGGACGATTTTAAAACTGATAGGTTGATGCTACTGTGCTGTTGACTGGGAAGAAGAAAAAAAGCTGCAAATTCAGTTGGAACTAAAAAATATTTTAAAATATGCACACACAACTAAAAGGTACTCAATATTATTGTATGCATATAAATCTGTCAACATCTACATGTCTGCTACACATGGCATCAAAGTTGCCATGGTACTTCCTTCATAGAGTTCTTTTAGACTGTTCCAGAACATATTTGTAATGTTAAAATGTTAAAATATTTTTTTTATGTATTAACATTAGTTTGTTTTCACTGGCTGGGCAATAACAAAGATTAGTTGTTTATAAACTTAATTTTGTAAAAATTCACACTCACGTTAAAAAATAAAATACTAGTATTATGCTACACATTAGCCTGTGTAGACACTGAGTGTGTGGAAAAGAATAGAGAAGTAATTTTTCTACAGCTTGTCTCTACATTATTATACGGGCTAATGTATGAATATTACTGCAGTTCAATATATAGCCAGCAGGAGGCAATAATCTGGTTACAGTGTTAAAGCAGGGGTGTCAAACTTCTGTCCTGGAGGGCTGTGGTCCAGCACGTTTTGGCGATTTCTCTGCTCAGAAACACCTGGTTCACCTCACCAGTTCATTGTCAGGTTTAGTGAATGTGTTTGAGGAGAAGAACCATCAAACTGTGCTGGACCCCAGCAGCTTAACCGGAGCATGACACTCATGGTTTAAAGCATTCAAGATTAGGTGTGAACATAATTTTTTTTTCTGTCTGATGGTAATAGGCCTAGTATAAAGGTTTCACACTCTCAGATCCATCCTTTAAACAAACCACATTCTGAACGTTCTAAAATATTTGCCACAAAAGCCGTCCACTGTCATGGCACTACGAGTTCACCGTTTACAGCTAAAAATACAAAATAGCCTAGTTCTTCAGAAAACCCTAGACTCCCTAGGAGGCAACCTAGATAAACCAAGGGTGTTACTCCACAATGGATAAACACAGGATGACGGTTCCCAAAGAACTGACTGTTAACAAAAAAAGCATTTAGGCTCAGCGAGTTTTGAAATAAGCTGCCATGGATGCCTAGCATGAATTTATAATGCATTACAAAAAAATGCTTGTTGTATAGATTAAACTTTGGTTGCAGGTCTTTAATTATGGCGAAATAAGAGGGAGGAAATAGGAAGCATTGTGTTTATATTAATTATTAAGATAATAGCAAACCGATGACTCATAGATAGGAATGATACATTGTATGTTAGGATATTTAGCTTGGTTTTCCCTTACCTGGTCATGCTTGTGCACCAGAGCTTGCCGAAGCAGCGGGAGAGGCACCAGCCCTCCCCAAAGTTGGTCCTCCTCAGGCTTAAGCACTCCCTGAGCTCTGGCAGCACGCAGACACGTCATCAAAGCACCCAGAGCTCCTCTGCTTCCCATGGAGCCTGGAAACACAAAACCACAACAATCAACTTAAGCAGGAGACTCAGTTGCATGTTGACAACTGAAGATGCTAGTTTGTTTACAAGTGTTCATTCAGTGAACAAACACAGTCCTACCCTCTGACCCAGATGACATTTCTTGTAGGGCCTGTACCATGTGACCTAAACTATCAGGGCTACAGCGCAACAGCTTGGGAAGGAAGTAGTCTAGAATGTACGTGGTCTGATCCAGCCTTGCTGTGCACAACACCTCCAGGAGGGGAGTCACCCAGGTACTGTGCCAGTCCCTCATCCAGTGGTTTCCGTCCCCTGGCAGGCCACACAGCTGATTCTTATGACTGATGAAGAGCCTCTCCAACAGCTCGCTCGCATACGGTGCGAGGGTCTGATCCCCCATAAGGCCTAAAAGCCTAGACGACAGAGTGGTATCAAGCCTCAGAAGGTATTCTGCCCCCAACTGCTCAGTCAGACAAGCCAGTGCACCGTACTTTCCTTTCACATGCCACTCCAAAGCGAGCAAGCTCTGAGCCAGCTGAGTGACAAAAGGGTCACTAGCTGGGTCAGCTGTATGGTCACTACAGCACTGGTGGGCCAAGAGAAGGTTGCGGAAGAGGGTGCGGGCTTGGTGGCGGACGCCATCCAGAGGGTGCTCCCAGTGTGTGTAGACGTGATGGAGAAGGCGAGAGGAGAGTGGGGAGCCACCATGGAGTGACAGGCGGAGGAGAGGGTTATGGCAGTCAGTCTGGAGGCAGTCCACAGCAGCGCTACTCCACAGGGTTAAGACTCGAGCAACCACCATTGCAGTGCTGGACTCCTTCACTCTGACAGACAAATAATGTGAGAAACGCATTAAAAAAATAAATACATAAATAGTATGTTTCAGAAATGCGCACTGAAGTAGTGTGGTGAGAAAATTAACTATTAAGCTATTACAAGCTATTACTACTACATATGCACATTTACATGGGAATTGTAATTAAATGGGAAATGTGAACACAAGCCACAGTCAAAACCCTTGGTAAGTTTGCAGCAGCTTAATTTGGTGAGCACTGACATGTGAACACTATACATTACCAGAAAAGACAATTTTTTTTTTTTATTACAACAATAATTATGTAAGTAATTAATTTTTTGAGCATTATTTTAAAAAAAACTATGCTGTGATAAATAATTCTATGCTGGGATAAATTAGATTGTTAAATCCTGTGTCTAAACACTATCAGTATTTTATGATTTGGATAACTGGACATTTGAGATCATTTCAATTGAGCAAAACCTAAAGCAGAACACTGTAGAAAGTCTGCCAGAATATTACATATATTTCCATTGTTAATTAGCCCATTTACCTTATATCCAGAGATAGAATCACATCAGGTATGAGAAGCAGTAGTTTTTCAGCCTGGGAGCCTAGTGCCCTTCCTTTCCAGCTGAGCATAGCCAGGGCCCCATGGCACAGGTAAAGAGCCACAGCTGCTGGCCTGCTGCTCGCATACAGGCCTGCAAGGCTCTCCCTCAGCCACTGGGGGGCACTGCCACCTTCCTGTTCAGAGCACTCTAAAAGGCCCGATACCTACAATATAAAAACCAAACCCATATAAAAACATACCTATATATTACAAATAGCTGATTCAGCACCATGGATTCAAATACATATAAGAAAAATACTACTCACCGTATGAGCAGTACCATCTCCATTTCCCATGACAGACCTTATGAGTAACACCACAGCCATCCCAGCTGTGCTCTGCACCGACTGAATGAACTCCTCTAGACAGGGGATGAAAGACAGAGAATGAAAAAGGGATTGTGAGAATGGGGTTTTGAAAAAGTGATGAGCCACATAGGCTGGTTAGTAAAATATCTTCCTTGCTGGCAATGCTTAATGGACCCAGCAATACTGAAGCTCCATTAAAACAAAAACATTACTCACAACTGTTTTTAAAGTAAGTAAATAAGTAAGTGAACTTTATTGTCACTCATACCATATAACAGTATAACAACGGATGCATAGCTGAACGAAAATGCATTTCTCCCGAGGCTCAACGTGCAGACTAAAGACAAGTGCACGCAAGACAACATAGACATTACAGACATTTTACTTCTTATCCAGAAAGTAGGTAAGACCATGCAAGACAGCACAAGACAACACAGTACAAACAATAAATACAAAGATGTATATAAAACCAGGCAGTGGGTGGAATATAATATGAAAGAAAATGTTGCACATTGTTTCACAGTGGTTATACTATTGCACTATATACAACCCCAATTCCAATGAAGTTAAATAGAAACAGAAACAGAATACAATGATTTGCAAATCCTTTTCAACCCATATTCAATTGAATACACTACAAAGACAAGATATCTAATGTTCAAACTGATAAACTTTATTGGGTTTTTTTCCCACTCATTTTGAATTTGATACATGCAACACATTCCAAAAAAGCTGGGACAGAAGCATATTTACCACTCGGTTACATCACCTTTCCTTTTAACAACACTCAAAAAGCGTTTGAGAACTGAGGACACTAATTGTTGAAGCTGTGTAGGTGAAATTGTTTTCCATTCTTGCTTTATGTACAACTTCAGTTGCTCAACAGTCTCCGTTGTTGTATTTTGCGTTTCATAATGCGCCACACATTTTCAATGGGAGACAGGTCTGGACTGCAGGCAGGCCAGTCTAGTACCCACACTCTTTTCCTACGAAGCCACATTGTTGTAACACGTGCAGAATGTGTCTTGCTGAAATAATGCAGGGACGTCCCTGAAAAAGACATTGCTTGGATTGCAACATATGTTGCCCCAAAACCTGTATGTGCCTTTCAGTATTAATGGTGCCTTCACAGATGTGCAAGTTACCCATGCCATGGGTACTAACACACCCCCATACCATCACAGGTGCTGACTTTTGAACTTTGCGCTCTTTTTTTTTTTCCTCTTTAGCCCGGAGGACACGACGACCGTGATTTCCAAAAACAATTTGAAACGTGGACTCGTCAGACCACAGCATGGGTATCCACGGTCCCGGGTATCCAATGTTGGTTTTTGGCCTTGCCGCTTATGTGCAGAGATTTCTCCAGATTCTCTGAATCTTGTGATTATATTATGGACAGTAGATGATGAAATACCTAGATTCCTTGCAATTGTACATTGAGAAACATTGTTCTTAAACTGCTGGACTATTTGCCCACGCAGTTGTTCACAAAGTGGTGAACCTCGCCCCATCCTTGCTTGTGAACGACTGAGCCTTTTGGGGATGCTCCTTTTATACCCAATCATGACAAACACTTGTTTCCAATTAATCTGTTCACCTGTGGAATGATCAAAACAGGTGTTTTTTGAGCATTCCTCAACTTTCCCAGTCTTTTGCTGCTCCTGTCCCAGCTTTTTTGGAACGTGTTGCAGGCATCAAATTCAAAATGAGTGAATATTTGCAAAACAACAATAAAGTTTATCAGTTTGAACATTAAATATCTTGTCTTTGTATTGTATTCAATTGAATATGGGTTGAAAAGTTGCAAATTATTGTATTCTGTTTTTATTTACGTTTTACACAACATCCCAACTTCATTGGAATTGGGGTTTTAGATACAATATTCAAGGTGATTGTATTATTGCACTATATAAATATAATGGATTATTGCACTTTATAAATATTTCCCTTTATAAATATAATGTAAACTTAGGATGTGTTTGTGGTGATAAACAGTGAGAGCACAAGCTTTCACAGAAACTAGTGAAGAGGTATTTTACTGATAAATGATGATTGGCTTGGTATTATCATATGGGTCTTAACATAAAATCCTCCACAGT